>BGPR01001276.1:257921-281706 GCA_013235015.1 Araneus ventricosus | reverse complement strand
AAATCTTTCCTAGGTTCAAAGCATCTTCTCTTTTCGACGATTTCGATTTATAATTGAAACCACCGAGCTTAAACTCATTTTGAAAATTCACTCTCGATCAAATCAAACTAAATTCAGCGAATCAGATGATAAACAAAACAAATTTGTGAGCTGTTGCCAAACGGCTATGATTAAGAATTTGACTCCTTTTTTTTCCCGATACAACGCAGAGAGTATATATATTAGATGAAACTGTTTTGCACACAAGACAAAAAAAAAATTTGAAATTCCTGCTATTTAATGTGCTCCTTTAGATGTTAATGGCGTATATTTTTGATCAATTTTGGTAGCAATGATAACAATATATTTTGATCTTTTTTAACATAATAATGTTTATAGGACAGGAATATCTCTCAAATTCGTTGGTTACTTCTGGTTAAATGCAATTTAGAAATATTTTTCAAAATTTAATTATTTTAATTATTAAACAAAATTGCCACATTTTCTCAAATAGTTTCTCAAAGTATTACTAATGTATAAAAGCCATTTTCATTATTATTTTAAAGTAAAAAAGTATTGTGTTACACAAATTTCATTCAGTATTTGCCCTAATTTTTAATAAATTTTGAAAAACCTTTTATGCATTTAACTATAATAGCTGCAGTTGTTTTAATTTACTGCGTAAAACACAAGCGCGTTGCAATCGATAATAAAAACATTTTGCTTATTATGGCTGCTATAAAAGCTAAGAATCAATTTTTAAAAATGAATAAAGACAAAGGAATCGAGCCTAAAAAAACCTAGTCACTGCGATGTAACCTAGACAGTAGAGTCTCCTTAAACATGTGATAGACTATCGCGTATTGTATGAAGCCAAGCGATAGATGGTCGGGTTTTCAACTATCGACTGAAACAATGATCATCGACTTTCAAAACTATCGATATTTTTCTTCTTACAATACTATCGATAGAGGCTTTTTCATGATAGTTTTAAACTATCGACTGGAACTATCGATAGTCTTTTAAACTAATGATCTGAAAGAATACCCATCGATAGTATCGCCGGGGAGAAAACTTTCAGTACCATCGATAGTTTCAAAACTATAAGATAGTTCAGTCATGTTAGGAAAACTCTCGATTGCATTATGGATAGTTGAACTATCGATCTTTAAGGAAACTATCTTCTACTAAGCATGAAGTGACATAAATTCATGTCAGAATTAGCAAGCCGCAACTGAACGAAGCAACAGAGAGTGAATCATTTGATTGGGGTGGATGTGTCGGCAGGGAGAAGGAAGAGAAACTCAAGAGAATTGAGTCAGCGCACGTGGCATCCCAGTCACATGACAAACGTAACTGGACATGCTACCTAATCACGATGTGTTACGCTATGCTGTGAAGTCACGTCCTTTCTCATCCTGCAAGATGTGCAATGGATTCCAAATAAATAAGGCGAGAGAGGCTCTAAACAGGAATACTTCATATGGAAAACAAAAATTCTTAAAAGATTAAATTCCGAAATAATATTTATTGGTTTTTATAGTGATAGAAATAAGCAACCACTTTGACATTAGTGACTGTAAATATTTTAGCATAACACTATTTTTTCTACAACACTTAAAATGCACTTAAATCTTACAATATCTGACTATTTTAAGATTTAATTTGCCGTTAATATTTATTTTTATAAAATTTAATTCGGTTCAAAACCGGGTTTGAAAATACAAATGAGTGGATTTCCATTAAACTACCGAATTCTATCTTCTATTTGGAAATAAACCAGAATTCGAATAAAAATCATATCCAATAATTTTTTTCCTTTACTTTGAAAAATATATACTTAAAAGTTTTCTTAAACAAATGCTTTTTTCTTTTTAAGCATATTAGCCATTAAAATATATCAAAAGCCACAAAAGACTTCGCTAAAAATTCACTTTCCTATGCTTTGTTCTTTTAGCAGCAGTTTTATGTAATCAAAAACTACCTGTAAGATTTTTCCCAAAAACGGCACATAATAAGAAAATTAAACACTAAAAGATCTCAGAAATAACAAAGGCAAATCTTTCTGAGAGCATAAAATTGTTCGAATAATATTACAGGTAAATAATTCCACACTCAGAAATAGAACTGGTGAACTGAAGAAATCAATTTAAAACAATATTCCACATTATAATTGAAAAAGGCTCATCCCTTGTTTCTCTCTTGGTAAAAAGAACATAACCTCTATATTCAAAACATTTCCTATAATGAATATTTATTTCCAAACCGTCTGAAACAAGGTAAGCAAGACATTACAAAAACACATTCCCGATATTTAAATATAGCTGATGCTTAATTGCTGCGCAGAAAATTCCATTTCATTGCATAACCATGAAACCCAACCCTGTTTTAATCTTCGGTGCGCGTAGCTGCCTCGCAACTGTTATAGGCAACCAACCAATTCATACCGTCACACACTACCGGACTATTTTTTTATGAAACTATACCTGCAATATAATCAGGACGCGAAAGCGTGGAGGAACAACTTAATGGTCATCATGTGTCAAAAACATGATTAAGACAACACCCTACAGTTGGATGCTCAGTTTTAAAGACAATGAGCTATTTAACACTACGGAAGTCAGGGGACAGGATCTAGACGTGGATTCTAAATGAGGTAGAAGATTTTCCTCGAATCCGAATCATGTTTCACCATTATAGACTCAAATAATGTTGCTAAGCTAGGAAGTTAATCCGAAGTCAGTATAAAACGGGTAATAACCAAGAGATTCCAAAGCCCGTCCCCATCTAATATTGGAAAATTCAACAATTAGAACGGGAACAATGAATGATTAATAAAACAAAATTTTATTTATGAAATAGTTGTTTAGCAAAATTTTAATAGAAATGTTTCTAATTAAGAGGCTAATTTTTTGTAATAATTGTTGAAAAATCCGAAAGAAAAAAGAAGTATTAAAATTTTCGCATCTTGTGTTGGGGTCCTAGACCTGCAGGGTTTCGAAGAGCTAAGTTTTAAATTGATTTGTCTTTCGTTTGACGAAAATAAAATTCTCATTTTATGTTTGATATTGAAATTCGTAAATGTCGTTTCAGTACTTTTTGTTAAAAGAACTTTTCTGCGGATTGTTCATACATTTGAGAAGAAAATTTTTTAAAAAAACACAGTGGCAAAACATTCTTTGAGTAGCTGCACACATCATAATTCTCACAACCTGATACCGAACAGATACTATACCTACTATTCGATCACTATATCTAAGTTAATATTGTTTACTTTTTAAATAATGCTTTGAGAAATTAGATTTAAAGCAGAATTCAATCCTCAAGCATTATCTTTTGTAAGAAAGCCAACCTGTATCCTCAGTTAATTTGAATTAAAGTATCCTCAGGACATTGATGTCATCTCTATCATATCCTTTAAAACGCACCATGAGTATGATGATCGGTAAAAACATTCATGAATGTTTCCAATGTTGTAATGGCAACAGGAAAATTAACACTTTTGTTGTGAAGGCTTTTTTTTTTTGGAATGTGTCAGAGATAGTAAATAAGGTTTTCCTCGAAATGAAAGGGAAAGCTAAGAGAAGAAACATCCCTGATTTTGGATACCAGTCGTTTCCTCACAAATTGTTGAAAATGAAACTGTCGGAAATTCTTTTTAAGGAAGCATTTCTCATGCAAAAATTTATATATATAAGTAAATAAGCATGTAAAGTTCAGCTTTAAATTGTACTAACAATATAATAAGCCTGAAATGTTTAGTCTAATTTTTCTTTCTTTTTAAAATTACCGTTTTAAACCTTTTTCTGTCTTCGAGTTCATTAATCAGAAAATTAAAGTTTAATTATTCAAAATGGAATTTCAATTGACAGAGTAACTGCCGAGTGCGTATTCCATCATGTCTTCTCTACATCTGCTATTAATGATCAACATGAAAGATGATGTAACCCTAAACGCATAGAATATGAAATGAATGATTATATTGGGAGTTACTATATTAACTACATAATTATATTACAAGTTAGATCAGAAGTGTAAATGTAATATTTGTTGGAGTTTTTTTTGGCTACATTCTTTAAAATCTTTTAAAATCTACTGCAACAAGCAAGAACTTTTGAAAGAAAAAGAAATCGAAAGAGGTAGGATTTCCAGAAACGACTCTTGAGAAGAAGGGTGCCTAATTTAAAGCAGGGCTTTTTAAATTAGGGGTTCTGAACTCACATTGGGTCTCGTATATAAAATCTAGGATTACGAAAGAACTGAAAGATTGTATGGCTAATTTATTTCTTAATATAAATAAATAAAAATTATTTGTTAATTATTATTTAAAATTTACCAAATAATAGGTTTAATTAAATTAAAAATTTTTATAATTATAACTTATTTACCTACCTTATTTTCTAAGATAAATGTATGGCTAGTTCACGAACGGATTTTTTTATGAAAAATAACGCTAAAATTCTTTTTCCTGTATCGAAAATTTGTTGTGATTAAAATAATTAACAGAAATGTTGCTGTAAAGTTCCTTTGTCACTATGAGACGAAATTTGTCACTTTGAGACAAAATTTTGTCGCCTGAAAAGAACAAATTTTATCACTTTGATTTCAATCACATACCGAGAGGTAAAACTTTTGTCATTACAGTTTTTTATCACTATATCAGAAAATTTTATTTCATCAAAATTTTATTATTATTTGAAGTTACTTGTTTATTTAAATTTATTTTGACTGCTTATAAAAATAGCACAATTTAGATTTGTTTAATTTAATAGCACTCAAAAAACTTCATTTCTTTTCTTCACTAACTAACATTTTAAAAGTTTAAATATAATACTTATGTGATGAAGCACTCTAAATATTAGAAAATAAATCTAATTTTCAACATAAAATTGTTTGCTAGTTTTTGTCCAGGAACTAAACACGTCATTTAAAAAATAAAATAAAGTAAATTTAAATAAATTAATGAAAACAAATAAAATCCCATTCATGAGATTTAATGAAAATGTACACTTTATTGATAAAAAAATAAATAAATGACGTTCAAACAAATAAAATCCCATTCATGAGATTTAATGAAAATGTACACTTTATTGATAAAAAAATAAATAAATGACGCTCAGCCTTTTTCTTTACATTTATGTAAGCCACGTAAAGGGAAAAACAATTCGTTCAACATTCTTTTAATCCATCCGTAAACGTTGAAATGGGAGGAGAAAGTGTAAGGGACACTGCTTGGACCGAAGGAGTCGCTTGAATTGAGACCCAATTTTACTGCAATAATGATTGGACGTGAATGGAGAGTATGGTGGAGGCAAATCTATCGTTGGTCAAACGTCCTATCCCTGGTGTGACTTGATACTAGGCAAAGGGACTATAGGTCAAGCGTCGTCTTCCTCATTTGACTATGATTCAAAATGTCATGGACTGTCCAGTTTATCTTCAGAAACGGACTTCATGTAAATAAACGTTTTGAAATGAAAGGAGAAGTGACGAAAGCTTACTGCTTGTCTGGTTCGAAAGAGTCGCTAGATTCTAGACCAGGTATTGGACGTGAATGGAGAGTATGGTGGAGGCAAATCTATCGTTGGTCAAACGTCATATCACTGGTGTGACTTGAAACTAGGCAAAGGGACTACCAGTTCAGGAGTCGTCTTCCTCATTGACTATGATTCAAAATGTCATTGACTGTCCAGTTTATCTTCAAAAAGGGACTTCTATCTAATTGAACTAAATTAAACATTTTCTAAAAGTGAGGTGTTTTTTTCTGATGCAACACTTGAGAAATGATTTTAATAAACGAAACAAAAAGCAAAATTTTTTAAATAGTTAAAAAAAATTACAAATGCTTAATAATTTTGGAGCCCCAAAGATTTCTTCCAAGCTTCAAAATTCAAATTAAAAAATGTAACTGAATTTTGAATAATAATAATAAATGTTTCTTAATGTTTCTTTTTGAATGTACCTAATTTTGAGTTTCAGAGTAAAAACTGACAAAATTAATTCACATTTGGCTAACAGAAGCTTTTATTATGAATTTCATTATTTAGATAAAGTTTAGTTGATACATGCAGTGAAACGGTTAATAACTATTAGGAACTTGAAATCGATCATTATTTTTTACTAGCAAGACAGTTGACCTGCGTTTCATTTACAAAATTCTTTAGAAAAGTTACTTAATTTTCGTTAATAAAATAATTTATGAAAATTCGTTTAATCAAATAATTTAAAATTTCTGTTAAATCAGCAACTAAATGGAAAAAAGTTTCAAAATTCATTCAAGAAGTGCTATTAACAATTTGTATAATCAGTTACAGCTATATGCTTTGAGCAGTTCATTTAACTTTAACACATTTTAACAGATACTTTTTGTCTTCTTTAATTTTGGTTCGTTTTTACTTCGTGATTATTTCATCTAGAATTCATGTCTTGACATACGCCATTTTTTCTCTAAAGGAGTCGCGGTATCAAGGCATTCAACTCAATTAACTCATCTCTGTTTGTTGAAACGAGTTGCGAGTTAAGTAATTAATTAATCACGCCTGTCTCAAAACAAAGGGCGGGATCACGTGAGAGCTCGGAATGGACGAACTGTTGCCATGACCTTGATGTTAATATCATGAATAAATTATTTAAACGTTTCAGAAACAGATGCCTCGATTTTTCACCTAAAGTAAATGGAAGGAAAAGAAAAATTTTTAATCAAATCACAATTGCATTTTTCTTTTTTGTTTGATGATCGAAAAGCTTTTTATAGATAAATCTGATGGCTATAATTTTGTGCTTCTCTTATTTTTTATTTTTTTGATGATAAGCATTGTTCTGATTAAATTCATACCACAGCAAGAATTTATTTCCGTTTCGAAATACTGATTGTAAAATCTGAACTCAATGCTTAAAGGAAGCAATTCCGTTTAAAGAAATTGATTACATTTTTTTCGTACAATTTATGAAAACTTAATGTACAACATCCGTAATTTTGTGTAATAATTTCTCACTGATTTGTTTGATCTTTAAAGATGAAAGAGGAATAAATATCGACGGGAAAAAATTACTGTTTTATGTCTGTTTTCATTACAAGTGGACAAAAACAGATTCAAATGTAACAAATATAAAATTTTATGTATTTAAAAATTTGAAAATATTTTGTATTATTGGAAAATAATTTAATATGATAAATGGTTAGGCTGTTTTTAGAAATTCAACTTGATTAACAATAACTTTTTTTTCTTAAAATGAATACACTTAACACTATTTAAAATGTATGAATTTTTGTGGAAGAAAAGCAGATAAAGCTTATTAACTCAGATTACGATAAGTTTGTGATATTTCTTTTCATTGAAAGTATTTTAATGCTATGTTCATCACTTTTGGTGGGAATAATCATCGATTTTTGATTTTCTTAATATTTCAAAGCCGAAAAAAGAGAAGAATGAATGCAATGAAAGCTTGTTTGTTATATTTCTTTTCATTGAAAATATTATTTTTAATGCTATGTTCATCACTTGTGGTGGGAATAATCATCGATTTCTCATCTCGTTAATATTTCAAAGCCGAAAAAAGAGAAGAAAGAATGTAATGAAAGCTTCCAATTTTATAATATTTAATTGTAACTGAACATAAAAGCTGGCATTCTATAAGATGTTTTTTTTTTCACTTTAAGATGTGTTTATTTTTTAAATAGCGAAATTTGTGAAACTTATTCTACCTTTATTAAGCGTTTAAGATTTTAAGTGCCAGGTATTGCTTGCATTTCATCAAAATTATTAATTCAATACATTTTAATACTTTCTAAGTTCTGTATTATTGATTTTAATTTAATTTACATTTTTAAAACTCAAAGAAATTTCAACATAAAATAAGTTAAGATGTAAATTTAGAAAAAATTATTTGTATCTTGCATTTTAATATTGTACTAATTAAATATATTGAGATAAAAAAATTATTTTCAATTCAAAATTTGGAAAATCTTATAGTTTAACTTTCATATAATTAACTACATCTTAAAATCTTCCTTACTGAAAAAAATTAATATGCAATTTGACTAATCTGCTTAGCCCTGGTGATACAAATTTCTGGTCGATAGACAGATATATAAAAAAAGTTGAAATCATTAAAATCAAAATTTGCGATTTGGAGAATGGATATGATATATTTCTATATTAGTTTTAATTTCATTTTAGTTCTACCTCTATTATTCCTCCTCTTTTCATTTTCAGCTGTTACTTCTCCTTTTTTTAAAAATCTAAAATCACAGTTAGATAAACACCTGCGCGTTTGATACAAATACAACGTATCACTCAAATAAAGACACGAAGCCATAAAAAATCCCATATTTAATCAAGCAACGTATGAAATAAGCAAACGGAAGTGAAAATATGAGCTCGATTTATTATAAAATTAAAGAAATCCCGATACTCTGTTTATCAATTCATCTGCATCGGAAAATTTTATAATCAAGATACTCTTCCCGATACTCTTTCCTCCACTAATGAAAAGCCGGGAGAATATGTATCCAAAGAAACACTTCTGTTTCTAGACACAACCCAGGAAGTTTTGATTAGCAATTTAAAGCAGCAAATGGAAAGATTAAGGATAAAAAAAATAATAATAACCCAAGAGTGATAATTTACGATCAAGATAGGAATATTTAAAGAGACAAATTTGCTGTTCCTTCTCTCTCCCCTCCCCCCCCCCCTTTCGTCAGTCTGCCAATGACCATTATTACACAAATTGATAAATCATAGAGCTGCAAACAAGTATTTTAATTTTATTACGTCAAAAAGAGAAGACAGGCCAATACTGCGGCATTTAAATTTCATCCGTGTCATCAAATTAACATATCGCTTTACTCGCGAAAGTAAAAGAGGGAAGAAAAATTTCCCACCCCCCGCTCGGTTTTCTCGTCTGCACATACCCCTTCCCTTCCCCTCCCCCCACACTTCCTTCCCCCCGCCACTTAAATCCTTCTACCAGCTGTTGTGTGCTTCGCCATTTTAATTAAAAATAAGAAAGACGTATGTAACTTACTTTACAAGTACCTCTTTGCGTTCTTTAATTTAAGATGAAATGAAGCAATAATAATGCTGTTAGCCGACGGGGGGTGGGCAGGGGTGCTTCAGGGGGAGGGGAGGATAGGGGAAAGGCAAAAGCTTCACATTTACTGTCGCAAATATTTTCTAAAAGGCCCGAACACAACACATCTTTTGTTTCAAATGAAAGAATTCTGTGTTTAACGAATAATCGTCTGCTAAAAGCCGAGCTGTTCTGTGACATTATTCTTAAGTAGTTTTGATTGCCAACAACGCTAGGAGAATTATTATGCCTCTGTTATTATTATTTATTTATTTTTTGCTTCTTATTTTGCCTCTAAGTGTGAGTGTGTCTCTTATTTTGCGCGCTTTAATGTTGTTAAAGTTGTTTAAGTAGTTTCCTTAAACCGGAGTCTGGCGAATGGTGGAAAATTTGCGTACGCCGTCGTCTGTCAAGTAAATGAAGGGGCTGAGTTGTAAAAGGTCTGCTTCGCATTTTCTTCACTAATTGAAATCGGTTGCTTTTCCAGGTGTGTTCGTGTGTGTGTGTACGGCATTACTGCACGTCAAGCTTTGTTTTGCTGCTCCCCTAAGCCAAAATAACTGCGAAACTTATTTAGACAAGTTATAAAATATGTTTAGTTAATTAAAGTTCGGAAAATGGCACAGCAAAAGTAAGCGGGTGCTTACGGAATTTTGTTGCTTTTTGACACATTTTGCGAACGTTACTTCTGTGCTCGTCAAGAAACACAGATAATTGTTTTACAAAATAATTGCAGGACGGGAATTCTGGCGTAGAAGGAAGTTTATTATAACACCTTTTCGAGTTCTTTAGAGACCAGAACAAAATGGGTTATCAATCATCGCATGTAGTTTCCTCCAATTTTTTCGAACAAGTTAAAGATCATTTATTTGTTACATGGTTCCTTAATTATGCGTGCGCATATAAAACTTATGGATATTTCACTTTCTCTCACAAACCAACTCTCTATTTCTAAGAAAACCATATCGCAAACATACTTCAAAATAATTTACTTGATAATTTTTGTATTTCAGATCGGCAGATGATAATAATATAGAATAAATGCAATATTATTAACAAATTAAAGCTTGTTTTATATATACCTCCTGCAGAACATAATAATGCTGTTTACGGTAAACACATATTTAAAAACAGCAAGTTAACAGAAACACTATTCAAGAAAAATTGTAAAAAATTGTATGCGTAAAGAAAATGTTCATACATAATTATTTTATAACTTTTTTATTCACCCCAAACTATTTTTTACATTTGTTATTCATTACAGCTGCTTTTTATTAGTATATCTTTTAAAATATAATTTTTTTCCAGAGCATAAAAAATTTATATAAATACTTTTTAAAATATGATTTATCCTCAAAATGATTTAATTTCTTCATGTAATAATAGTATTACATGATTTTGAAGACGAATGGAAGCTAATCTTGAACTGCATCTTTAAATAACACAATTATATTAGAAATAAAAAAAGTGGTTTTTTAAAATTTCTTTTATTTATTTTCTAATTTTTAGTTTTTAATTTGCAGTTCATTATTATGAAAAGTTGAAATCTTAAGATTCAATTTTCCTCAAATTCGCTATCAGGCGGTGCACGAGTGTGGAATCAAAATTTAATTAAATTGATGGATTAAGTGCTAAATTAGTTCTGAAAATATTGTGCCAAAATCGTCTTGTGGGTGTGCGTGAATGCAGTCCAATAAGCAGGATTTTTAACAAATAAAGCTCTTTATTTTACATGTATTCTAAGCAAAGAAACGCAACACAAGTATTAAAACAGCACTAGTAAGAATTCACAACAGAGACTATCATTAAATCTCAACACAGCGCTCAAAGGTTTCTTATTAGCTCACCAGCTTGCTTGCTGATCAAAATCCAACTCACTCTTCTTGGCTTGACAGCTTGCTTTTATACTTTTTCAACAGGAAGTGGCTTCATTACGTAGGAAGTGACGTAATCTCCAGAAAGTTCATGAAGCCAGTAGAAATAGGTTGATAGTTCGAGGTCTTTTTAGAAAATTCCTTTTGTCGCCAAAGTCGCCAAATTTGTTGCCAAGGTTGCCAATTTTTTTTCTCACTTGTTGATATATAGCTTAAAGAGGTTCGCGTTATAGTTCGACCCATGCAAATGCCCTTCCTGAAAGCAATTACGCGGAATCAATGCGGATTGAATTAAAATTTTAAACATATCGGCGAGAAAAAAATTATCTTATATTTATATGCGATAAATAGTTTCTTACGTATGAGAATTTCCTAATTTTTATTTGCGTAATAAATTATTTTTTTCATAATGTCGTCTAATTTATAAACTATCTCAGAAATTATTTAAAAATAGTGTTAATATCACGATCCCTTTCTTCAAATTATTGTCTACTAATTCATGTTTATTTTCCATCAAGACGATGATGAACATTTTTTAATTGTTTGCTTCGAATAAAATAAATATTGTATTGATTGAATTGAATTTTTAATGAAGGTAAGAAAGGCATTAAGGGGACACACGACTGTTAAAACTCGAAAATTTTAGATTTTATGAAAAAAAACTAAAGACTAAAATGTAGAAAATGATGCAAATAAAAAAAAATTAAAGCAATCCTTAATTAGTGTATTAAAATGTTGAAAATTTTTTTATTAAAAATCTGGAAATCAAACCAAAAATTGTAAAAGTATGAGGAACTGAAGACAGTAAGAAGTATGACAGTAAAAGGAAATTAAGTCTCGATGAATATCGAAAAAATAAATTCTTATGAATTAAAATATTGTTATAAAAATGTAATGTCGCTTCCCTGTCTTGTTAGTCTTATGGCTGGAAAGAAGGATTTACAGTGGTTCTTATTGAATGCCATAGGGCGGCCAAGTCGATGCCCCTGACCTTGGAAACAAATTTTGAGGTTGTTTAGCGTTATTTTTGCATGACCACTTGTTTTATGTAAAAAAGGCTCTTTGGGCAGATTGATACAATTGATACGTGTCTTCTGTGTGCATCAATGTGCCTTAACAGCAGCTACTTTGCAAAATCGTCTTCAGAAATGGAAAAAAAAAACGTAAAACTGAACTATCTAAGAGAAACACGCAATTAAGTATTTGTTTAAACTATGAAAACAGTTTGAATTTCATTGCAAAAATGAAAACATTTGTTGCAAATTAAGTTTAAACTATTATAGCACAGAAAAAATTGTACAAAAACTTAATTAATATCATCGAAAATATAATTTTTGAATCTTCAGATGGTTGGAAAATTATTTTTGTGTTATATTTTTTTCGTAAGTCATCAAGGAAGAACACGAAAATTTCTCTTAGTTTTTAATTCATTAAAATTTCAAAAAACAACTTCGAGGTACACATTATCTCCCTCCAAAGTATTTTTACACACACATTCTCCTTTATTATTTGCAGCGATAAATTATTTTCTGAGGCATTATTGTTTCATTTTTCCAGTCTCATTAAAAATGTTGAATTTTGATTAAAATAAAAGTTTATTACTTTGTTAAACTTTTAAACTTTGATTTGGAATACAAAGTTTATTGATGAAACAAATTTTGTTTAGATCGCACACCTATTAATCATCATTATTTTCGATACTTCCGACTGCATCAATGTACCCCTAGTACGGGGCCAATTGATACAAATAAATTTTTAGGAAAAAAGTGTAACAAGTATTTTATTATGTCATTTGTGACCAAAACTCGATGGAAATCCTATATTATCCGTATTAATTCTATTTATTACCGTTGGTAAAATCATTTTTTAGTTTTCCAAAAAAAAAAAGTGTATCAATGTCCCCGCATTCCCCCTACCCCTTCATAATTCTGAAATAAGTTCGGAATTTAAAAGAGAGAAATCGAAAATTACTTTTTTAACTAAGAAAGAATCGATGAAATAATTTTTAATTAATTTAGCATCCGGTGTATTTTAGTTTAGCTACCATAACGTCCAGGTATTGAAGCTACATGAGAGCTATTTAAGGACGGATCTCATAATTTTTAAGTGTAGTCAGATGACGTGGGCGATACCTGACCCTTCACTTCAAATTTTCACACCACACCAGCGAGAGGACATTTGTCCCTCAGCGGCAGATCTAATGCTCACCAAGTTCAAATGCACAGCGAATATTCGTCAGAATCAGGTCTTGAAACCGCGACCCTCCAGTCCTGAAGCTGATACTAAAGGTCATCATATCCTTCTTTAGCAGTAGGAAATAATTGTAGATTGAGAAATATACTCAAATGAGTAAGATATTTAAACACAGATTTAAAAAAAAAAAATAGCACTTCGTCTCAGTATTGGAGAAATAAGAAACATAGCAATATGCATAAAATTCCCAATCGCGATTAACTTTAGAAAATCAATGGGGTATATAAAATATCACCGGCTATTAAATCAGGATGTTATTTACCTTTATAATAAGTGCTCTGAAACAATGAAATAAAAATGATTTTGATTAGAAAAGTTTCATGAATTGTCGCGAATTTCCGAAATATCGTGTATGAAAAAAAAGAACTAAAATAGGAGATGCTTTTTTATTACATCTTATTGCGCCTCGCACTACATAGAAGCAATTGGAGGAGAAAGAACGTCCCATGGATCATATATAACGACACTATTACGTTCTCCGTTCCAATGAACATTACTTCTCTATTGTTTTCATGCTATCAGTTACAGCCTGTTGTTTGTAAGACAAGGAGACGGAGGAACAGAAACAAAAAACTGATCCGATTGTTCATTTCAGCAGCGATTGCTAACAGAAATACAATAACGAATGTGAAGGGGGTGGAAAATAAGCCATAAATAAAAACAACAGCAACAAAAAAGAGAAATGAACAGCGATCTGCGGCAATAGTGACTCGACTGGCACTCAACTTAGAACCTCTTAAAACGCCCTAAAAGATCTATTCCCGACGCCAAACGACCCGGAAGGCGATCGCAACCGTAACGGCGAGTGTCACGGCGCGTGCGCGCCATTTAACCAATGGGAACGAACCACCCGGTTCGCGCCAGTTAGTGCCAAATGGGACAAAGCAAAAGGGAAAAGTGTTAGAAGTCCTTTTCCAAATCATCGAGCCGATTTGATTGAAAACTGGAGCCAAAAGCAGATTAAGGAACGACGTGAAAGTCAAATCCTATTTTCTCTTTCTGATTCTCTTCCGCCCCCCTTTTTTTATTTGCAATTTTTATGTATTAAAGAAACGCAGGAAAAAAAGAACAACAAAAAAGTAGGGAAAAATAAATAAGAATACTAATGCTGAACTAGGGGAAAATGCTTGATTTTTTCCCCTCTCAAAGATTGTCGTCTGCTTCTTTGAAAATAAGCGATTCTGTCAGATTGCCAGTTACGTGGGATTTTCGAAGCATTAAAGAGTGAAGAAGCGAATGGAACGAAACTGTTCTTTCATCATCGCTTTCCCTACCCCTCCCAATTTTTTGCAAACGATCTTAAGCTGTCTGATGTTATTAAAGCCAGATGTCATCGGGCGGAAAACAATAGGCGTCATACAAGGAGTTCGAATATTTATTTTTTCCGAAAAAAAAAAAGAATAAGAGAAAAAAAATGGAGTCCATGAAAATTGAACGATTAAGTAAGAGAAACTGGCATTTGCGTATTCAATTTCTTTTCCGTCGTTCCGTTTTATTTTTCTGGGATATTCACCACGATGTCATTATGATAGGAGATTAAGAAGTTTGAGTTTTTTTTTTAATCTATCGCCTCACAATCTAAATTAGATGGCATTAAAACTTCCATTAGAATAATATGAGTGAATTTATTATCTCAAATCTAAAAATAATACTCATGTCATTTGTTTATTTTAAGCTCTCGTTTCTATGGCAATTTAGATTTCACTTTTTGTTCGAGAAATAATTGAATTGTGATTTTTTGCATTTATTTTTTTATCAGGCAATATTATGGGAATTAATTTTTTTTATGATCTGGTATTAAAATGAAATTATAGGCATAAACAGTAACAACAAAAACTGTTCCATCTTTTCCCGATTACATAAAGATTCATTCTATTCTTTAATTTTATTGTTTAACTCTATTTTTATTCTGGAAATGTCATCAGTTTGAATAAAGAGAGAATTTGGAATTTAAAAAGTTATAATAGATTTTTTGAAGATGAAGGAAAATATCATTCTCCTTCCTTTTATTAAATGAAAGTCATACTTTGATACGAAGGAGTCAACAATATTCCACGAATAATATTATAACAAGAGAAAACGAATAATGTTTCTAGTTAAATTTCTTTCGTCATCTTATAAAATAGGAATCAATTGACTTGGAAATAATTTATATATATTTAGATAGAATTTAGATGCGTTATTCCGTATTTAGATAGAATTCATATATATTAAATAGAATTTATATGTATTGAAGGACTGAATAAAAGAAGCCTTCAAAATCAGCGAGGATACTTAATCTTATGCCTTTTATTTGTTTGTACAATAGCGCGCTAAACTTAAGCACGGAAAATATTTAGAGCTACAGATCCATAAAATTTTCTAAAGTGTCTAGCAGCAACTAGCAAAACAAATTCTATTTTGATAGAAAGATGATCCATATGCAAATTTCCATAACAAGATATAATAGATCATATAAGATAGCTTCACCTGTTTACCTGCCTTAGAGCTGTGATCATGGCGGTATTCAAAATCAGCATGAAGAGTGCTGTTATAGGCGTTGGGTGTAAGTCCAAATTAATTTCAAGTGCAACATAGATAAAAGAAATCATTTCGATGACTTTAGGCAAGTGAGAATGAATGGTAAACTGGAGGAAGGGCGTGGTGTGATTAATGAATCTGAAGAGTTTGGCATTGCCCGAATGTTTGCCTAGAAAGGCATTCGATGCATGGGTAGAGTGGTGAGAAAATTTGCTATTGGTCGCCTAAGAATAACAATCAACAACTCCAGATGACAGCTACGCCATTTTGCAAACAAAAAGAGATCTTTACCAGTACGAGGATAGCATAGCTCAGCAGTTCTGTGAAGCAAAAGGAAGTCAAATGCCGGGTATTACTGTGGGCAAGCGTCTTCATAAAGGTGGCCTTTTCGCGCGTCATCTCTATAGATGCATGCAATTGATACTTGCCGGTGGCGAAGACATTTGCAATGGTGTAGATAGCATATAGGCCGAATGAACAACAATAGAGCCGAGTCCTCTTCATAGATAAGAGTGGTTTTAGTGCGATGGATTAAAGAGCTTACGAAATCAATGGTTTCACGACACTAGATGAAATTGGGGCCTGTAATGACTTCTGCTGATGATTTAGACTTCATTCTGCTGTTATGCCAGAGTAACAAACTTTTTACCGTCATTCTTCGCTTACCCATAAGGCTGTAAATCGTTTGAAAGTCAGCGTGGAAAATTAACAACCCCCATTTATTAAAATATTCAAAAAAGTTAAAGAAAAATGTCACATCAAGAGAAAAAAGAATTATACACAACAGTATTACTACTACAATTCACGAACCAAAGAAAAGGGAAAGCCAACAGGAATGCTAAGGATATAGAACTAAACCAACAAGCATAAACAACCATGAAACATCAAGACTAATATCACACGGGTAGAATTTATGAATCATCACACCTCATGACAGAATCATGCTCTGATGAAATGTCACTCATAATGAAAAGCACCGTCAAAGAAGACCAGACTTCAATTTATTTTTACAGGATGCTGAGACCGAAAATAACCTTTCATGAGATGCGATTTTCATCGCGATAAAAATCACCGATTATTCAGTTACATAAATATCCAAAGATCCCTTTTCTGCTACACAAATGATTAACATGACCTAATTCCTCCATTAGCTACATCGTAAAAGTTCCCCACCGTACCAGCTGATCCATACCTTTATGCACACCCAAAACTTAACAACCCACTCAGGCGAGCGAAACTGTGCAGTAACTCATCACTTGCACTCATCCCCAATTAAAACATCAACAATACTTAATTCGCACAAAACACATTAGAAGCGCTCTCATCATGCGTAACAAAAAGCCTCCCGATTCAAGTCAACAGCAGCACCCCCTTCCTTGCTTGCTTTGACGCCCTCCCCCTTAAAACATCCCCCATCCGGCTTCTTAACGTCCTAATAATCACAAAAGCTACAATGGCGACTGAGCTAAACATTATAATAACCTCTAATTACATTCGTAATTACAAGACGATACTGGGAATTCGAGGATTGGGCCTTTTGTCTAACGCTCCCCCCCGTGGCTTCTTGGGGAAGTAATTCAAGGGGAAGGAGTTAATACAAATATCGCAGTTAATGCCGAGGAGGTCTTTCATCTGGAATTCGGCTTTATTTAGTTAATAAGGAGCCTGGAGGAAGAAGGAGGATTCAGGCAGTCTTTTGTTGAATGCGAGACTCTTGAATAATGTTGATGATTCCTTTTAAGAATCGGTGCGAAGGCAAGGGGAAGTGAAGTTGCATCCATTAAAACGGGGAGGATATATTTTTCCGATTGCGGCGAAGGCATTGTTTAAAAATTCATTAGCCAAAGTGTTTGATTAATTCTTTTCTTGGAATTTCGGAAGAGTTGCGATCATTTAGAATATCTTATCTTTGATTTTCTTAATTTTGGATACAGGTGGTTGGCATATTGTTGTGCTTGTGATAGGGGTGATAACAGAAACTTTTCTTAGTGTCTTTAGTATTATAATGAAATATTTTAACAGAAGTTCTCAGTGTGAAATTCAGAAATTGGTAACAGGTGGTAGGTATTTATTAGAATTTTTGAATTCATATGATACTTCATCTCTTAGAATCTAACTGTTGCTGAGGGAAAATATGCATGTGGTATATAAAGTGTGATTATTCTATTAAACGTAATAAATAAAATTATGCGATAGCTAAATATATAATATTAAATAAATGACATTTACAATTTAGAGAAATCAGAGTTGTTAAATTCGTGCAAATTCTCGATGCTGAACATTCCATCCGATGTGAGAAACCCAGAAAATGAAATGGAAGCATGTTTTCTTAACTCATTCAAAATTCAAAGTAACAAAGACTATATCAGAAGAGGTCTCAGAATTCATTCTCTCTTTAGTCTGGAGTCCATAAGAAATTGTTTGCTGGTGCCATATGGCATCGATATGCTCAATTAAATAGTCCTGAAACTCCTTATACTCATTTAAATAGTCCTTCCGATGTATTTTAAAGTAAATGATACATTTGAACAGAAACTAAACCAGGAATTTTTGTGTAATCCATAAGAAATTATTTGCTGGTGCCATATGACTTCGATATGCTCAATTAAATAATCCTGATACTTCCTATCACCCCTTATAATAATTTAAATAGTCCTTCCGATGTATTTTAAAGTAAATGATATATTTGAATAGAAACTAAACCAGGAATATTTGTGTAATCCATAATGAATTATTTGCTGGTGCCATATGACTTCGATATGCTCAATTAAATAGTCCTGATACTTCCTGACATTCTTTATAATAATTTAAATAGTCCTTCCGGTGTATTTTAAAGTAAATGATACATTTTAACAGACACTAAACCAGGAATCTTTGTATAATGAAGTCCTATATTTGAAACAAAAGGGGCATAATTTCATGAAACTCTTTCTGTAGCAATAAAAAGTGTAGAAACACATATTGAATCTGCCGGTAAAGTGACTACTCGTATCTTTCTGTTTTGTTGACGTGAGTTGTCATAAAATATAGTAAAAATAATAATTGATAGGAATGGAATTTTAGTAGTTGCATCCTGTAGATGGTTGTCATGAATAACTATTTAAGAAATTATTCATGAGAATATTTGTCAGAATTTTTTGAATGTGTTTAAAGCTCATCTTATTATGTCGGTGATTTCATTAGCTTTAGATACACTAGCATATTACTTATGCAATTTTTACAGTTATTAACTGTTGGGAGAGCATTTTAAATGTCTAAATTCAAAATAATATAGGTTAGATCTGTGGTTTGAAACTTCTGTAAAATATCCGAAGGAGGTGCAGATTTGCAATTCTTCGTCGATTGAAATTAGCGAATATTGATTCACGGTGAGAGCTTGGATATCATTATCTGGCTCCTAATGATGACTTGAAAGCTTGAAGAATAAGAGTTCTATTGGATTTAATACATTAAAAGCTGTGATAATATTTAGTTTTCAACTTTTTATACACTCTTATTTACAATAATTTAACCTGTTTTATGTTGGCAAAGATGGAATTTTAGAAAGGGTTTGATATTTTGAACACTTATCTATTCTTGATGACAGTACACTATTACAATTTTTTTTCGGAACTTCACTATAATATTGATCGAATAATATAATTAAATTTTGGTTCTCGTGGAGCTATCTGATTTTGAATTTGAGAAGAAATTGATTTCAAGATTCTATAACATTAATAATAATGAATTATAACTAAAAACAGAAAAGCAGAATTAAAACTAAGAAGCAGAAAATAATTAAAACAAAAATTCTACTTTTTGTGTGTTGTTTTAAAAAATTATTTACTATAGCATTTCACAGAATTTAGAAAAAACAATTCATTCCACAATCCATAAGTCATTTTTACTGTGACTCTACTTTTAAAAATTTGAATGTAAGCCGACAACTTACAAATTTTTCAGTTTGTAAGCTTGTCAGTGATGTTCTCTCCTCCTTTTTTCACAACATATTTATTACATTTAACGAGATTTATTTTATTGTAGTTAAAAATCTCAAAATTTTGACCTAGCATTTGCAATTAAATAATTAAATCAAGATTTTTATTATTATTTAAAAAGCAATATTATTTTCAAATGTTTCTTTTCAACGAATACCAAGAAGTTTTGCGATGATCTACTTGTTTTCATCATCATGTGAGAAAAATATTTTTTCAATTGAACTAAAATAATTCTGTAGTCGAAATTTGCTGTTAAAAGCTACTTCAATGCTGTAATAATAAATGTATCATCAGAACAAAACTAATTTCTGTTTAAATATGAGCAGAAGAGAGACTTTTAAATCAATTTTTCTCCTTCTGTTTGTACTGATTTGAAAGGATGGTACAAAGATCAGTAAAGCTGGCTTTTAGAAAATCTGGATAAATACTTTATTATAATAAATCGATGTGGTATTTATATTAAAATGATGTATTATTAAGAATAATCAAGTTGTCAGAGTTAAAAGAGTACTTAACCTGTGGTGGCATTTTCAACCATTGGTGAAATGGTTGGTTGGATTTCAATTGGAAAAAATTACAATGATTACTCATGCGTAGGAAATGTTCCTAGCGGTCATATTAACATAATAAGCAATATTTTATTCTATCCAGCTCTTCTAACAGAGAAGAAAGTAAATGAATTGTAAATTAACTTAACAAAACAGGTTTTTATTTCTTCAAGGGATGGGAAAATTAACATTATTATTCTGTTAAATAAAAGCACATGAATAAAAATTACATATTTCAACCAAATGTGTAAGGTAATGCAATACGTTAAGCATACCCGAATCCAACAGGTTTAAGTAGAGTGTGTAGGTGGTACAAACAGATGTGAAAATCCCTAGTAGATTAAATCTGGCACTGTTATATCAAAATGTCGCATGCCAAAAACGACACAAAAATCATAAAAAAATATAGTAAATAATAGAACAATTACATGCAACAATTTCACAGCAGGTGTAGTTAACCAATTCAGGTGTTTTGCGTCAATAAAATAGTTTGGCAAATTCGACATACGATATTTGATATAACAATGACCATATATGATAATTTCTAAATTAAAAACCTCATAAACGAAATAAGACTGTGTATACTGATGATAAATAACTAAAATATATCAGATCTATATAAAAGATAATAAAGTTTTTTCTGATCACAAAGTGATAATGTATTTCTTTGGGATTTTTGGATCAAGACTGATGTGCATTTCAATCGAATTTTTGGATGAAAGAGATATTTAAAATAAGAGAAGTCACGTGGTGCTAATTTCAAATTATTTTGCGCCATTATAAATTTTTATAGGCAAAGCTTTTATGCACTTATTTTCACCACAGTGCACAAGAGTCTGGCATTTTAAAAAATCCAGACTTGGTAAAGTAGCCTTTCGAAAGCAAATACTTTAATGTTGTGTTTCTAAACACAATATTAATGCAATAAAAAGTCAGATTAAGTGCACTGGAATAGAAGAAGAATTATTCAAAATTTATATTCAAAATAGCCATATTAAATGGCACAGAAACTGCGTCAAGGCAATAACGTATGAAATAATTTAATTTTGAAAAATGTTGTAGATGTCATTTTATGTTTTTAATATGCTATTAATGCACGTTTAAATATTAAATAATAAATTTAAATATATAATATTAACTTAAATTAATGTATACCGAGACCTGTTAAAGCATATAAACTTTCATAGAGTAGTTATGACAAAGACAAAAAAATTTGCTGCCCATCGGTCAACACCGAAATCATTTACAAAACAATGTCATGTTTACGCATGATAAGAAGTTATAAATGGGTTTCGTTATAAATTTAATGAAAGCAGTTTTTAAAAACATACTTTTATTAATATGTTAAAAAGTATATTTTTTTAAATTTTAAATATTTTGTAGTTTTGTCTTTAATGTACGATTCATTATTATACATATTATGGAGTAGTGTAATCACTTTTTTCTCAAATTCACTTCCATGTGGCACCACGAGTACGTAATCAAAATTTAATTGAATTCCTCTATGAAGTAACAGTTAAACTCTGAAAATATTAAAATAGTGTATTTCATCGAGAATACACAAATGTATAAAACTTCAAAACACTGGCAGATCAGGAGGTGAGTGTAAATCCGATTACAAAATTCCATCTTTACAAGCATGTAACTAGTCAAATTAAATAAAAATGTATAATAATTTAATAAAAGCAAATTTTAAAGACACGCTTTTGTAAGTGTAATAAAACATAGACATCTTTCTTTTTAATTACTTTTTATTTTTTAGATTTTAATATACACTTCATTATTAGAAATACTATGGAATCTTGTAATAATTTTTTTCTCGAATTCACTATTAAGTGTAGTCAGGGTATAGAATAAAAATATAATTAATTTAATCAATAAATGAATACTCAAAATATAGTGTATTTTCATCAATAGTACAGGGTGCAAAAAAATGAAGTGACACATTTCAAAAATTAATAGTAATAATATAAAAAAACTAAAAATGTTGGAATTACGGTTTTTAAAAATAAGAGCGCATCTCAAAAAGATTTTTTCAGATTGGTAATGCGGCGTCACGCTGTTCTAAATTTGTTACAGCGAGAAAATTCCGTACGCAATGTTTACCGATCAGCAGAAGCCAATGCGTGTTTTCTGGTTTACTTTTTTAGTTTTTCTTGAATATCACGAAAACTCTTCAGTTTTTACACTACACGTGAATTAACAAATTAAAGAGCGTAAAATTCTCTACAAATACATGCTTTTATTTTTCTTCCAGTTTTAATATTTTCTCAGATAATCGCTCTAAACCAATTTTTGTTTTCCAGTCTTTTAAGACCCTCTAGACCACCGAAACGGCACTATCTGAAAAAAAAAATTTGAGATGCGCTCTCATTTAAAAAGAGATTCGTAGTTCCAACAGTTTTAATTTTAAAAAAATTAATTTCTGAAATATGTCACTTCATTTGTGTACACCCTGTACATGAATGTGCAAAATTTGAAATGTCTTGCACATCAGCAAGTGAATGGAAGGTTGATTACCGAATTTCATCTTTACAAACATGAGAAACGTTAAGTTAAATAAAAACTTATCCTAGTTCCACCCTTAAGCAATGGCTAAGCACTGTCTGCATAAAGGAATACTGAAAGCATAAAATTTTTACATTTTGCACCCCCTTTCAGCACACGCCTATGTTTGCTCTAGATCACTCGATACATGAAAGGCCAACAAAAACCCATTACAACACGGTAATAACCTAATAAAGCAACAATGTAACAAGATTCCAATACCACAGTGGCTGCATTTATGGTGATTGATCGCGAAATTTTTAATGCCAACCATTACCATATTGATTGGAAATTAAACCGATCTTTCGGAAGAATGTCCTGCAAGAAAACGGTTTCGAATCCGGGCAGGGTGGGCCCAATCGTCCCTGTTCCATTTATCAATCACGATACGCTCCCTCGCCGGCCCAGGCGACCGATGCAGCGGAGTTAATCTGGAAATTAATTGTCGGCCTCCGCATTTGGAGGACTGAATATGAAGCGCCTCCCTTTATGTGGGGGGCGACAGCTGGCCCCTTAAACAGCCATCAGGGCTTGATTTGTGGCACCAATGAGCGTGCACAGAAGATTATTTAGTGGGGCACGGGATGAAAAGCTGGATTTAATAACGGTACCTAGGGTGACAATCATTCGAGCACCGGGGAACGCCACTGGGATTCGATGCGCTGCGAATCGTACGGCGCGCGCCACTAACGAGTGAGACGTCTCTGCTATTTGTTATTGTCAAAACCAAGCACGAGATGGTCGTGAAATTTCTGACATCGGAGCACCAACTGAGAACAGTTTTAAAGGAATTGGAATAAAGTGTGATATTTGGAGATTTCTGGGGTAAATGGTTAAATCTGGATTAATGGCGCAAAGGCCATATTTGGCCATACTGTGCCAAACACATAGTACTGTCTAAAATTACGCATAAAAATGTCAGAAGATTTCTGACTTCTGACACCGGAGCACCAACTGAGAACAGTTTTAAAGGAATTGGAATAAAGTGTGATGTTTGAAGATTTCTGGGGTAAAT
>BGPR01001276.1:242146-253740 GCA_013235015.1 Araneus ventricosus | reverse complement strand
CATTTATATGTCGTTTCATCACAGTCTCTATTCATTCGCATGCACTGTAATTCGTTTCGATTAAACGTCTTTCCATATATACGTCGTTTTACGCCAGTCCCTTGAAAGGCGTATAAACGGTGCTTTACTGTATATTAAAGCATTCATATTAAGTCTTAAATCGGCCATAAAATAAAATCGATACTAAAACATTTCAAAAATTTTCAGCTTAGAAAATTGCTGACCTTCTGATAACAATAGTTTGCTGACAGATGGGTGTCATTCTGTTCCTGTAAATATTTTCTTACCTATAAGAAAGGTTTATTTGTATCGGTTATATCAATTAAATTAGTATGTCAGTCAATAAGTTAACTTAACAAAGCTTATTAATACATATCAAAGATAAATTTACGTTAAAAACAGAACATTTTCTGTTTACTGTAATTAACTTGCAACTTATTAAATTACGTATTATTAATTATTATGTATTTATATAATTACATTTTCTGTTTCATTTTATATTTTACTTTAGAGAAATAGAAATTTGATCTTTGACAGTGGGTTCTATTTATGTTCTCATGACACGTCAAATATACTGCGGAAGTCTAATTATGCAACCCATTATATCTTAAAGATTAAACACTTTTTAACGTAAATTTATCTTTGACATGAATTAAAACAATTTGTTAATTTGATTAATTTACTGCCATGCGAATTTAATAGATAAAAATTTAATAATATATCATTTCTGTAAATTACGTAAATTCGTAATTTACAAAGAAAGCTGTTTACATTTTTAAAAAAAGCTATTTAATGTTTTTCTGTGTATTTTTGATTCAAAAAATGAAATGCGGTGTTTTAGAACTTCAGCTGTCTGAAATTAACTTTAACGAATTAATAAGGAATCTGGTTACGGTATCCCCTTTTTTCCAAATTTCACACTAACGTTTCACAATTTAAAATCGTTAATTTTTTTATTTAATACAATAATTCTAGCTTAATTCCAACAAAATTCGCTCCTCTAAATTAAATCAACTGTTCTTAAACTCAAACTCGAATTATTAAACGACTGTTTTAATTAAAAGAACAAATCTTAATTAGATGTGCAGGTGCAATGGATGCTTTGCATCCACGCGGTACTCCGTAACATAAGCTCCGTTTCCGATGAGGTCAATTCACGTGAACTCATAACCACGTGACAAAAATTAGGGACGTGACATCTAACATTGGACTACATACTTTCTTACGCTTTTCTGTATTCCCCGACTTTTTGTCTCTTGCAAAATGTACATTGGATTGCATAATTAGCCTGTAGCTGCATATCTGACGTGTAACACGCGGAAATAAATAGATCAAATCGTCAGAGATCAAATTTCTCAAAAGTAGAATGAAACACGAAGCAGAAAATGTAATTATTTTTGCTTTGCATTTGCCTTAAAAGATTCTAATATATTGCATTACCCAACACTCAAGCAAATACGAGTATTTTTCCTCATAAGAAATTGATTAATTTAGTCACAATCTGTATATCTACACCATAACCTTAAAAACGCCCAGCTTGTACCTTGATCATCAAACTTTATGTCAAACAACCCAAAATTTATTGCTAGCAGCATAAATGAAAGATGCCTTTATCGATGCCCTCATCGCAAATCTTTAGACTCTCGGTAATTCTGCACCATCTAAATCCCTAAACACTAAATTCATCCTTTTTTCCTTATCATCACCCTATTTCTGGCTTGATGAAGATGTTGATAGGACATCGCTTACTGAACGGGCTTGATGGGCGGCGTTCAGTGACGGTTGTAGGGCCTGGAATGGATTTTGATGGAGAGGTCAAACTCCATGAGGACCGCCCATCACCGAAAAAAACTGCTGCAGAGTGGTAATCCGTTTTTCTGTCATATTTTGATCAATCGAGGGCCAAGCGTTAGTTAAATATACGTTGTGTGTTGGGTAACAACCATTTCATTGCAACTAGTCATTTGGATCATCGTGTAATGTGATATGGCCTATTAATAAGGTGGCGACAATTTAATATTCAAATAATTTATCATTATCCATTATTTTATTCAACAAGGTAAAAAGCGCAGGTGTTTCAATTTAGAGCGAAATAAGAGCAGTTTGAACACACTTTAAGTTGTTGGCTGAAGTTTAAATGTTAACTTGGATGTTTGATTTGGCAGATTGTTTTCTGGATAATTCGTTCGTGAGAATTGCATTAATTCAACAGCTCTTTTCAAACATCAAAAGTATGTTGAAACATCGAAATAGTCTTTTTAGCTTGAAAATAAGAGAACTTTGTAGCGCCAAATATGAAACTGTGAAAGTAATAAAGGAAGGGGATTTACATGCGTTTTTAGTAATAATTTATTTTTGAAAATATTTATTTAAAAAAATAATGAGAAAAACTTATGAGTTATGCAGAAATAAAGGCAAGTCTGTTTAGTTAAAATTCTTGCGTATATTATGAATATACAAACTTTAACCACGCAGTATAAGTAAATGAAGAGCCTTATCTTTATTTTTTAAAAACTAGAAACAAAAATGATATTTCTATTTTAGAGATTTGGTGGTGACTATAGAATTGAAGTTTATTTCTGCCAGTTATCATCTATCATTTTCAGCATCACAAACAAAACCAAGAATTTTCTGTTTGAGAAATATCTGTAACACTCATTTGGTGAAAGAAAACTTCCAAAAGTAAAAACTTTTCCCTAGCCCTTTTTGATACACTATTTTTTCCTACTCTGATTATTGCTACTATTTTTAAAATGTGGTGTAAAAAGAAATTAAAATCTCAAGCTTAATCAATTAGAAATAAAAGCGGGCCCCCAATGCACCCCATTTCCCTACTCACAAGAGTCCGCTTAGCAGACATACCATAAACCGCTAGCTTGAATACGCTTCTTTATTTGTCGTTCCTCCATGCATTTTCACCGCCCATCTTCCCAAAACAATATCATATTCTTAGACATAATACAAAAAATTAATTTTAACTGCTATCTTCAAATCTTTTATTTGAAACTCATGATTTAAAAAACTGATTAATGTTGAGTGGGTATTTTGTAACTTGTAAACCAATTACTAATCACTACAGACTATACTTAAAGTTTAAAGATTTGAATTGGCAGAAAACTTACAAAATAAGATTTGAAATTCAGTTAGTAAACTGCAAAGACATAAAAAATTTCTCTTCGTTGAAATTCAAAATTGAAATAGTATGACTTTTTATTTATTTATTTATATATTATGCATGCCGACACACTCACCAATAGGGTATGGAGCGTTTTAACGGTCGGCGGGGGAAGAGTACAAAGAAAAAGTGATACACTGTATAAACATTCAACAAATACAATCAGTATAAACATAATACAATAAAGCATATAATACAAAAATACCATAAAATAACAAATAAAAATAAATAATGCAATAAAATAACAAATAAAAATAAATAATAGAATATGATAAATACAATAAAATAACAAATAAATAATAAAATATAATAAATACAACAAATACAGAATAAAAATGCAATCCTCAAAAATAAAAAAAATTATATAAATAGTACGACTTTTTATTTATTTATTTATATATTACGCACGCCGACCCACTTACCCATAGGGTATGGGGCGTTTTAACGGTCGGCGGGGGAAGAGTACAAAGAAGAAGTGATACATTGTATAAACATTCAACAAATACAATCAGTATAAACATAACAAATACAATAAAACACAAAATACAAAATTACAATAAAATAACAAATAAAAATAAATAATAAAACATAATAAATTCAATAAAATAACAAAAAATAAAATATAATAAATACAATAAAATAACAAATAAAAATAAACAATAAAATATGATAAATACAATAAAATAGCAAATAATAAAATATAATAAATACAGTAAAATAACAAATAAATAATAAAATACAATAAATACAACAAACACAGAATAAAAATACAATCCTGAAAAATAAAAAAAATTATATAAATAGCATGACTTCTTAAATTTTAAAGAATGATTCCAATAATAGAATGTCTTCATGATGAGTACTCCCAGGGCCGGATTTCCCATAGGGCCACCCTAGTCCATGTCCTAGGGCGTATATACAGAGAAAATAACAACGAAATATATACAAACTTTTCAGTATTATTTTGAAAAGGCCATATAAAATTATGTTTCTGAAATTTACATTTGTTGCATTAAATGTATTGAGCGATACATTTTTTCGTCTTCTGTGGACCTTACCGTCCCTTGCCCTTGCACTTATTTGCACTGAAATCGATCTAGTAAGATGTATCCAATTCAACGACCTTTCAAGCCTATTCACGGACAAAACCGCGAACGAAGAAATTCTAGCAGATATTTCAGATGATTTCAAGAAATTCGATGAAGTATTTTTGAAGGTCTTAATGTTGTGTTATTTTATAAGTAGTGTAATTTTGAATTGAAAATTTAATGTGGTTCAACGATTATAAAGATTGTATTAAGTGATCATATGTTTCAAAGATAAACTATCGCATATTAAATTGAAAATTATATATTAACTTTTTGAGAGAGGACGCAGAATATGCTTTGGCCTAAGGCTTCGAAATGTGTAATTCGGACCTGAGTATTCCAATATTACTTAACCAACAATTCCGGAATTATAAGAATTCTGATAAATTAAAACATCTAAGAAATTGAAAAAATTGTATTGCCTTGAAAATGTTTAGATAAATATACTCCATCTTCTGACTTTCTAAAAACTGACTGACTCTTCTTTTGTCTTTTCAGAACACCCTAAATTTCAATACTTTTCGGTGAAAGGAGATTACAAGAACAGTTATGCCTTTTCCGGTAAGAAAACAATTTCAAATCACTTCCGCCTATTTTCAGGAAAACAAAAACTCTTTTAAAGGCATAGAATGCCATATTTCCACGAGACCGAATAAAATTTCTATGAAACAAATGCGGTAAACAGGATCACGTTCATCCTTTAAAACGCTTTACTCAAACTTAATCTTACTTGTCCAAATATTGGAATTTAGGTGTTATTGCTATTGATGGCATCAGACAGTAATATAAGCAGTTCGTTAAACTTTAAATCTGTCTTTTCCGCAGATATTTTTGTCCTCTTACAGATGTGCCTAGTTCAAATTTTATCACATATATTTTTTGCTGTAAATCAGCATGAAGGGAGGTAAAAATTCCATTTTATGGATTGCAAAATTGAAGATTAAATATAAGGATGAAATGTGTTTGAACCATAGCAAAATTTCGAACATATACAAACTAAAACGGGAAATGAATTTGCACAAAGACAAAGTTCATTCGTCTTGAAGATTTAAAAAAATCAATAGAATGCCAATGATTTTCAATAATATTATCTTTTAAGCGAATTAATGCTATTTTTTGGCGCATTAATTAATTTTGCCAAACTTTACCTCCAAAAACAATTAAGTTTAAATCATTTCATTGAATATATTGATTCTCAATATTTAATGTGTATTTTTGGCGCACATTTAAAAAATAATGATTATTATCACTTAAATGCAATTTCTTTATACATAACATAACACCACAGCATACCCCGAACTTAGAGCCTCCCTGTTGGTTGGATGAGTATGCGTGAAACTTGGTTGAAAAGCAAAAGAAAAAAAAATTACATCAAATTTTTTTATACACAGATTTGTTTATCGGCATAGATAACTTTAAAAGCTTTTATTTTTTTCTAAATATAAAAATTTCTGTCTAAAATGTTATTTATAAATACTTTTTCTAACGATAGATATCAGTGTTTATGTAATTTATTGAATCTTATTTCATAAATTAAAATTATTTTTTTATTTAAAATTGCTTGAACTTGAAATTTTGATTAATTTTATAATAAAGTCAGAAGTCAAATAAGTCTCCCTTCTTAAAATATTGATGATTTTGCTGTTATGAAGCCTTATTTATAATTAAAATAGGATTCTCATCTTATTCTTTGCTTTTAATTCCTACTGCGAGATAAATTTTATTAAAACTCAACAACTTAACCTTAAAATTAGCGAAAAACATTGTTTTATACAAGATTGCTTTTCGATGGAATCTTCTCTCGGACTTTTGGATCTCTCAAAATCAGAATATAAAATCCGAGTGAAATTGAATACATTTATTCGATTAAGTATACTATTCAAATTTTTATTAACCGTAAAGGCATGTAAATATATTAGCAAATTGAAAGATTAATATAAATCAATGACATCTATTGATATAAATTTGGTATTTCCCTATCTAAATTTGCTTCAACAGTTTTTAAAAAATTGGAATGGTAAACGACTGTGTAGGGATACCCTTTTAGAGTAATATTGTGTAAAATATTGTAGTAATTAATACTATTTGCCTAAAAACTTTTTCTGTAAACGGTCCCAATAAATATAACTGCTTAGTTAATACGACTAAAAGTGAGTATCAGTTTGCTATAACGTCAGACATAATATCTGGATTAAAATACAGATATTATGTCTTCTGATAGGACTTCACTTTTTAACGCTATGAAACTATCACATTATTAGTTCTATTAAAATTGGATTAAAAAGTTTAGCTTTCCTATAGCTTGGTTAATTGAAGCTGTTATTTCCTACGATATTATTTTATTTAAGTTCTCCCTACTTTTGGTAGGAAGCAGGGGTACCACAGCAAGGATGGTATTCCATCAACAATTTTGGATTTGTTAGCAAAAGGCAAATAATTTAGGCCTTTAGCGAGTGCATTTTTGAATGATGGACATAGTATTATGTAACAAACTTCTAATGCTTGAATCATTTAGACTAGGATTCAAACTCTTGGCTCATACAAAACTTTCTAATCATACATTTGCATTTCCTACAACATAATTTTCCTCCGGGGTAGATTCTGAAAAACGGCAGAGAAACCACACCATCAGTTCTCGACTTATTGTCAACAAGCATTTTTTTTCTCCAAATCTACCATTTAGGCAATCAACCAAATCAACTTTAAACATTGGGATTATTTCCAGAAATTAATAGTGTGTTAAGTGACTATTCCTTTAATCCAGTAAGTTGCGTAATAAAACTTCTTGAACAAAGACTACATCTCCATCACCAAGCTCTAATTTTTAATTCACGATTCAACCAGGAATTGAATACAAACGTCCGATTTTAGACAGAATTTTTAATCTACTACAGAATTAACCTCCAAAGTCTCCTCCCACGTTTGGCAGTGTCTCGCGGTGAAAACATTTTTTTTTTTTTTTTTTGTCAAACGTACCATCTAGTCAATCAACCAAATCAACTTTAAACAAGGGAATTATTTCCTGAAATCAATGGTATGTTAAGTCACTGCTCCTTTAGCTCAATAAGTTGCGTAATAAGACTTCTTGAACAAAGACTACACTTTCATCACCAACCTCTAATTCTTAATTCAAGATTCAATCAGGAATTGAATACAAACGTTCGATTTTCGACAGAATTTTTAATCTACAGCAGAATTCACCTCCAGGGTCTCCTCCCGAGTTTGGCAATGCCGTGTCGTAAAAGAATGGTTGGTCCCATCAGCAGTTCTCGACTCGTTGACAGAAGGGGGGATAATTAAGGCAATCCACCACAGCAACTTTGGGACATTTTAAGAAGTCAATGAGACAAAACTCTCAGTCAATTTACGAGCTGACTAAATTGGATTCCGAGTGAAGGCCCTTTGCGGAAGCCTTTTAATTAAGATTGCGTGCTTCCTCAACTGCGCCAGTGGCGAAAAGTCTTTTTGAAGGGAAATAAAGAATCGGAAATCGCTGCCTTTGCCCTCCCATTTCCTCTCGCCCTATCGGCTGTGAAATATCGCGCAAATTATAATTCCAACCTTCCCCCGCAGAAACCGACTCTTTTGCCTTTTGCGAACCCCAATCTCTTAAAAGCGCATTTGGAATTCTCATTTATTTTGGCGGGAAACCTTGCCATCTCTCCGGTGGAGGCGAGGGTATCTTTTAATTTCCAATGAACCTTACCTTTTCGAATTGCGGTTCCGCGTCTTTGAAAATTCCAATAACACCGGGGGCATTTATAAACTTTAAAACAACCCGATCGAAAAGGCACACAACTTAAAAGAGTCGCAAGCAAAGCTAATTTATCGCCTTCAAAACTGCGCCAAAATTATTACCCGTGCACACGGTGTGCGTATGTCAATAATTTCTGCGGTTTATAGCGCCGAAGGGCCCAACTTTTAAAGAAGCTACACCGGCAAAGCATTTCAAGTCTAATTACTGGTGGCTGTTCCTAATTGGTAGTTTCCCCCTCAGGCCGGGGGGGAGGACGAGGGAAATATGCAAATGAGGCGGGGTGGCCTTTTTCGGTGACTAATTGTTAATTAGCGTACGCATGCCGACCGATTAATTACATGGTGATTATTTAGTTAACAAAGATCGCGTCTCTCTACCTCTTTAGAAGGACAGGCGTGCAAATATCGATTGAAAAGAGCTGCTGACTTCTGTTTCGAGCGTTATCAATCTGAAATATGCGAGGACCGTCCCCCAATTGAACGCAGATTGATTGCAGGTCTCGTGTCATGTCTCGGTCCGTTTTGTCATCTATCCATACATACCAGAAGGAATGAATTCTTCGCTCACACAGGGACAGGACGTGTTTCTTCGTTCTTCTGAGACAAAACAGATATTCTACGAAAGAACAGATAAGATTTATCATGTTCTTGTAATGAAACAAAATAAATAATTTTGTAATGAAACATAAATTTTAAAAGATAGGCACATGCTCATCTGGTATTGCAGATCAAAAACACTGTCATTTCCGATTGGAATACAAAATATATGTTTGTTTATAGTGTGTAATTGATTTTGCTGGAACAGACGAAAGTAATTGGAGCAAGTTTAATCTATCATGTACTTACCTGAATTTTGGTACACGTATACTTTCGTTGCGAAGTTAACCGTTGTATTTTGTACATGCATTATATGATAGATTTAAAAATCCTCTATGATGTGTTTGTGTGTATTTTATCAAACTGTAGCAATCAAAACCGTCTAATTGATACAGGACTCAATATATTGTTTTTCTACTAATAAATATCAAACTTTCAAAATCATATTTTTTCTTCTCATGATATTTTAATAAATTGCTTTACTTTAAAATTTCAGATTCAGCTAGTTAAAAAACACAATTGGTAAAAGAGGGAATAAAATTTTATTTATAAAAATAATAAAAGTGGCTCTCCACTTTCCCCAAAGCATCCGCTTGACAGACACTGCGATTCATCCGATGTAAAACGTTACATTTATTTAATTATTGTCAAAACGATTTTGAGACGCTACCCTCTTTTTACCAAATAACATTGTGTTGACACATAACACATGTTTTGTTAAGTAAGGAACAAGGTTGGAAGCTTAATTTTTTTCTTCTTCTTCTTTCTAATCATTCTGTTCTGATCTGAATCAGATCACATCCATGAGGTCGTTCGCCTTCATCACCTCCAACACGAAATCCGGTCGCTTAAGCAGGTCATCATACACCAAGGCAATACAGTCAAGTAGATGTTGCGGAGTGGCCTCAATCATGTTGCACTTTGTGCAGTTATTGAACTTCTTATAACCACGAGAGAATCTGAGGGGTTTTAAGTGACCGGAAGTTAAGCGAGCCAAAGCTGTTTGATCTTTCCTATCCCCCTTAAAATTTATAGAAGCACCGGGGCCTTCACTACGATACCATGAATGATCTGGTGGAGGTCTCCAAGAAATGTTAACGAAGGCCTTTCTTCTTGAGTATAACTCAAGGTAGGTCAAGGGTTCTACACAGACCTGAAGCATGGTGGTACCTTCTTTAGCAAGACTATCAGCAATATCGTTATATTTTAAATTTACATGTGATGGTATCCATTGTAGATGAAGAACACAAGAATTGAACAGGGTCTTGAGTTTGTTAAAGATATCCGTTCCCCTCCGGTCACTAACATCTCTCCAATTATCAAGATATTGGACAACACTTCGGCTGTCCGAGAGAATACATATATCACCGAATAATTGACGTTCCAAAACAAAGTCTAAAGTCATATCAATGGCGATCATTTCGGAACGGAAAACTGAGCAGTAGTCAGCATTTCTTCGTTTAAGAGAAGCTTCCCCCGACCATGCTTAACAAAAACCCCACTACCTGTAGGTCCAATTTCATTCTTGCTGCCATCAGTGTAAATCAGAATAGCTTCAATAGGTATATTATTGATCACTTCGAGAGCAGCCTATCTTAAGTATTCCGGACGCTGCTGGGAGGATTTATTAGTGTGAGTCAATAACTCTGTATGGAGGAACACACCAGGCAAAGAGTCTAAAGGAGACTCAATAGGGTCTAAAGAATTAAACACAACAAGAGAACGCAATGCATCCATTTTCAAAGCATGACCGAGGGGACTACTCTTTTTCAGTCTTTGATTATTTTGCCAACTTCTTAAAAAGTTCTCTGCACGATGTTGATTATTATAATTATGCAGTTTACTAAAATATTTTGTAAGATTTTTTTTTTCTTATTTCAAATATTAAACGGATATTCTCAAAAAGTATGTGCACGTATAAATTTTTCAGTTGAAAATGCTTAAAACATTTTCTTTAAATCGTTAAATAACTAGAATTTATTTAGTGAAATAAATATTGTGTCTAATGATGGTAGAAGAAATAAAATTATATAAATTGTTTTAACTCGTTTCCATAGAATTCGGTTTTTCCCCTCATGACTAGGGATTGTCTTGAAATTCCTAATCCTTTTATGAATATATATATATATATATATATTCATAAAAGGATTATAATTCAATAAATATCATTTATTTATTCTTTTTTTTATTCATTGCATCCTAAGATTATTAAACAAATAAATTTATTAAAAAACATCTGAATAGAATTGTAGAGCATTTGGTTTCGAATTTCCATTGTTAATTTGTATCTACTTTAACTTGTGTTTTATACTTCATCTGGCGTATCGTTTTCTTTTACTTGATTCATTGGCAAAGAGCCCCCTGAAGCGATCACCTTTTGCGCTTGCGATCCCTTGTTCTTTGGTAGAAATGACTTGCTTCTGTATCCCTGACTTACCCTTAAAATTTTTGAGTCTCCCTGTATATTTGAAAAGAACTTAATTTTAAACACCAGTGAACGATATTCTGTATCATGAAACTGTGTATTTGAAATGAAAGTTGTTGAAAGGGTCCTTGGGAAGCCTAGCAAAAAGAAGTACGTCATTCGCATATGGTTAGGTCACTTGTGGCTTTCTAGGTACCATAAATGAGAGTTATTAAATAAATCTTTATGTTTCTAATCTTCTTTCCAGGAGCTGGTATCCCTTGCCCTCCGGCCTACACTTACGCCGCATCCTCTGTGGCTAAACCCGTCCCTAGGCCGTTCTTGGACTCGCCTCTACATTCCCTGGTTGCGTGTAGAAATCCCTACTTCACAGGTAAATCGTCCATTCACCGTTGTGTGTATAAATTATTCCAAACATTGTGCAGATAATTATGAAATATCTAATTGAATTCGTCGTAAATATTATTCATACAATTTCTTCAACAAACTGAATTATATTATTTTTTCGGTGAACTGCTGATGACGTGTATGCAATACAGTGAAACCTCGCATA
>BGPR01001276.1:216065-242136 GCA_013235015.1 Araneus ventricosus | reverse complement strand
ATACATAAACAAACTGAATTATTTTATTTTTGCGGTGAACTGCTGATAACGTATATGCAATACAGTGAAACCTTGCATAACGAGTATAATTCGTTCCAGAAGCTTATTCGTTATGCGAAACAATTTTTCCCATAGAAATCAATACAAAATACGATAATGAGTTCCATGCCGGAAAAAAATACTCGAAAGATTTTATGCATAATTCGAAGAAAATTATATATAAGATCGTTAAGGAGCCTGGATCATCTTCATTTTATCTTTTACGCAGAATCGACTAGCATGGAATGCGGATAAGTTGTTCAGAAATGAAAAGCGGAATGAGTGCTAAACACCAGTGGCGGCTACTCGGGGGGGGGGGGTCAGGGGGCCTACTAAGGAAAAATTAAATTTTTATTTCATTCTAGCTGCTTAAGACTAAGAATTATAAAAAGGCAACAGTGTTTGGGAAAACTAGCTAATTTTTAATTAATTTTTTTAAATTTTATTGTTTCCCTCTAATTCCGCGTCTTTTAGATGTATATAAACTTCTTTTCCCACTCTTCTTGCTAAACACGGACCTGCTCTGTTATCCTTATTAAAAGAAATAAGTCAATTACATTACGCCATTGACTCAAATACGTCACATAATTTGTGACGTTGTGTTTCAACGACTATAAATGCACGGTCTAAAAATAGTTTTTAAAAATATCATGGCCTAAATATTACTTTACTAAAAAAGGAAAATAACCTAAGTCCTTCGTTCCCCATGAAAAACGTTTATTACTAGAAAAAAGTCAACGCAAAAGATCTCATTCGATTAACAATGAAAACAGTTTACAGTTAAAAGTGCTCGCACTAGTACTAGACACCTAGTTTGATAAGAATTAAAGCAAAATAAAAGCTCCGTGGATATGACAGTAGCAGGCGCAAACTCCGGGAATTCCCCTCTCCTCGTCACTCGTTATGCAAAACGTCGCTCGTTAAATTGAGTCATTTTTTTTACAATTTATTTTCCTCGTTATGCGAGGTTTCACTGTACTACATTTTTTTCCATTGCAATGCTGAAGAGAAAATTGAATGAGATATTAGAGGACAAAAATTGAGTTATGAAGCAGAGGCTGCCGTGAATTTGGCTATTAATTTGGTCAAGTGTGGAGATTGGGAGACAAAACAATGGAATCCAAGTTTAATATTACGTAATCACGCACATTTTCTTGACTTTCATGAAGTACGAGTTAAAGCTGCAATTCTAAAGGTGCCTGATGCTAGGGTTAAAAGATGGCTGCTGTAAAGTCTTCGCTCAGTTCTCTGCGAGTTTTCGGCTAGGCTCTTGTTAATGAACCGTTGAAAGAGATTGTAACGAGTTTCGAGATTAAGGGTACGATATATCTCCTGAAGAGTACTTCACTAGGTCAAGAGTAATACTTTAAACGCCATGACTTTATCTTTTTTACGTGCGATTTTTTCAGTTGGCAAGGCATTTGTAAAAGACAGCGGTTTTGATATTTGATGCTAATTAAACCCGTTATACATCTACAGTTTAAAATACAGTAGATTGATCAATGAAAATGCGAGCATTAAATATCTTATTGTGCCAAAAATCAATCGTGAAAAATAAAGACAAATCTTTATTTAGGACATATAAGTTATCACTTATATAAATATGTCACACCGTTTGTTAAGAAGAAGAGGTGCATATGCAATGTTCCAACAATTTGATGTTTCACGGTATACAAAGATTGCAGTTATTTATCAAAATATCGTATTAACTGAATAAAATCAAAATGATTTTTTAGAATAACACAGTACTCGCTAACGTGAATGTATCACACATGCTGTTTTTCCAGTTAGACAAGGGATATACGCTGTTTCAACAATTTCGTCGCTTGCCGGGATGCAAGGATTGCAATTATTTATCAAAAGTGCATATTTACTTTATCGGAAAAGAGACCCAGGCATCTCAATGAAACAGTTTCTCACTCGTTTTCCAGGTACATCTGAGTGAAATACGAGCGTTTGGCAGTGACATTTATAGGGACCCACCGTGGATGCAATGAAGCCCAATATCATATTTCATGCGGAGGCAGCGTGGGTCCCTGTGTTTAGGTATTTTCTCTACATATTGGAAATCATGAATACCAATATCCCCGGGAATAAAGTCTCATATTTTTGCGCTCTACTATTTTATCGGGTTATTTATGCGAAAGATGCCGACTCAAATCCCAGGGACTGGGTTGAAAGTGCAGAAAAGGGGTACACTGGTGGGTTAGTTTGTAGGAATGGTGCTACATTTTCAATTTATGCATGGCATATAATATTTAGTAATAACATATCAATATTTTTTATACCTATGAATAAAAATTAGAATAGAAGATTCATAAGAGCAACATAAAATAGATCTTTGATAGAGTTAATTAATTTTGTTCATTTTTGAATGAAAGTGTATGATACCTTTAAGAGGCGTACAAAGAGAAATCTTACTTTGAGGTTTGTAAAGCTACAAAGCTTTATATGTTTTTTAATGAAATTATTGCAATTTAAAAATTATTGATCACTTTACGTTTGTTTGTACTTTAAAAGCTCCGTACCACTGGTTACCATAGTTAATGTTCAACGAAGAATCCTAATTCTAAATAATTTTTGAATATTAAATTATCCTTCTTTTTCTGAGAAAAATCATTTTTTAAAATTAGGATTGAATTTCACTTCATAATAATTTCTTCTCAGGCTTTATATTGTGATATGCAAACATTCCTTTTTTTGTTAACCTGGATATGTCACATTAGCAAGCAATAAGATTACCCAAGAGAAAAATAAGCATTGAGATGGATTCTGAACATACGGATTTCCATTTTCTACTCCTCTATTCACGCAAACATTGTCACGTGGAATAATACGGAAGTATCCACGTCGGAAAACTAGCATCCGCATTTATCCGAACAATAAACGTGCATTTTTCAATACTATTTCTACGACTCCAACGAAGTTAAATATTGGATATTCCAATTTATCATTACTTTATTTCTCTTGCTCCTGATAGCAACGTTTTGCATTATTATCTTTTTCAGCAAATTACGTTGGATAATCCAGGGATATAAACGGGATCCATTTAAGGTATTCTTATTATACTTCTGTACGGCAGAGATAAACCGATTAAATATCAATTTCGGCATTTTAGTTTAGTTATATTAACGTCCCTTTTTGAACCAACACGAGGGCTATTTTGGGACGGGCCTCGTAATTATGAACCACGGTCGGATGACGAGGACGACATCTAGGCTGGTACCCCCCTTCCCAAGCTTCCTCACCACGCCAGCGGGAGGACGTTTAACCACCTACGTATGATTTAGAGCCCAACAGGCCCAATACACGACGAAACTCCAGTGGAAACGGGTTTCGAACCTGGAACCCACCGGCCCCGAAACCTTACCACTAGGCCACCGCGGCCTCAATTTGTCATTTTACATGGCAGCCAAAAGTAGTTCGAGAGCGTAATAGATTGCTATACGCAATTTATTTTTCTAGAGCTGTTATCTTTTATCCTTCTCTACATACAGCTACAACGTTTTCTGCCCATCCAAAGATACGGGGAGGAGATAATGCAAACACGATTAAGCCATTAAAATAAGCAAAATCGGACTTAATAATGCTGCTCTCAGGTACATATTTAAAGGTAGATTTTATATTCTTTAATTCGTTGGAAAGTTCATTTGAAAGAAGACTGCAACAAAATGGAAAAACGAAATTAGATTTAAAGACATTGAATCAGAACGAAAAAGTCATTAAAATATCAAACTAAGGCGAAAAAAAGTTAAAACTGAGCAAAAAATAATAAGCGAATGGTTCCGTCCATCGGTTATCTGGAAATGAAAATATAGAAGCTTGTAGCATAAAAGGAAAAATTTCCACCTCCGCTTTATCTTTCCTGACACATGAAGCAAATCCATTTTAAGGCTTTTAACATTCGCAAGCTCCTTCGAGAATTCAAAGATTCGGTTCTTCCCAGGACACTAAAGCTTACAGTCAGCATATTATTAATTTTCTTGCCCCATAACCTCAATATTTGATTAAGGCAAACTCTAATTCACTCAGATTATTGCTATTCTCAACGAATTACTTCGGATAATCAGGCATAGAAAGTGATCCATTTTAGGCATTCTCATTATATTTATAGGAAGATTTTATATTCTTTAATTTCTCAAAAATTTCTTTGCAGAGGATGCTGCTGCAAAAATGGCAAAACGAAATTATATTTAAAGACATTAAAACCAGAAAGGCAAAAGCATTAAAATATCAAACCAAGAAGGAAAAAATAAGTAAGAATAATAAGTTCCAGTTTACACGCGCGAATGGTTCAGTCCATCGATTATCTGGGAATGAAAATATAAAGCCTTGTAGCATAAAAGGAAAAAATTTCCACCTCCGCTTTATCTTTCCTGACACATGAAGCAAATCCATTTTAAAGCCTTTAATATTCGCAAGCTCCTTCGAGCATTCAGAGATTCGGTTCTTCCCAGGACACTAAAGCTTACAGTCAGGCGTCAGCATATAAAAATTTCCAGCAAATAACACGGCAGAGCGAATACTAAATCGAGGTATCAAGTTAAAGATTTTCAAGGCACTCAAGCCTTGTAAACTAACACCACATTTCACCCGCCTCCCATTAGAAAAACAAGACGGGAAGTAAAAAAAGGAAAAAAACTCTTCTCTCTCCCAATAGTTTACTCTCTTAAATGCATAGCCCCTTTTTTTCATCCGTCGATGCTCCATTATATTTTATTTAATATCTCTTTTTTTTCGCAGCTTTGGAGTATCGGCGATTTGATCGAACATATTGCGACTTTCCGAACGCAGGAAGGATTCTCTCAACTCCTCTCTACTTCTCACCCTAAAATGTTCGAGTTTAAATTCTGTAGGAAATGATGGCAATTTAGTGTTTTACAGGGTTTTTTTATATTTTCTTTCCTTTTAGTTTTTGCCTTTCAAAGATATTACTTTTTAAAGGGGTGGTTTTTTGGTAGTTGAAGGTATTGATTATTAAATAATACACTTAAATGAATAGTAATGAAATGTTTAGTGCAATGGCTCTCCATCTTTTATGACTCATGAAAATGAAAGTAACGGCTATAGTTAAAAAGATTCCCTTACCATTAAGAGATGAAAGTGAACCCATTTATTATTTCTGTTACCAGCTTCATCAGATTTACTCTTAATTAAAAGTAATTGGCCAAGATAAATGGAGGCTCAAGTTCGAAAGAAAGCGTCGCATTGTAAGTTTTTCAGTAAATGTCTAAGTTTTTAAACCACATTTCAGCAGTACTCTTTATAATACCTTCCTATTAACACGGATTTCTGTTTTATAAAAACATTCTCAACTCAAATATTCGTACCAGAGCCGTCTTAACAAATTTAAACACCCTGGGCTAGAGTAATTTGGCGCCCCATTAGAACCGTGACTAAGCATCTGAGAGCCTGTGGCCCAGCAAAAATACCCAAACAATGCAATAATTTATGAGTAAGTAAATAAAAGAGGATAGGATAAAATAAATAAAATGTTAACCTGTTGTCCGATTAACACTTTACATCTTTGCAAATCAGCGTCTTTTCTAAACAGGACTTTGCAAGTAAGCTTCCGTATTGTAGGTAACTTCTATTACACGCATAATTTAGGACTTTACTCACTGATTGTCTCTGAATATTTTTTTGAAATATACATGTTTATGTAACATTACGAAATCGATGACTTTCTAGTTACAATCCCTAATCATAATAATTCAACATATTAAAATTTTTAAGTACATATTGTGGTTCAAAATTAAAATAAAATTAGTATTGTAAATTTTTAAGCACCTTTGGATCAATGGTGTCTCTGGGCTACTGCCCAATTAGCCCATTGGATAAGATGGCCCTGTTTCACACCCCTTTACTGCCCGTCTGATGGATGTGAAAATCAAAGTTTTTTTCTTAATTATTGAAACTATTATTTAATTGATGACTTATGCAATATGTTCGTGTAAACCTCTTGCATAACACATATATGGTATTGTGATTCACCAATGTGTCATTGTGAGTTTCTTTGGTGGACATAAGTGTCTACCGGTGGGTCACTTGCAAGCAAGCATTACATTCATACATTACTACCTAAAACCAAAGCATTTTTTTCAAAGTGAAGAGTTTTATATACGTTCTCTTAGCTGTATGGTATCTTTTAGTAGGTAGTGGTGAGCCGCTAATTGGATACACAAGAAAAAAATAATCAACTATATGACGAAAAAAAATATAGCATAACAATAAACGTCAGTTTTTTTATATACTAACCCATGTTCAAATAAACGGGGAAAAATATGGCATATGGCATAACAATAAACGACAGTTTTTTTTTATACAGGATGTTCACACTTAACGTGGTCCAATAGCTAATTTCTAAACTGTTAGAGATAGGCATGTAGTTTCAATTGGAAAAAATGTTTTAAATGAAGGGAAGAATTATAATTTATGTTTTGTGAGTCAATAAATATATTTCTGAAAAATTTACAAATTCTAACTTTTTATACGGCCCTCCAGTCCTATCAATCATTTTAGTAAAATATTTCTGAGACTCTAACATTTTAAACAAAAAAAAGTTCCACTCTTCTGCGATTAAAACTGGCCAAGTTATGGACCCACCAATCACTGCGCAGCACTTGCTCGACGAGGCCGCTGATTCGTTAAAAATCATGAAATTCAAAGGTCCATAACTCGCTCAGTTTTAGTCGCAGAAGAGTGGGACTTCTTTTGTTTAAAATTTAGGGTCTCAGAAATATTTTACTAAATATGGTTGATAGGACCGGGGGACCGTATAAAAAGTTAGAATTCGTAACTTTTTTAGAAATATATTTAATGAATCAAAAAACATAAAATATAATTCTTCCTCTCATTTAAAGCATTTTTCCAATTGAAACTACATGTCCATCTCTAACGGTTCAGAAATTAGCTATTGTACCAAGATAAGTGTGGACACCCTGTATACTAACCATGTCCAGATAAAGTTCATTTTGAAAATAAATGAATAAATAAATAAAACGAATCTTAGATATTACGACGATAGAATTCTTCATGTCGTGAACGTATTGAGAAATTGCTACTTAAACAACGCATTATTATTCCCATAAATTTTTAAACCAACATAAACTAGTTAAAACTCTTCGTTTTCATTATCACTTTCATACAGCACGCATTATAACTCAGTATTAAGAAGTCGTTGAACTGATTGGAGCAACCCATAAGAAAACTAATTCAATAATTTTTGCAATAATTATTTAATTCATGATCTAGCCATCTGCTAGTACGAAGTTATACAAATAAGTTATTTGACAGGAAAATATGTGTTTGATATGAATTTAGATCAAAACCCAATACAGGAAATCAGTGATATCCTTCCATCAGCCTCTCTACCGAAATTGAAAACAAAAAGTCATCGCTGGCAGGTAACTTTTTACAACTACTATTTAATTAATGATCCAGTCGGCGAGCCCAAATACGGGGCTTACTAAAGACAGTAAATATCACTTAAACACCATAGTATTATTTCTATTATTGCCATAATTTTATTTCTATAAACCACTTCCATCTATAATCTTCGTTCCGTAACATTAATATCTTCATAATAAATCATTTGCTGTCTTTTCATTGCCACACTCTTAAAGGACTCAGTGTCACGGGCAATAAACTGTGGCCAAACCCATGTTATCATTACGAAAAGATAGCCATCTGAACAACAACAAGCACTTAGCTGCTAATACATAGCCCTCAACACATTCCACATCGCAATTATACACCATCTTATCCCCCTTCACCAATCAGACGCGTAACACGAGTGAAAGACTGCTGTTCCATCCCTCTGTCCCCCCTCTTCAACCCCGGGGCAGACGTTTTTTTCCATTAAGTGATACCAAATCTGTTTATCCACTCTGGTCGTTGAATCAATTGCTCTCCACTAGAGTGCTGCCAGCAGATTATATGAAACACCCTCTGTATATATTTATATATATGGATGGATATAAATCTACGCACTCGCATGCATGGTCTTTGCATCGGAGTGGGCCACTTCGAAAAAGCTAAAGAGAGTGCTTAAAAGCAGCTGTTTTTAGAAGGGGTACGATTTCTTTGTTTCAGTCTCCTCTCTTTTTTGCAGTTTTTTGTTCTTCTCCTGCCCCTTCCTCCTCGCACTCTTTAAAGGATTGTTTTATTATGCAGAGGTGCTACTTCTGGTAATGAGTAGTTTTTGACTGGTGACAGTTACATTGATGGCTCGTGCTTTTCGAGAAGAACGAGCGTGTTATGAGTTTTAAGAAGTTTGGCGAGACGGACACTTGGATGCGGTAGGTTTTTATGAGTCGCTTGGCGCTTTTATTCTTCGCCTTCTCTTTTTGTTCTTGAAGAATATTATCAAACGGGTTAGTTCCTGGGAGGTGGCTTTTAAGGTTTGGGATATGAATTGAGTTGGTTCTTTGTGGGGTAGATAAGAGGATATATTGATTTATTGAAAATAATTAACTTGAGTAAAGTGTGTGTCTAAGAAGATCATGTAGGCGAAGCTGATGAATGAGAAGCTAAAAAAAGCATTATTTCTGAGTTCTCTTAATGAGCATATTGTTCTTCATTTGAATAGTTGATAAAAATAGAAATAGAAGGGGGAAAATGAATTATTCAAACGTGAGTAAAGGAAGAAATTCAAAAGGCTCTTGAAATTTCCTTTAGTTTTTAACCAGTATTAAATTAAGGGTTATTATCCCGATAAATAAATGCGTATAAAGACAATATAAACTATTCAAAATCATTTCTTTGAGTGATAAATTATTACGAAACTCAACCCAATATCACCCTTTCACTTTTCTTCTCCAAATCTTCCAAAAACTTATAAAAAGAATAGATAAGCAATTAAATAAATAAAATTTCAGTGCATGTATGTAACTAATCCAATAAAAATATTTACTCTTAAGATAAAGTATATTATTTTATTCAAGAATACATATATTTTTAACTTTGCAAATTAAGTAAGTATGGATGAAATAAGAATTTCATCTATACTTACCGCAATTTTAATAAAAGAATTGCTGAAATAACAGATTTTTAAAATTAAAGTTTAATTTAGTTTGAATAAAGCCCTCCCGGTGGGGAACAACTAGAATTCGAGGATGAGAAGTTGTTCGACTCAGTGTGCAGGTTCTCGCTTCCCTGGAGGTGCAGTAGTAGTGGCGTTGGTTGGCTAATCATCTCATCGCCGATGACGGGCCTTACTTCCATGTGATGGGTCCTGCTCGTAATGGAGGATATTTTGCGCAGTTCACATTTCCCACATCATTTACTGCGGTCGTCGGGTCATTCAGATTCACCCACGGCTTCATACCAGGGCGGGTAGTTATGATATGAATTAGTTCGATTGATGCCCCATTTTGAAGCTACAAAAGGGATAGTTTGGACCGTACTTGATATTTTTGAACCGTGGTCAGATGACGCCTGAGCTGGTATCCAATTTTACGCACTTACACGCGAACGCCTAAATTAATTTAAAAAAAGATGGCTTCATCTGTTGGGAAACAAAGACAATGTCGCAGTAATTATTTTAATCCAAAATCCGCTATATTTAAACTGAATTGATATTTCGTTGCATTTTGAATGGGTCCTAGAAATCTGTTAGCAAAGTCTTGGCTTCGCGTAAGAAATGATCTGCGGAAGATCTTGAGCATGATGCAAGTTAAATCCATTCATGGAGAAACCGCCTTCCCTCTGATGAGGTTTATAAGTCTGGAGAATAGAATGCCGTTTCTCGTTGTTTGTGTGTGTGTGTGTGTGACACTAATTCAGATTAAAGAGATCCATTTCCTTATGTATCTTCAGAATGGGATCTTAATGAAACAGATCAGTCAATAATTTGAATTCTTTCAGTTACTTAAGTTATTTGTATTTCTGTATTTATCACGACAAGTTATGGTTTAATTCTATCAAGTCTGTTGGTATATTTATGTACCACCAATAAATTTATGGCCTTTTCTCTGCGGTATATTTTCGTACCATCTTTACCATAGAAGTGTACAACTACCTTGTTCTTCTAAGGTCCCCTTTTAACAAAATGCACTGCACGTGAAAGACTTTAAGTGCCATATAATGCAAATCATAATACTGTAGCGGTTACAATCAGCTGCCTTCTCCTTTCTATGGTAGGTGGCGCTACTGGAGCCATCTTTTTCCCATGATGCCTCTCTGTCATTCTTGTCTGTGTGCTTGTCTCGTGATGTTGTTCTCTGTCTTGTCTTGTGTCTTGTAATTTTAATGTTCTGTGCTGTGGAACGTAGGCTAATAAAAAATGGTTCCTAAAATTGAATGGATTCTTCAGCAGCACTACACACAAACTTGAGTCTCGTCCCACTAAAATACAATAAAAAAAGTGTCTGCTTAATTGATATTTGTTGCTTGATTGTTATCTTTGATGTATCTTGGATTGTATTCTTTTATTAACTTGTTGTGTCCTTGGGTGCCGTTGCACTGAGTAGGTTGCTTCGCAGCGATCTGTCCTTTCGTCTTGCATAGCTTCAATCTTCGCCTAAGCCAAGATTTGTATACATATTATAACGAAACTGTTTTCAGTACTCAGTCTTATATTTGAAATACTGAGCGAAGACGGATTTACCATTATTTTGAGATATTTTGTTACTCGAGGCGCAGACTGTATGTTATGTGAATGATTGCAATTGATTTAATTTTCAAGCTTGTAAAAGTTTGTTCTTAAAATTTTCTTGTGCGACTTCATTTTATTAATAGCCAATAAATATATTTTAATATTATAACGGCAATTTATTTCGTCTGATGCTACAATATATAGTGTGCAATAAAATCGAAATCATTTAGCCACGTGGACTACCAAAAGAACTGCATAAGATAGTTTTTTAGATGATAGCAAAACTGTTTTATTTCAGTCATTTTCCTCGATTTTTTTTCCTTGGAATTTGTCTTCATGAAACCTTACACACAATTTCTTTACTCCATAGACTGCTCTTTTAGGATATTTATTTTTTTCATTTAGATATGCAGAAAAGAAAGAAAGGGTTTTTAAAACCATTTCATCCAATAATCACAGACATTACATTTTTTGTTGTATCTTAGCACTGAAACCGATCATCAACATTCAAATATTTTGTTCTTTTGGACGCAGTGTGCGAGGGCAGCAGCCAGTTAATGGAAGGGCCGGTGCCATCTGCCGCGAATCGATGATCATTCGATACGCCTAAGGGCATTCAGTGGCGTGTCCGTTAGGTCCGATCACCTGCAAGGGTTGTTTCTTGCCAACCCTTTTATTTGCCGCCACTTCAGATGGAGTGGGTAATTGATCTCCTGTTTTGCCCGGAGAACTCTTTATTTGAGCTCTTCGACGCATCTGTGCGGACTTCGCCGATTTGTTTCGAAAACGAGCCGCTGTTTGGGTGATGTTTTTGTCGAAATATGCAGGGGGGTTCAAGAACATATTGTTCTGTGTTCGGTTTATTTTATGTGTGTGTGCTGTGATTCATGTGTGGGAGTATTTCACTGGAAATTTCCGCAAAGCTGAGAAAATGAGAGCATGCGAAAAGCGAAATTTGTATATCAGAAATTTTAAGTTTTAGTTAAGATTATGAAGAAGGTTTTAAAATAAACAAAAGACCTTCGGAATGAACTCAAAAATTAAACTTATGAAAAATTGATTTCATGCATTAAACTAACGTCCAATTTTGAAGCTACACGGGGCTTACGAGGGACGTCATAATTTTAAACTGCGGTCTGATGACGAGGACGGCACTTAAGCTGTACTCTACTCTCCAAACTTCCATGTCAAGGCAACGAATAAATTACTGAAAAAAAATTCTCGAATTTTTTTCCTGTGTTACAAACATGCTGATTGTGGTTTTAAGACTCTTTTTAATCAATCAGTATTTCGTCGCTTAACAAGCCACACCACCTATCCCAATTTTTTGAAATTTCAAAGAGGAAGAAAATACTCAGTTTTTCGCAACCAATAACGAATATTTTTGAATTTTCTAAACATCTGATATAAACATGAACCCACATATTTTTAGTAGATGTGAAAAAAAAATTAAGAAATATTTGTTATTGGTTGCGAAAAACTGAGTATTTTCTTCCTCTTTGAAATTTAAAAAAAATTGAGATAGGTGGTTTGGCTTGTTAAGAGGCGATTTAATGGTTTTAAACTTGATTAATTTTTGATCAAATGATTTTTTAACAGATGATTTTGTTTAATTTATTAAGGTCTTTGTTATATTGTTGGATTTGTTAAGTGACTTATTCTCTATGTAATGGTTATATGCATTTTAATATAACAAGCCTAAACAAATTGAGGTTTGTTACGTTTTAATGTAATAAACCTCATAACAAACCTCATAAAGTGTACAACCCTGTATGTATATGATATCGGTCTGTTACAGATCTTAGCACAAAATTTGTGTACTAATTCTGCAACGAAGATGATTCAGTAATCAAAATAATTCAGTGATCAGTTTGACAATAACTTCAAAAGCCAAAACAGCGAGATGCATTTAATTCTAAATCATTCTAGGCTCTTCAAAAACTTATAACTTTTCTTTGTCAAACTATCTATTTCCTTTAAATGATCTCTTTTCAGAGTTGCCACTCTCAAAATTGAATAAGAGAAAAAGTTACAAAATACAAGCGTAACTTACCCTAATGGTTTTTTTCACCCTTGTAATCCCGCTTTTCAAAGTCCCAATGTTTGCTTAAGCACCTTATTTGTAAACTCATTTCCTTCCTACAAGCACAGTATTCTTCTGATAACGAACTGTGGTCTGAGCTCTCTTCAACAGCTGTTACCTGATCTTGCGTCCCGTAGCAAGCAAGCCAAACCAATCAGAAGAAGGAGCCAAGTCGATATTTAAACGCTGAAAAGAACAACTCCGAAGGCAAAGTCGCATTCGAAGTTAACGAAGCATTTCATGTAGGCATAGTTTCCTTTTCCCTTTTTACAAAAACTAACAACAACGTTTAAGACCCTGCAGAAAAAAGACACACTGGAAGAACCCAAAATGCCGACTTATTCCGTGAATAGACCAAAAAAGGGCGAATCCAGAAGATCAAAAAAAGGAAAAGAGCACCTTTTTGTTGGCAATGCGATGTGTATTTTTTTCTCTATATAAATCTACTTTTCAGGGAGAGGAAATTTAGTTTTCGTGGTTTCGGTCTCCATGCGGAGACACTACGGGAGGTTTTTCAAACCATGCGCCCTTTCAATGCAAAGCCTCCGTTTTTAAAAGGCCAGTGGCTTTTTGTGAGATAGGCTTAAATCTTCGAATTCTCTATTCCACTGTACCAGAAGTGTGGAGGGGTGGTTTATAAATGAGACGAGGACTTACTCTGACTGGAGGGGGGACAGTGCGCCAGTGTTGCTTGCAAACAGTTACTTCATCTGCTGTTTGTGTAAAAAGTTCTCTTCCATTATTATTTGGTTCTTTGTGGATTGGCGGAGGGCGATTCCATTTGACTTGATTCTTTTTGTGGGGTCTGTTCCATAGATCAAACGATGGCATGGAAAAGCCGGTTTGAGAAAATCATTAGCGGCAGAAGAGTTACCGTTTTCGTGTGTGTTGTGCTTTTCTTTTCCTTTGGCAAGTCTCTCCCTTTTTTTTCTCCCCTTTCACTCAAAGATTAAATGAAAAAAAGGTTAAAAGATGATAGGTGAATACTTATACATTTCCAAAGGAAACTGAAAAAATAAAGACTCAATTTGGGAACAATTAACTGAACTTCTTATCTATGGATATGAGGTTTATGTAATAGATGAGACGTTAGTAGATTTACGAAGCTTTATTCATCATCTTGAAATAAATGACCAAATATATTAATTGACTAATGATTACTTCGATCAGCAAATAGTTTGAAGTCTAAAAATTAATAGAACGATAATTGTTTTATTTGATTGATTGTTTATAGATTAGTTTCATTTCTTACACGTTTACGTATTAAATGTGATAATAGAAGATTTTCCTAGTTTTATTCATGACCTTGAAATAAATGACAAAATTTACTAATTGAATAATGATTGCTTCGTAAACCGAAATCAACTAATAGTTAGAATTCTAAAAATTAATACAACGATAGTTGCCTTATTTGATTGATTTTTTTAGATTGGAGTAACTTCCTGTCATATATGTTTACGTAATAAACGTGATGTCAGAAGATTTACTTTGCTTTACTCATGATCTTGAAATAAATGAGAAAACTAACTAATTGAATAATGATTACCTCATAAATCAAGATCAACAACTAGTCTGAATTATAAAAATTAATAGAGTGATAATTTTTTTATTTGGCTGGTTGTTTCGACTAGCGAAGTATGGCAGCAGTGGCTTAGTGGTATGGTCTCGACTTCGGGACCGGAGGGTTCCAGGTTCGAAACCTGATTCCACCGAAGATTTGCCGTGTTGTACATTAAATTATATGTAGCGACCAACCATCCTCCCACTGGTGCGGAAGTTTGGAGAGGGGGAGTCGGCTCAGGTGTTGTCCTCGTCATCTGACCGTGGCTCAAAATTACGAGATCCATCCCAAAATACCCCGCGCTTTGTTTCAAAGCAGGACGTTAATGTAACTAAACTATCTTAGATTTTCCATCTTACGGGGACACATTACCCAAAAAATGTCAAAATTAACAATTTTCATTTTATTAACTTATTTCGTTGCTCTTATCGCTCTACTTATTATATCAAAATTTCAAATTTGCACCTTTAATATTTCAGAAGTTACTTAGATTTTTATTTACGATGACTAATGAAAAACATGCTCAAATGACAACTTTAAATGGCTTTTTCTACATGTCGGACTTTCCTACACTTTCATGTTTTCAAAAGCTAATATAAGGCTTTTTTTCCTTTTTAAGATAGGGTTTCAAATTTTTTGTAAACGTTTATCGTTATGTATATGATAAAACTGCGCATGCAATAGGCATTCAGTTGCTTAGTTTTCCCATATGCAAGATATAAAATGAGGTATTGCGAAATTTCCTCATTTTTCACCATATAATTCAGTAAAATATCTGTATTTAAGCGAATATTAAATACACCTTAAAATCCACGTACAATTTTGTGTAATATATTTCAGTGAATCTACAAATAAAATTTGAGGCAAAAATATTCATATTTGAAAAAGTAGTAGGAATTTTTAAAAAGGGAATTTTTCTTTAAAAAATTTAAATTTAAACTAAACAAGCAGATCAAAATGGATTTTTCTCCTCAATATGACTTTATATGACTGTTAAGTCTCAACACTATCAAGACTTTTTAGTAATACTTAATACAAATAAATAATAATACAAATAAAAAAAAAAGTGAGAAAGTAATGTGTCCCCTTAAATTTGATCATAAGGCTAATTGTGGACGAAGTTTGTAATTTTTAACCCCGTCCAGATGACGAGGATAGCATATTGTTACAAAGTCTTTCTGTGGGTGTATGGTGTAAACAGTCCAACACGCAGGGTAATGGAGAATGAAGGTTTATTCACAAATGTGCAGGAAAACACGTGGCACAGGTAACAGGAAACAATAGTTCTTGCACAGATTAGCAATGTAAACAGACAACAATTCACAGGTAATAACAGTTCAGGACTTTGATATTTAGCAACACAAACAGTCAGCAAATAACTAATAACGACAATAACAACGCTTTCAATAGCGCTCAGCTCACCAGCTTTCTAGCTCGCACTGCAGACGAAACTCTAAAGTCGTTCCCAATGGATCAAAACTACCCCTCTGATTCAGGCGCGGTCCTTATGTACTCTCTTCGACAGACCGTGACGTCACATGGAGTTTTCTCGTATATTCAAGCGTATTCCCTTTCCTAACAGAAATATCGAGAAAAGGGTTGCATTTTCTCGAATCATCTATTTGTCGCCAAGGTCGCCAGATTTGTCGCCAAGTCGCCAAAGTCAGGGATCCCGGAACAGCCGCTGCCCATCAATCCATGCTTAACCTTGTAAAACTCTCTTCCCAATCATAAGACTAACTTTGCTGGGAAGCGACTTTCCATGTTCGTAACAATATAAGCCGTTGCTACCGCTCTCAACTTCTACACCACATTAACACGGTAATTGTTCAACTCACATAATCAATCTTAAAAGAGATATCAAATTCCATTTTTAATTTTCACTGCGACCGCATATATTTCTCCAAAGTGACAAAATAATATTTGTAAGAAAATTTCTTTTAGTTTTTTTATTAATGCTGCTTTAACAAACAATATCTTAATAAAAGAACGAGATAAATATTTGTAATTATGCAACAGAAAACTTTTTCAGTGATAGAATTAACATAAAACTCGTTTACATTGTCATATTAATAAAAGAAGAATAAAATTTTAGGCAATAAATTAGGGATAAAAAAGTGCTTTATTTTGTGATTTAAAATTCAGCATATTAAATATTTTCTAATTTAAAATTTATTCTTTCTTGTACTTTTAAATTTTCTAAAAATTCTTCAAAGGCCTGATATTTTTTTTTATAGAATTTTAAATAGAAACAAAAGAAAATCAAAAATAAAAGATCTTATTTTTAAAGAAATGGTAAGAAAAAACAAGTAATGAAGAAATTAAATCAGTAATTTCCTATAACGTGATGTCTTTTTTCTGTTTTATTCATTAGAAGTAAAAGCATGCTAAGGATGAAAATGGTCAATTCTTTTATTACAGAAAAAAATGCAGAATAATTTAAAAATATTTAATTATATTTTATGCTAAGTAAACTCACTAAATTTTCATTTCATCAATAGCAATGTGAAAAACGGTTTGATATGAAACTTATCTCAATCAGGGCCGGATTTACACATTTCTACACCCTAGAACAAAGAATATTCTGCGCCCCCTTTGAAAAAAGTTTATAAATGATTTTCAATTTTATATACAATATTTTATCGTTGAAACATATAATCACTTAATACAATCTTTGTCATCTTTGAACCACATTAAATTTTTAATTCAAAATGACATTACTTATGAAATAACAACATTATCACCTGCAAAAATACTTCATCGAGTTTCTTGATATCGTCTGAAATACCTACTAGAATTCCTTCGTTCGCGGTTTTGTCTGTGAATAGGCTTGAAGGGTCATTGAAGTGGATATATCTTACTAAATCTATTTCAGTGCAAAGAAGTGGAAGGGCAAGGGACGGTAAGCTCCACAGAATGCGAAAAAAAGGTATCGCTCAATATATTTAATGTAACGACTGTAAATTTTAAAAACACCATTTTATGTGGCCTTTTAAAAATTCGTAATACTGAAGAGTTTGTAAATATTTGGTTATCATTTCTTCTGTATATGCACCTTAGGCCATGGCTTAGGTTGACCCTATGGGAAATTTGGCCCTGATCTCAATGGAACCATTACATTTCATGTCACAGTCACATGACAAACGTAACTACGCTTGTTGTTTAATATTTAACTATTAATTGATATGTAGGATATATATGATGAATAAAATATTGGCGTGTAGAATATATGGCAGAAACCAATATCCATTTTTATTGGATTTTAAGTATCAGGTTTGACTACAGTTTAACTCAGAGAGGAGTTAATTGTAAAGTTATTTTTGAATTCTAAGAAATGTTGAAAATGCCTCTAACTCATAAATCAAGCAATGATTAAATGATTTGTATTATATGTTAAATTAAACCAGATGATGAGTACACGAAAAAAATATTTTAAAGCCAAACCTGGATTGTAAATTAAAAACCGTATACAGGTTTGGAAATAGATAATGATTAATTCATGAGAATTAGCTGCGGAAGCTATTTAAAATTAATAACATGACGTTTAATTATTACGAAACAAGTCTTCATGGAAAGGTGATTTATTTATTTATTTTGCATCAGATTATTAAAATTTATTGACCATTTATCATCATCATCAGTATTACAAACATCCCTGCAAAATACCAGCGAAGTTCGAGGATAAAACACGGTAGCAGTTCGAGCTAATGTGATGTTTAAATCTTCGATCAATTATTTTTGAGTATAAAAGTTGATTATGGGTTTATAGATTCCTCAATCAAACTATGATGATTAATTGACTTCCACATGATGGAACATAGGGTAAAGGAGATGGTTTGGATGAGGGAAAAAAGAACATTTTTAATGATTTTAGAACATAAAAATTCAAGTGTGACTGCAACTTTGTTCAGTTTTATGATATTTAGCCACTTAACAAGAAACAAGGTACACTTTAATCATAGCTTTTAATGAGAGTAGAAGTTTGATTTATTGTTTTAGATTCTCAAATGCGAGATGAACTTGATAATAAAAATTGCGTTAGTATGAAAATAACATCTACTTATTATTTAATATTTTGAAAACAATTATAAAAATCATTAACTAGATGTAACAAACATTTTTCAAAATCCTTAATCATACTTCGGTTAAAGCAATAAGAAAAGGAAATTATTAATGGCTTATTAATAGAATTTGTCATAAAATAAAATCTTTATCTATATTTCTTTTCGAAGTAAGGCGATATTTACAATACTGAAATTCTTTTAATCAATTTTAACAAAATAACCTCTTAATTTTATTTCATGTTGATATTTTGGGGGGATTTTGAAATTTATTTACCATTTATGGCATAAGTTACTTACAGAAACCAGGGCAGGGATAAACTGACTGATGCTAAAATTTTAAGTGGAACTCTCTTAAAATATCAGATATGTGTACTGTACATATATACCGAAATTCATTAATTATATTATATAATTAATTCTATAAACATTTATTTTTACATACTTAAGTTTACTTTAATTAGCAAAAAATAGAATAATTAAAATTATTCAATATTAGTTTAATTGGTTAATTTTAATTAATGTAAAATTCTTATGCTTGAACATTTAAAACAAAAACAACTTTATGATATTGTTACTCTAAGAAAGATAAGGAGAAATGAAAAACTTTATTTATTTATTTATTTTCATTTACCATGTAACCTGAAAAATATTTATTTCACCTAACATTCCATCCGCTTTTGAGAGCGACAATGACTGGTTCATAATCTATATATCACAATAATATTTCGTCAAAATTTAAGTTTATTTTTACAAGAAAATAATAAACACATACCAATAGTTCTCAATCTCAAAAATGAAAGATAAAAATTTTGAATTAAAATGCGCTGATTGATTATATCCTTTATAATATTGCCTCGAATTGAATTTTATGCAAACGATAAATGCAGTGTTGAAAATATATTACGTTAGGATTCCAGAATAAAATAAACGAACCACATTCGTATTATGAAACTTTAACGTTAATAACCTTCCACTGTGTATGAAAGAACGTAATAATTCCAGAATTTTATTTCTTTAAAAAAGTATTCAAATGCAAATGCATAATCGCTTCTAAAAATGCATTTTTTATGAATGCATTACTTCCTTTGATCTTATTCAATGTAACAAAAATTATTCCTCAATGGTTAGAAATTGAATTTTATCCGAGTTGAGTGCCAAATGCCCGGGTTAAATATCCGCAACCACATGCCGCTTAAGCACTCTGATTCCTGAATTGATCCCGACCACAATTCACATTTCATTATTCCCTTACCTTTTATTTTTTGCTTCCCCCTAAAGCAGCCCATTTGTTATATGTAAACCCATCTTTTTATCTGCCTTTTGCATTCCAACTTCGAAAAGACTTTTTATTCTATATTGCGAAAAGTCGTCGGGGGAAAAATGGCATGGTGCCGGAATTTTTCCCCCATGCCCGCAATGATAGTAGTTTTAAACAAAGAATATGCTTGTCATATAAGAAAAACTGGTTAAAAAAAATCTTTACACTCATGACGTGAAAATATCATGGCAAAATGCCAAAAATGCAAGCCATGCCAGGATAAAATGGATGAAAGGAGCATTGTGCTTATTAATTTTTCAGGGAGCGCAAAGAATGTACATTTGCCCCGTGGCAAATGTAACAGCGTAAACATCGAATTGCGCATTGTTTTACGCTGGACTATGGTATTTTACTCCAATTTGTGGGCAAGTGTCCGATAAAATAAAAATAAGTGCCCGATTTGTTGGCAAATGAAGATATTTGCATACTTTCAGCTACGTCTGAGCATTTTCAGCAAGTCTCTTGCGAGGGCTATGGGTAGTCTTCTGCTAGAGTTCTGTAGAGCTTAAATACGACTGCTGAAGTCGCATTTAAGCTCTACATAATTTAATTTATCATTAATTACGGAATGCTCTACAGAATTTAATTTATCATTAATTACAGAATACTCTACAGAATTTGATTTATCATTAATTACAGAATACTCTACAGAATTTAATTTATCATTAATTACAGAATACTCTACAGAATTTAATTTATCATTAATTACAGAATACTCTCCAGAATTTAATTTATCATTAATTACAGAATACTCTACAGAATTTAATTAATCATTTTATTCTGCAACCTGCATTTGGTGAAAGTTCAAATAGAATCAATGAGAAATTAAAGAACAACAACATCAAGTTCGGTATATATGTGCGCAGTCAACGCCCACAAAGTGATCGTGGCGTTCCCATTAATTTCAACAAAACTTCTGTGAATCATATTCCTCCACAATGTCCTTTTTTTCTCTTGTAAAAGTACAACGGATTTCAAAATTAAATTAGCTTAACGTATTTGAGGTGTATACTATAATGAATGAATGGATTTCATTGGCAGCGAATTCAGACTTTTTAAATTCATATTTTTACTTTAACATAGAAAAGTTGTATAGGAGGGGTCAAATGTTTAAAAATGTTTCGCAGAGAGTGTTGTGGAAGTTTTCTCTATTTTAGACACCCGACTTCCGTCGGCTGCGAAAACGTTAGTGGAATAGTTAGATTTCTTATTAAATAATTTAATTAATACACTCAGGAAAATCAAACTGAGAACCCTCATTTCCTGTTTTTTAGAACATCTTTCAAAAAAAGTTTTCAGGAAATAAAATATTTTATTTTACGATTTTTACTCGCAAAGATTCACATACTTGAACATTACAAGGAATTAAAATGAAATATAAATGTCAAATTAAATATGCCTGCCTATTAAAAAATCTAGAATTATTCAACTTACCTACATTTATAAATTAAAACTGTTGTGTTATATAATTGCGCAATCATTTGTATTTATTAATACAATTTGCAACATAGCAAAATATAACTGAAGAACAAGCATATTTGCAAAAGCAAGCACATTTTAAATAGTTGTTATGTTACAAAATAAATTTTTCCTATAACTTTTTCTGTCAATCAAAAACAACTAAATACCTATCTTAATGAGGAAAAGAATAGTGTTTCAGTATAAACTATCTGACATTTTTATTAGTGAAAATATTGGAGAGTTTGCTTCATTTTTTTATTTTTATTAATTATATGCCGAATCCTTTATTTCACATGAAAGTATTTAGTTGGTTGCTTAAGTTTAAATTTCAAATTTTAATTCTACCAACTTTCAGATGTTTGTTTCACATTTATTCTTCTTGCTTTTATATTTACTTTCACTTCATTTATAAAATTTCTTCAAATATTCTATCATTTCTCCCTTTTCTTTCCATTCAAATTAACATACAAATAATTATTAATTTCAAGCCAATAATTTAATAAAATCTATTTTTATCAAAACAAAAAAAATCTGCAATATTTTTTTCACAATTACCTTAGAATCAAATAAACACATTAACTCCAAACGATTTCAGTTAAGATCAGGTAAATTAACAAAATAACCGCATTCGATATTTTTTTTATCGCCAATCGCCTTGGACCATTTTTGCATGGATGTTCCACAGATATATAATTCCATCTCCCCCTTTTTTTCTTTAGCCGGAGCCCATTCTCGTGTGTTGCCATCTGCCGTAGAATGTGCTTGAGTCGAAACGGTCGCATTAGCCGCCAGGCCATTAAGCCCAACTGCGGGTGTAATACAGTCAAAAGGCAAAAAAGCTGCCATTTTGCGATTCGCCCACCCCCTTCCCGATCCCGCCCCCCTCATATTCGGCATTTTCTGACATTACCACTGTCATTCCGCCGATGAATCTTTTTCGAGGGGACGATCCCAGAAAACACAGCTTGGAGGCACGTCAGGGGGATTTGCCTGATTGTGTTGGGGGCTGGTAGCTTCCCGCCGAATTGGAGATCGAGGAATATTTGTAATATTTCATGAATAATCGCCACCTTTCTATCCTCCGGTCTGAGCATGCGCTGTTTGTACCTGAAGTTATGAAATTTGAATATTTTTTACAGCTGCAGCTTCCATTTTAAGTACTTATTTTGCGTTAATGTGTCCCTTTTCTAGATATAATAGATTCTAACAATTATAGTAATGAAACACAAAAACACAACATTTAAACCACAGTTTAATCCGTTAACGCCGAGAGACCTATTTATAGGACAGTTACACTTCACTCTCGCGGCTAAACTGAATGCATTCCATCGTTTCTTTTTTGCTTTGTCCATGAAGTTTATTGGTATTTCAAAATTCCAAAACAGTTTTAAACAAGCATATGCCACCAGCCAGATTTTGAACTCAAAATGTCGTAATTTTGAAATTTTTTGTTTTTCTCTTTGATTTGAGGTGATGCAACAGAGTAGAAGGCGATTTTTATTCGATATTTTATTATATTTAAAAAAATATTTTATATTTATGTAAAATAAGTTTAAAAAATAATGTTTGCGATTTTTTAATTTTATTTTTCTAAAAAAAGTAAGCCAAAAATAATTTTTTCTCTAAATTTAATTTTATTTCAGAGTTAACTTAATCTTAGTGTTTTAAATATAATTTAATAGAAATTTATTGAAATCTCTTCGAATTAATTTGGGCGTTAATGGATTAAGACAAGGCCTCGTAAAATTTTTCTTCTAAAGACCTCCTTCCGACCGAAACCATTATACTACTCCAAGTAAGAATTTAAGTATAAAACTAATACAGGAAAATCTCAAGTAGCACGACATGCTGTACTATATTGTTTGATATTATACAATATTTATATGGTATTCTGCAATATTATGCGATATTGGGAATACTGTACGACATCATTCCATATTGTGCAATATTTCTGCGTGCTATTGGGGATCATCCACTTATTAAATATGCGATGAAAATTATTTCATTTACGGCTCAGCAAGATCCAGTATCTCCTCCTAAGATGGGGATTCTAACAAAGAGTCAGGAAATGCGTTTTCTCCCTTTTCAAGCCATTATGATATAAGATCTGTGTGTGATCATGTGGAGTTATCTCTCATTAGCAATAAACCTATCCTTCCCGCTTGTAGATACGACAGAACAAAGGCTTAGTAATACCAATGTACCGTTTAGAAGCAACAAGGGGTCTGTTTAATGACAGACTTTGGTATTATGAACCGTTTTCAGAAGACGAGGACGATACACGAGCAGGCCTCTCCAAACTTATCCTCCACACCAACGGAAGAATGCTTGACCCTTGACGGATTTAAAGTGTACTAAGCCCGTAAATACGACAGATCTTTGGTGGAGCTAAGTATCGAAACTGAAATCCACCAGTACTGAAACTGAGAATTTGCCTCAAGGCCACGGGCCCATTGCCTATAGGGTGACTAGAAACCAAATCGATCATAACTGTGACAGGAGGAAAATTTTAATGGCCTAGTAGTAACTCCTTAGAGCCCAAAAGCAGAGGTAGAAAATTTGCCAGTACAATGTCCGTACCAGCCATATGGAAAATTTTATTATTATTTTTTTTTTATAAATTTTGAAGTGTCTAAACCAGGATGGCTTTCATAGTAAGTGCCGAGAGAAATTTACTAACACATGTCACACTTTTAATAAAATGTAAAGAAAAAACAAGGCAATTCTCTTTCCAGTGCATCGTTTTTCATAAAATAATATCAAATGAAATCCGAGATTCTTTCTTTCCTTTTTCGTTTTTCGCTTTTTGTTGCTTTTGAAAAGTCAAACATTTAATTGAAAATCTTCTGTCCGATCTTCAGTTATGTTTCTGACAATGAAATAAATTTTTACGCAATTCGTTTTAATGACAAATTATAAAGATCTTATTCATATTTTGTCAGATTGTATAAATAATTTGTATCAAACAACCGCTGTTTCACTTACGAGGATGTAAAAATTTCCAAATCATTTGTAATAAAACATTAACGGTTTTTTTTTATTCAGATATATGTACACTCTGTTTAATTTTCATTTCATATGCAATTTTTGATTATTGAAGTAATTTCTAATGAATAATATTCAATTCATTTTCTTTTAATTCTCTCTTTTAATTTAAAAGGTTTTGTTTCTCTAAAGCATTACTTCTCTCTACAAAGATATTAATTTCGATATGTTACAAAATTTTTCTTTGATGGAAAACAAAAGTAATTTTAAATATCTCTGCACCTTATATTATTTTGATAAAATTTAATAGCAGTAACGTAATTAAAGTCTTTTGTCTTGTTTTAGACATTAGACGTAATTATTAAATGAAAACTTCAACTGAATAATGTTTCATTGTAAATTAAAGATGAAACTTCTTTTATATATACTTGAAATCAGTACAATATAAAATAACTTAGCAACTAATCATGATTTTTTTATGGCTAATGAAAAATACGCAAATTTTTTGTTGTATACATGGCGTAATAGAACCTATGATGATATATCTTGATAAATTATTAATGGGAAAACACTTCTGATAATGCTTTAAAATTGTTGATGATTTATGAAAATCAAACAATAAATTTTTGATTTATGAGTACCTTTCAGACATTTACCGCAAATGTAGGATGATGGGTTAACAAAAGGAAAATTTGATCGTATCTTTTTGTATTCAGAAGGAATTACGTAGGGTTTTACTACCACATGTACATATTAGGTGCAGTGCTCAAAAACGAATCTGAATAATATGATATGCAAGGTCAGAAATCACGCAGGACATGATGATAGACAACCCTATCCAACATAATCTCTTGCTGCAAAAGTTTTATAAAGCATTGACGATGATCAAGTAAGAGTCCTATGGTTTATATACCATTGTCTGGAGCAGTGTTTCCCACAAGGGGACAATTCGAAACTGAACTCGTCCAGAGTTTAAAAGCAACCGTCTACTGTGATTTAACTCGTATATATTTTTTCTTTAGGATCTACTCGCTAACTAAGTTTGAAAAATATATATAGAAAAGATTTAATCCACGCAACCTTAAAAAAAAATGGTGAAATTACGAAAAATCATTTCGTACTTCAATTTCAGCTATCAATTAAATTAACTTACCGTGTTTCTCAATAATATCCTAGTGGTTTCTTCCTAATACCTATCATATAAGTTTCTTCAGTGAACAATTCAATTATCGACTATTAAGAATTATGTATATGTTACATAGGGGATATAGGAACTTTAGAAAGACTTACCTGGGGCATGACACAAAAAAGTTTGGGAAACACTGGTCTGGAGGCACCAAATGTTTCGGAAGAAAGTTATGAGAAAACTTTTGGATGAGCAGCAGGAATAGCAGTCTCTATATAGCGCAATCTCGTCTGAACATGAAAGGCCTTCGCCCATTTCAGCCATGATGCTCGTCAGCATTCGAACATAGCATCTGGACAAAGATGGAGCGGACTTAGTGATCATTGGCCAACACGGTCGCCTTATCTATACTACCTTTTTATATTTACTTGAAAACTAGTGTGAGAGCTCCGTCAACAGTGCAGAGGATATTGTCACACACATCTCTATTATTGCTGAAACCATCCAAGATATGCTGACAATCTTTCAGTATGTTCATTAATCAATAATCCGGCGATGTCAATCATGTGTTACAGCTTGTAAATATAAATTTAAACACCTCTTATGGTTTCTGTGATTTTCGCAAATGCAACTGTTGATATTAATTGTTGTATTTTGTGTTATTGTTAATTATTAGAAGTTGTCATTACTGTTAATTATTAATAATATATTAATAATAACACTCGTTGTTATTAATAAACGTAAAAATAAACGCAGAAAAATTAAAACATTTTTCTTTACTCACGTAAGTAAAAAAGAAAAGAAGGTTTTCTTCATATTTCTAAAATATTTTCAAAT
>BGPR01001276.1:173669-216055 GCA_013235015.1 Araneus ventricosus | reverse complement strand
AATGAAAAAAGAAAAGAAGGTTTTCTTCATATTTCTAAAATATTTTCAAATGACACAGACTGTTCTTTAAATTAAGAGTGATTAAATCAGTAACAATTATTTAATGTAAAGTTATTGCCTTCCTTTAAGAACATATTTGTGCAATTGCTGTAAATTTAATTTTCATTGCAACTCCAATAAATTCTGCTGATCAAACAGCGGTACTTTTTCGTCCAATTATCTAACACTTGAATCATGTCACAATGGCAAATTAAATCGAACATTAAGTCACAATGCACGATTTTATCGAATTGCTACAAATCGCACTCTTTGCAGGCCATTACATTTATTCACCCTTCATTATTATTTAACCCCCTTCTTTGAGAGTTCATTAACAAATGAAACAATAACCCATTAGCTCTAAAGAACCTCTGCTGTTAACGCATTATGAATACGGCCCCTTTAAATAGTTGAGTCGTTTCTTTTGAACCCCCCTCCCTTCTCTATCCGAGGAAAAAGAGCAGAAAAATATGAAATAAAATGGAAAAAAAATCTTAATTTGAAGCGGAAAATTTTTTTGTCATTTATCCTGTTCTTTTGTAACCGTCATTAAATAGATACTTAAGGGCCGCGATTGGAGTCGCGAGTCCATTTTTCAAAAATATTTATATTCCCCGAAAGCTGTTACAGTCACATTAGATTTTAAATGCTTCATTTAAATAATCAAAAGTCTCGTTGCCCGGCCGATTTCCCCACTTTGTGTGTTTGTTTATTTTATTAGATTCGCGGATTTTAAATGAGAGGCGACGGCAAATGACTGTATGGGGGGCAAAGTGGCGCAAGTGGCGGATTTGCATTTTTAATGCTTTTCTGGATTTCGGATCTGAGTGGTGGTGGTCGCAGAAATTGATACGACAGATATTCTTTCATACAATCAGAAATATAACAATGAGTTTTTCTTGCTGAGTGTTATTCGTAGAAGCTGTTTTGTGACAGGGATTGCTGTATGCCTTGGATACTTACATTATGGCTCTCGTCTCCAAATGAGTTACATTAATCATTTTTTGCACCGTGAAAGTTCTTATAGGGCAGTGACAGAGAATCCTTTTGAGAGGTGGGTCAAATTTCGTACATTATTTTTTAATACTATCCCGTGGGTCACTAAGTCAGTGGCGTCCCTTGGAAAGGTGTGTGTGTGGTAAAAAGGGTATCAATAATTTGGAAACCCCGAAAATTTGTTAACAGAAAAACTTAAAAGTTGATACTTTTATTTATTTTATTTATTTATTTTTATTGTGTGTTCTCACTTTTAAAATCATCTAAAAAAATTTACTTTTCCTTTTTGTTTTACAACTTTTACTTTTACAAGTGAAGAGCAAAAAATGAAGGTCGACGTCAAAAAAATAGTGTATCAATTTTTTAGTAGCGTGAAAATGAAAGTACATCAAATATTTTCGATTCTATATTCACTCTTTTATTATATATAAAATAAGTTTATAAAAATAAATGCATGAGTCATTTAAGAAGCCTTCGTGGTTCAGTATCTGTCCTGCGGATCATAGGTTCGCCACCACTGTTATAGGGTAAATTTCCATCCAATTTTTAAATATTAGTAAATAGCTATAAATTTAATCTAAACACTTTTTTAGAAAACTTGCTTTTTATAGTACTTTTTTTCCGGAATGGGTTCAGGCCTTAGAGGAAATTAATATTAAATTCAGACCTTAAAGTTTTTTTTTCCTCTGTAGAAAACCTATTCTAGTTTTCAATCTGCATGGATGAATGGCCTCTGATGAAGTCATCCACCGGATTCTTACCTCTTACTGTTGTCTGCTATCATATTTGTATTTTTAACTCTTCCACAATTAAAAATTCCCTTTATTAGTATTTATATTTATTTTGTACTTTTTATAGCGTACTAAATAGTAAAATTTCCTTTATTTGAATTATTTATTCTATCTACTTTTTAATTCTTAATTCATTATTATGGAAACGAAGGGTGTTTGATTTTAAAGGTACAAGCCAAAATTACAATGACATTTATAAAAAAATATTCAATGCATTCAACAAATACTAACTGCTTTTGTTTATTTCTCAACACGATCTCCGTAAACGTTGGAAAATTTATCCTATCGTGACACTCGTTTGAACATCCCTTCCAAATACTGCTGCTTTTCAAACTGCTTGAGTAGTCTACAACGGTGTGGTGCAATTCCTCCTTATCCGCAAACCGTTTCCTATGCGCATATTTCTTTAAAGGACCGAATAAATGCAAATAGAGGGGTGCTAAATCCGGGGGATGTTGCGGGATGTCCCAGTTGGTCTGCCTCCATTCTTCTCCGGATCGTCATTCAGCTCCTTTCTTCAAAGTTTAAAAATCTTAAAATAATGAAGAACTCCGCTCTAAACTAGTGAACTACGAATACTAAGCGCTTGAGAATACCATAATGAAATTATAGAAAAGTGTGAGAAAATGAAGTATCTGGAATTTCATAATATTTATCAAAATTTTTTTCTTTTCCTTTTTTTATTACAAACTGTTTGCTTATTTATTGAATTTTTTGCTGTATGTTTTAGATTCATTCTAAATTTCAATAAAATGCTGTATGAAAAATTATCATTTGTAACGGAGCCTATTCATCCTCAGGTGATGCACGCCAACTGCACAACTGTAATTTAATTTAGGAATCCCATTGCGAATTTTAAAGGAAGAAAAAGGACATAATATCACAGCATAAGACATTACGCAGCTAGATGTTAACTTATATCCGTCTTATCCAATGGGTTGATTGAGCAGTAACGTGGGGACGTCATTGGTCCAAGGACGCCTGAAAATTTACTATACTAATTTTATTTTAATTTTGAACCAAAAAATTTATATTTTATTTATAATTTTTTTTCGAATTTCTGACCCAAAAAAGGCATTTTTTTATTGCTGAAAATTAATATGTGTTATATAATGAATTTCGAAAATACAAAATATTTTTGCTAGTAGGCAGTTTTTACATGCGGTGGTGATATATGCGATATCCCGTTCACTGATCTCCAGTTTTCCCTGCAATGCACCCAAGTTTTAAATTATAACAAAATACTCACTAATAATTTATTTTTCAAATCTATTGCTTTGAGGTATTTAAGATAAATATCTGCATCAAAAGAATTATTAGTGATATGTAAAAAATGTTTTATAAAATGGTTTTGCAACCGTACCATGAAAGCATCTTTACAATCTTTCTTGGCTATCAGAGCGTAAAAACCGCATTGAAATCATTTATTTCCGCGAAAACGTGAAGAAAGTAAGACTACTTGCACCATCTCTTAGCAATTTTTAGAAATACAGAAAACAATAACGGAATATAACGTGACGCGTAAGTAGCGACGAATTCATTTTCAATTATGCAATTTTTCTCTTCGTCGAATGACATGCGACGCCGACCAAGGAGGGGTTAATTATAATTTTAAATATGTTAAAAGTAAAAATATGTAATAAATAATGTTACATAAGCATGTATATCAGTTAAAAAAATATTCATATAGGGACAATGGATGAATATTTTGTATACCTTTAATGTAACTGCTAAAATTAATCATGTATACGATTACGGGTGGCGGAAACTGGTAGGCAAAATCCTATTTCGAAAAGGCGGCGGTTTGGAAAGTGTTAACGCCTTAATCAGAGAAAAAGCGTCTTTTTTTTTACTTCTCAGTTATTTTATTAGGTACAGTAAAACTTCGATTAACCGTCACCGTCCAGACCGGGGCTCTAACGGATAACCGAATAGACGGATAACAGAAATCTCTTAATAAATATGTACAGTAACGTGATTTCACTGCTGGATTGGAGGAAAATGAAAATAAAATCATTTACAAGAGTGAACAACACATACATGTAATGATGTCACATTTTCCTATTTTAAAAAACGCTTCTTAACTTTTAATTTATAACTAATTATTTCTGCTTAAATTCCAATATCAGGATAACTGTCACTGTAACTAGCGGAGATCCGGATTCAACCGGTTGTAGCGAGCGGTACTTTACCTTTTTCGGAATTGCTATAAAAACTCGTCGCGATGTTGTAACTTTCTCTTTTCTGACTATGCAGTTCACCTTACCAGACGTGCTGCCTTTGCGCGCACTTTCCGAACAATGGATGTGGCTTCTATCTACCTAAAATATCATCTGAAGTGTTAGAATCATCTCTTATCCATTAAAGATAGAAATATGAAGAATTCTAAATAAATATTTTTTTAGATGTCAATGATTGCTTCTTTTTTACGTCTGCCTCTTCAGCTCAACTAAAGAATGATCTTTCATACATATTGCATTGGATTTTACAAAACGATCAATATAAACTTCAATTTAAGAGTAGTAGTGTGCAGAAATGTTTTGTAACACTAGAAGTCTATTTTTTAGACTATGACGGATTACAGAAACTGACGGTTAATAGAAGATTTACTCTAAGTATTTTCGTTGGATTATGGGCGCTTAAATTCCTAGTTACGATTCTGAGGGGGCATCAAATTATTCTAGCCTAGGGCGCTCAAATTTGTGTTAACTGGCATGCGCAGTGACTTTTATCATGTGACTTCCACGTTACTTGAACTGACTCCATTTCAAACAATAAAATCCTATATGTTTTCTCTTTCCTATTATAACTGAAAAAAAAGAAGCAGGAAAGTTAAATGAGTAACTGTTATGACTTTTAACAAATATTTTTTGAAAAAATAACTTTTCCAGAATAAAAACATAGTAAAATTCTAGATGGCATACAGCATAAAGATCCAAAAGATCTTTCAGAAGAGTAATTTTGGCAAAAGTTAACAAAAAGAAAAAATAATTGCGACTAAATTTTTTTTATAACTAAGTGATTTTTAAAATGAGAATGTTTTAACTTAAAATTTATGCATGCCTAGACGTTTGTCACAATTAAGTTTGAATTCATAGCTACTCGGTAGCTTTCCGAGATAATTGTTTTCACCCTCTTGCATCCAGAAAATAACAAGTCATGTTTGTGCCTTTTGAAACTGGAAAATAACATCTAATGTTCATATTTACAAAAAAATTATATTTCGTACCTCACATCTAAAAACACTTTATTAAAACTACTTGCGATTAAAGCCTCTAAAAAATTAACTGTAGAATATAGGGTACTTTATTCCTTTTTTGGACAGTTTGATTAGAAGATAAAACTTCTCAACTTAACATTTTTTAATAAAGCGAAAAAAGAAATATTAAACACTGAAACCAAAATGGGAAAATAACTCTTTTCCATAAGCTTCACTCCATCTTTTTCTAAAATATTCGACAAAAAAAGTCCAGCACAGATTATTATAGCTATTTATATGCTTTTTATTCGGTGCATTGAAAGCTGAAAAGAAGAATTATATGCAATTATGCATTCGGAAAAAAAGGAAATATTCCGTTGAAAACTGATGTATTACCGTGAAAGAAAAACGCTATTCTTTTAAAAATGCGTGCTTTTAGAAGAAATAGTAGCTGTTTAGAGTTCTCATTTACAAGTTAATTACCGAAATAATTACCGCTTTTTCATCACGAAACTTTTTCTGCTTTTCGGGTATCTGACAGAAATAAAAGCAAACAATAAAACGCAAGATTCCAATTACGGTCTAGTTGATAATTAGCGTTGTTTTTACGCTACAGCAACAGATGCAGTTTTTTAAAAGTACTCCTTGCACATTTTAGCAGATAGCCGCAGTAATTGAGATAATAAAACAAAAACTGTTTTAAGCATGTTTAATTTGCTTTTTATTGAGGTGGATGTCGGAAACTTTGATAAATTTTCAGAATACAAAAGAGAAATAGTCTGAAGTTAGATTATTTTACAAAATTTCGTGTTTACGCTCGATTTCTTAATGCATTTCGAACTTAAATGACAATCTGTGTAAAAAAAAAAAGGATCATATCATTCAGATCATTAACTATATTTGCATTTAGAATTTCCTAAAACCGATTGATATACATCGATAAAAATTTCTGTTTTATCTTTTCTGTTCTAGAACAGCTTTAAGCTGCTGTGGTCTGGTGGCAGATTTTCAGTTCCGGGACTCGGCTCGGATTCGGGTCGGCTTCGGACCTCGAGGTTTCCAAGTTCAAAACCCGATTCTACCGCAGACCCGCAGTGTATGTGAGGCTGGTGCCCGTAAAATCCGAAGTCATGGGTGGGTCAATCGTCCTCCCTCTGGTGTCGTGGGGAAGTTTGGAGAGGGGGTGCCGTCTCAGGTCCCCCTCGTGGTCATCTGACCACGGTCAAAATTGTGGAGTTCGTCCCAAAATTGCCCTTGTGTTGCTTCAAAACGGGGCGTAAGTATAATTAAGCTAAATCAGAAGGTGCACGGAGTTCGTACAAAATTGCCCTTGTATTGCTTCAAAACGGGGTGTAAGTATAATTAAGCTAAATCATAGGGTCACGGGTTTGAGACCCGATTCAACCAAAAGATATGCCTTGCAAGAGGGTCTGGCACAAGTTAAATATGTTGGTGTTAAATGTTCTCCCACTAGTTTGGAATTGAAATTAGAAGACATGGTTTCCCGGCTCCGATGTTGTCCTCATCATTTGGCCAAGGTTCAAAATTACGAGGTTTGTCCCAAGTTAGAGCTCGTGTAGCTTCAAAAAGAGACGTTAAACTAAAACTTAGAATACAGTTGTGTCTAATAAAGACTCACTATTTACTTTTTTTTATTAATATGACATAATAAATTTAAATTCGGCAAATAATACTGTTAAAAAGAAGGTAATTTTGATAAGATTTGCAACAGGAAGACATGACCGCAACATTGTTTTTGCTATTGAGTTCGCCTCTTGTATAAAATACGACAAAAGTATTGTAGAAACAGCACAAAAAGTTAAGAAAAAAGTTAAAAATTAGGAATCCGAAATGCAAAAAAAAAAGTCTGACATTTTGGTCAAAATTGACTCTCCAGAGAGGTCACATACCTTAAGCATTTGCATTTATCTAAATTTTTTGAATATAGATCGCATTAGAATATTTTGTAGCTAATTGCATATCCAAGCTGCACAATGTATTTTAGCATGCTTTTTTCATTTTACAGAGTATTTTACACCGACCAGCGTATTTTACTTACTTTATCCTTGTGTGTTGCAGGGCCCAACTCGAGTCTCCCTGGCGTGACGGTGGGCTTCAACGGCCTGGGGATCCCGACCTCCGGGGTGACGTTCCCCCTGCCGGCCACCTTCCCGTGGGCGGCGGCCGCACGGGGAAAGCCCCGCCGGGGCATGATGCGGAGGGCGGTCTTCAGCGATGCACAGAGGCAGGGGCTCGAGAAGAGGTTCCAGATACAGAAGTACATCAGCAAGCCGGACAGGAAGAAACTGGCAGAGAAGCTGGGCCTCAAGGACTCGCAGGTGATTTGCTTAACATGATAAACCTTACTTTTTATGCTTTATAAAAGACAGAGTATGTCAGCCAGCCCCCCAAAAATATACCTTTCAGCAATAAAATGAAAAGTTTATGATTTTATATCTGAATGTATCTTTCAACAGATCTTTTTATAAAAGGTTGAATTTAATTTATAACCAAACTATTTAAGAACAAAAACGTCAACTAAATCACGACCATCACCCGAACGCTTTTCTTGATTAAATAAAATAATATTCTTCAACCACTTGATAATAATTTGAAAATCAGTCTCTTCATTTATTAGATTTTGGTTTTTCATTTGCAATGCTATAGCAACAATGTACAATGGCGACACGGGATTGAATTGCTGAAAGTTATATCTGATATTTTGCTTGTCGCATTAATCCAGTTAGGCTATTAAGGAAACGACTTTTGTGTTACTAATGAAAACCCTTGGAGCTTGCCAGTTTTAAGCTTAAGCGTCAACTTACATATCATATGAAGTTTCTTACTTCCCTATAATTCTATGATTTATATCCGGACTTATCTCATTCATATTAACTTGCATCGACTTTTCATGTCTAGTTCTTTTTCGAGGTCTGTAACAAAAATGAAAAGTATTTGTGTCCATTGATCCAAGTTATATTGCCGATGACAAAATTTCTCGAAATTTTTGCATTGAAAGAGAAACACGCAATTAAATATTTGTTTAAACAATGAAGACGGTTTGAATTGCGTTGCAACGATGGTGTTGTTTTAAATTATGCCAAAATATATTTAAAATTTATTAAAATAAAGGAAAAAATTGTTCGCCAACTTAATTGATATCATTGGAAAGGTAGTGTTTTGAACTTTCAGATGGCGAAAAAATAATTTTTGCGTTATAATATTTTCGTAAGTTATCAAGAAAAAAACTAAAATCTCGCTTAATTTTTATCCAGCTCTCTGTCCTGTAGAGAGCCAACACAAACACAAACTCGTACACATTCGCCTTTATAAGTAGTAGAGATTGCAAGTATTGCCCGATTCAAGTTTCGTTATCACGGACAAGACAGTTACAGATTTTTGACTCCATTAGAAAGTCCATCTACAGGAATTCAAACCCATAATAACCTTGATTAAAATTATTCGCGTCATATTTATCTAAACACCATTCAAAATACTGAAAATTCTTATTGTTGCCCATCCAAACCTCATTAGTCTTAACAAAATAATTCCAACCTTCTATTGTAGCTTGATTAAACCATTTAGCGCAATACAGCTCCACAATCAGTCTCGATTAAAATGGCACTCATCAGATGATCAGGGTTTTTTTTTATGAAAACGGTTTGAGATACTAGACATTGCTGGCATTGCCTGATCCAAGTTTCATTACTATCAATGATACCATTTCAAATTTCTGCTCCATTAGAAAATCCATCTATAGCGATTCAAATCCATAATCAACTTGATTAAGATGACTATCATCAAGTTTATCAGGTACATCATCCAAAATACTGGAAGTTCTTATCATTGCCCGATCCAAATTTCATTAGCGACGGCAACATCATTTCAAACTTCCGTTGCAGCTAGACAAAACCATTCAGTGCAAGCTAGACAAAACCATTAAATACAATTTAGGTCCATAATCAATCTCTATTAAAATGGCACTTATCAGATGAGCAGGTTTTTCAGAAAACGATTTGAGATACTAGACATTGCTGTATCGACCTATCCAAGTTTCATTATCCCCAACAAGACCATTTCAAATTTTTGACCAACTCTTCCAACTCAACTCTGCGATTCATGTCCATAATCATCTCGATTTCAGTGGCACGGCTCATCAATTGTGTTTTAGGTCTCTCCTCATCATGTTTAGCTAAACACCATCGAAAATACTGGAAATTCTTACTGCTGCGCGATCCAAACTTTATAAGCCACGACAAGATAATTCCAAACTTCTATTGTAGCTAGACTAAACCATTCAGTGCAGTGCAGGCCCATAATCAAGCTTTTAAAATGACACTCATCAGATGATCAAGATTTTCATAAAACGATTCAAAATACTTGACATAGTTGGCATTGCCGGATCCAAGTTTCATTATCACCGACGAGACCATTTCAAATTTCTGACCAACGCTTCCAACGCAACTCTACGATTCATGTTCATAATCATCTCGATTCCAGTGTCTGCTCATCAGCTGCTTTTTAGGTCTCTCCTCATCAGGCCGAACGCAATTAGATGCGGGGCACACTCAACCACCTCTGGTAGTTCATGAGAGAGGAGCCCAATCGGGATAAATATCAGGGTCATTACATTGCCCCCTGCCCAGTATCGATTCAGCACTCTGGTGCAGTGCAGGATAAACGCATTTACCCCGCCTACAGACGGATTAATTCCACGCACAGTCGAGGATAATTATGCCAACGGACTATCATCGGAGCGGTTGCTTTGATGGACTTTAAACGGGTGTCATGGAAACCACCGATTGAGAAGACTTGATTTGATGGGAAGGGGGATTCAATATGAGAATGAATGGTAGAAGTGGATATGAGATCTGAAAAACGAAATGTGATTTTTTTTATCCGTACAGGCTGTTGTTTAGCATTCCATCAGGAATAATCTGTTGCCAACAAGTATTGCAATATATTAACATGGATATGATTTATTACAGTCAGTAACAACTCAAGTTGACAGCACATAGAAATCTTAGAGCGGCCAAATCACCAGTAAATGACGCAAAGCGTGTTACTACGAGCCTAAGGGCTATAGAAAGAAATCCATGAAATAATATCCCTTTTATTTCAAATATAGGGCTTCATTGCTCAAAATATAGATTAAAAGTAATTTTTTAAAAGTAATGGCAGCAACTTTTAAGTATATTAGGATCATATTCAGGGCAATTTAAATGGGTGTAGTGATAGATTGCGTAGCTTTTCCCGTTCTGTAAAGTTGACACGTCTTCAGACTATTTGAAGATTATTCAGAACAATTCTCGTAGTTTTTAATCGTGATCAGACGACACCTAAATCAACACTTGCACTTCACATTTTCTCACCATCGAGAAGTTATTTACTTCCAAAAGAAAGGAATCAAGTGATTTCAATAAAGTCCTTCGGGGGTTTTCACCGTCAAAGTATCCTCATCTACGCATTTAATTTCCTGCAAATGGCAATCTTTTATATATGTGCTCAGTTCTGATGCACTTCTACACTGATTCTTTTCTTTTCCTTTTTGTTCTAAATTAAGGTTTCTTAAGCTTTTCCCCACTGGTATGAAAAATTTCTCAAACTCATTTACGTCATAAAAAATGAATTGCTTCCCCGAAATTGGAAAGTAAATAAGAGAATGAAATATTAATACATAATAACTAAAAGAAAATCTATTTAGAATTTCTGCAATTCCAAATATTTTTCATACGTGACCCAAAATGGAGCCATGACCAAGTTTCAGAATCCATTTTCTAGTTTATGGAGAAAATAATTGGAGATAAAGATAGCAGAAGTCTGCTCAAAGTACACATATATTGCTGCTATTATTCATAAATTTTCTGGACCTCCTATATGGAGTATATCAAGAAAGCTATTTGTCATGCTAATCACAAAGATGTTTTGAAGGTTGGTGTGGGGAATTTAATGTCTCATGGGTTAATGTTCGTCAAGCTGCTTCAAGTACTTGGTTAAAAATAAGAAATTAAATAAACTATTAATAAAAAAAATTAAGATTAGAACTAGACAAGCGGCAACAGCAGTAAAACTACTTGAACAGTGATATAAAATGAATAAAAATTGTTTTTAAAGACAAGCTTCTGTCACAATTCTAAAAAGCAGAATTTTTAAAAAAATTATTTTCTATTTTTTAGTCTTTAATTTATAATGCATTATTAAAATACTATAGAATATTGAAATCAATATTTTCTATAACTCATTACCAGATTGAGTCCCCGTTTAGAATCAAATTTAATTGAATTAATCGATTAAGTAATCATTAAATTCTGAAAATATTAAAATAGTGTATTTTCATCAAGAATACGCAAGTGTACAAAATTTTAAAACTCTAGCTTGTCAGGAAGTGAATGAAATATAGATTACAAAATCCCGTATTTACAAACTTAAAACAAATCAACTTAAATGAAACTGTATAAACATAGTGTCATTAAAGCTTGGTGGATCAAATAAGATATGTGATTGAAAAAAAACCTTTAAAAAAGCGACCAGATGGAGATGGGGAATTTCTAGATCAATTATTTTATTATGTTTTTTTACTATTTAAGAGATTCGTAAACTTTGTGAAAAATGCTTGCGAAAGTCATAAAAGACATTTTAAAACTCTGAATGCATTGATGCTAAAGTGAAGATATTTTTCGAGAATAGAGTTCACAGAAATGGATAACTGGCAAACTGGACAATAAGAAATCATTCAACCCAACAACAAATGTCTATCTGTTGATCCTGTGAATGATGTGAAGAGGGCTCGAGAATTTAGTAAATATTCAGATATTTTTTGTATATTGGTTTCAAATTTTTTAAAAAACTAATTTGTCTTTTCCTAAAAGTAAAACCTCCGCATTCAGAGAATTAGGCCTTATAATATTCTTACTGATTTCCGAACCTTGTATTTTAATCGCATAAAAAGAATCCCATATATTTGGAGAGAAAAAAATGCATCGAGTATAAAGTTCCAAAGGCAGAAAACTAATCTTTTGCCAATACTTCTCAAAGAAAATACGAAAAGAAAGAAAGAAAAAGATCCATTCATGAAAAGCACTCTTCTAGGGCAATCTTTTATAAATAAAATCCTATTAAAATAGAACCGTGAAATATAGATATATATTTATGTAAGAATTTGGTCCAGGCTGAGAAATTTATAGGTTTCCAGGGCCAATGCTTTGAAGATGAAGAAGAAAGAAAAATATACTGGTTTTAAAAACCAAAGTGAAAGAAAAAGAAATAAAAATGAGAAATATATATATTCTTCTAAATATTTTGAGGGGGGAGGAGGATATTGCGTTCTCTTATGAAGCCGCTTCTCAATTCGCACATTGCCAATAAACCGTGAAAAAACGAGATCGAAATTCAATGGCGAAATATGACGCCGAAATAGTCCACAACGAATCGAAGTGAAGAGAAAAAATCTCAAATATTATATTATATATGAAGAGAGAAAGAGATTTTTTTTTCTTTTTGAAAGAGAAGAAAATCCTTCTTTCCTTTCAAAAATCTCACTTAGCTCTGAATATATATGTATATATATTTTATTTAATAAAAAATAATAAAGCAAAATAAAAAAAATGATCACTTCATATAAGAGAAGCTGTGAGAGTTAAAATGAAGTAAGTGATCTTGCCTGGCTGTCGGACAAAAGAGCACGATTTCTTAGTTTTAATTGTTTTATTCTGATAGAAAATTTCTCGAATTTAACATTTTAACTAAAAACTTGGTTGTTAGTATTAATTTTTATAATAGATTAACAAAGTAAAATGTGCCTCATTTAATGTTATAAATTAAATTTGCCCACACAGTCTTTTTAAATTGAATCTTAATATGTTATTTCGTTGTAAATTTCATGATTTAAATAAAGTTTATTTTTATAGAAAAAAAAAAGTTCCAGAGGATTTGTCAACATTTGAGGATAAAAATAAAATTGATATAAAATTTATGAGAAACAGTGATCTGAGATCTATTTGAATTTAGAATTAAATATTCTAATCAGGATGATATGAAAATTATTGTTTCTTAAATTAGAAGGAAGAAAGATGGATTAGTAAAATTTATAATTAATGTGGTTAAATAATCTTAATTAAAAGAGAATCTTAATTTAAAAAATTAAGTGAAACATTTTTTTTAAAAATCATGAGTTCAATAATTATAAAATAAGATGTTGCAGTTCTCAAAATTTATTATTTAAATATGGTTTTATTTGAAGGTAAAATGTTAATTAATCTTAAAAATGAAGCATGGATATTTCAGATTCATGATTTTGTATTATTACTTAAAATAATCTTTTGATGGACATAGAATATAAATTTTCTAAGCCATCTGCTTATTATTTTTAATTAAATAAATTGAATAAAAATAAACTATTCAATATTTTAACTTATTACTTAAATTTTTCAATATATTTTTAAAATTTTCAATAACATATTTTATGACTTAAATAAAAAAAAGTTTTTATTTTTAATCAAGTAAGATTATTTTTTATGTTATATTAATTTTCTTACATTTTCATTGTATCTGACTTTTTTTATTTAAAATAAGAGGAATATATTTAATTTTATGAGAATTTTATACGAGCAACATTGTGATATATCTAAAATCTTATCTCGGAAGAACCATTGGAAATCATTTACTAGATTTTTATTAATGCAGTTTTTATGTAATTTCAGATATGAGAAATAATTAACTGCGAATTTTTAGAAAATCTATAAAATTATAAGAAGGTAGAATTGCTCTAAAAATAATTGAACTAAATGTATCGAGCTGAAAAATATTACAACTTCGTGATGAGTAAGAATTTACAGTTGTGAAAATTTTATGCTGTGTTTAATTTGAAATCAAATTTATAAAGATTTTTTTACATTAGCAATAATAAAAACCTTTTTCTCGTCTTGTTTAAACATTACAAAAAATGTTTGAATTGCATGTAAATGTTCTGAAGATTTACAAATATTTTATCCATATTATATATGCACATGATATTTTTTTTCCGAGATAGGGCTTGCTTAACACAGGATTGTAACTAACGGCTACCAAATGTGGTAGTGACGCTAACTACAATCAATAGAAATATTCATAAAGTTCTTGAAAATTTGTTTTTAATTTCATTTTCATTTTATTTATTAATAAAAACAATAATATTGCTTTTTTTATTTCAGAAAAGCTTATTTATTAATAGAAAATGTGCATGCTTTCAGCATACACTAATTCTTTATCATATTCGTTAAAAATTATCTACTGTAGCAACTGCCTCGTTTTAAACTCTTCATCAAGACTGAAATTTTAAACCCGTATCAAATTTTTTTGATTATTAAAAAAATAATTCCATTATTCATTTTACAAAGCTGGGCAGTATGATAACATTAATAATGCAATCAAACGGAATCATATAAATCTTTTTTTAATTTTTAAAACAGTGAAACAATATACTTATTCAGTAATACGCAAAGCTAGTTTAATATTATTTATTTATTTATTCAAAGAAAGCACACTACAGAGATGACTCCATTTACAGAGTGCATGATAAAAAACATACGAAAAACACAAGCCACAAAGTGAATTAAAACATAAAGAAAAAAAGTAACTGCAGAGAATACAACAGTTCAAAGATCAAAACCTCATCAATTATAAATATGTAAACACATAAATGTTTTAAAATGAAAACACGCAATTACAAAAGCACTAAAAATACACTGAGGCTCCAAAAGTTCATGTTGCACACCGTCACAGGAAAGTTATAAAAAAAATCACACAATTTTTTTTAAAAAAAATTTAGAACACCAAATCAAAAAACCATTAAAAAAGCAAAGGTCAAAAAGTCAAACACACACAAACACTATATCAACGTCTAAAAATCTTAGTATGTATAGTCAAGTCTAAGAAAAGAAAAATAAATCAGGTCATGTATTTAAAAGTTAAAAACAATTCGATTTAAGAACAGTAGGAGACATAATGATAAATGTCCAGTTCACCAGAGATCTTATTAAAAGTCTTATAAAATTTATACAACGAGAACCTGTCAATATAATTAAATCTAGAATACACATTAGGAAAAGAACCCTGGTTCCTCAAAGATCTGGCAGATTATAAACATCATTCAGGCATATTAGTACCGCTGCCACAAATAAAAGCGTAAAAATTTAACCACATTTATCCTCATACCATTATGGAGCTAAAATCGTCTGCGTTTTGGATATCGTTTGCTTAACGATAGCGCTATATGAGCTTCCTTCTCTTAAAAGTATAAATAAAAGAACTGGGAAAAACTTATTCAAGCCTTCGATCTTATAAACTTGGGAAAAGAGGAGGAGGATGAAAAAAAGAATGTTTTTTATTCGATATTTTTTCCTCTCTTTATTTCGAAGTTATTCGTTTCCAGTTGGCTAAACCCGAACTTCCTTTATTGCACGTCATAAAATGGAATTAAAGATTTTTTGACGCATGCGAAGAAATGAGAGGGATTTTTTTTGCTTATTTTTTATACGTATATAAAATATTTCCCGCCTTTCGCTCACTACTTTTCATATTTATTTATGTTTTCTTTGGCATTTTTTTCCCCCCCTGAAAGTGGGTGGCTCTCTTTGGGTTAGAATTATAAGTTACTATTGGTATAACATTTTAGAGGCATTTGTATTGAATATGGGATTGCGGTTCTTCGCTCCAAAATAAGAATCTTCTTAAACGGAACTTTAAAATCAGATACTGTTTATTTCCTTATTAGAACTTACTTATTATTGTTTCTTATTTATTATTATTACTTATTTATACATTAATATTTGTAAATACAGATAGATCGAAAATTCAAACGAACTGTATAATCCAATTGTCATTATTATATTTTGCAGAAAACTTCTCACAGCTACCGGACGATGGTTGTGATAAAAGTCTTCTTTTTAAATAGTTTTTTTTTTGAATAAAACTACATAACTTATAAACTAGGTTTGTAAAAACAGATTTTCATCTTAAAATGCACAGGTATTTTTCCCAGCAAAAGTGGTTTAAATCCAATATAAATGAACGCATGGAAAATAATAATAAACATTTTAATTTTGAACTTAATTTTTAATTAATGAATGAGAAAATACAATTTAAATCTCTTTATCTAAATATTTTTCTTCTCCGAACCATATAATAAATAAATTATTTTAATAAGTAAATAATTTTATAAATCAATTGTTAAAATATTCAAAATAAATTGGAAACGAAAAAGATGACAGAGACTAAAAAGAGAATTACTGCGCAACTTAAGCTTTACATGCTCCGATTTTCCAATTTTAGAATTGTGTATTAAGTGTTCATGAATTTATGTGAAAGAAGATATCAAGGAGCGTAAATTATGCACATTTTTTTTCAGTTGTTAAGAATCATGACATAGAACATTTTCTTTGTTATTTTTATGTACTAATTTTTTATTATACAAATGCCAGTAAAATTTTCTCAATCATATTATTCATGAACTATAATTGTAGAAAAAGGTAAAAAAAGAAGAGATTTAATTTTTTTGTGAGGCATTAAAGTCTTATTATTACAAACGAATACTTTTAAATGCACCTGTTTTCTATATCTCTTGCATTTAAATTAGCAAGATGTCGATTAGTTAAAAGTTAATTACTATCGATCAATTCTTATAAATGAAAGATACAAATTGAACAGTTGCAGTTAACAAAATATAATAATTAGGGTTGTAAACTCGATTAATTTTATCAAGAGAATGATTCCTTTCTTTTCTTTTGATTATTTTTATGGTTGTCTGAAGTGAGAAATGAGCGCTTCGTGAACAAGAAGTGGGCTTTCGACTTTCCGTGACAAATGATAAATAGCGAAAATCGTTCTGAAAACAATGGATTGTGTTATGATAAATCTATGAAATAGACCGCGCGTTCCATGACAATATGTTAAATAATAAAAAAAGACACTGGAATTATTAGAGTGAATTTAAATTACTTTCTTTTTGAAGTTTTTAAAGAAAATCACTGAAATATATTATAATAAAACTTATTTTAATTTCTCATGAGAAAATGGCGAATACATTGGTTCAGAAGTTTATCGAAAGGATTTCCCAATCACTTCTCAGTGTCCTCTTCTTTTATACAAAAAAAAAATATTTAAACAAGCTAAAAAAATAAAAAAATTGACTAAATGAAATTTATTTATTCTTTAGAGGTCTTTTTAAATGCTTTTATCTCACGTACTGGCCTATCATAACCTAGTTTAAAAAAAAAATTTTTTTTTTTTCGATTTTAAGTCGGAAGTTGAAAAATTGTATTACCCTGAAAGTAAAATATAATTTGAGATAATTTATTTTTTTATTATTGAACTTGAATTTGAAATATAATTTTAATATCAAAGATTTAAAGTCAGACATTGGTTAAAAAAAGAGAGGGGGATCGCTTCTTATTTTTTCATACTTTTGCAAGTCACATTTTGAAGGTACATTTGACACACAAGGTAAAATTTTGAAAGTACATTTGACACAAAAGGTAAAATTTTGAAGGTACATTTGACATACAAGGTAAATTTTGAAGTAAAATCGACTGAAATTATTGATCTTCGGCATAAAACCAGCTATATCACCGAGAAAGAAAATGAAAAAGATAGTGTATTTTATGAAAAATATTTTTAAAAATATTGATAAAAAGTGTGAACGTTTCGCCAAGCAATGGCAATGTCCATCATCTTAAGGCCAGAAACCGTGAATTCAAAAACGGATTAAACTGTGGTCAATAAAATGGATCCCACCATCCCTTGCAGCCCCACCCCCTGCGAGAAAATCCTTCCAATTCATATCGATGACAATTCATTCTCCAAGTGCAAAATCCTTCTAAAGAGTGCGTGTGTTTTGAGGGGGGGGGGGGGTTCATAGGGGTGGAGAAAGGATCATTTTCGAACCGAAAATTCAACCGGGGGGCGAGGAGGGGGTTCACCAGCTGACGTCTCTATTGCGCCGAAATCACCCCTCTCAGTCCGCACCACGTGCACTTGTCATGTGGCCAACTCCATACCATTGTGTGCACCACCCTTGGCATCATTCGAACAAGATGGCGGCGCGCCTCCCCCCCTCGGGGACCGAGAGATTTTGGCTTTTTCTCCCCCCTCCTCAGGATGAGGGGGTTGTGTTATTGAAATGGAGGGTGACATTATATGCGTGAGTGAATGCGTATGTTTTAAAGCGCATACAGGTTTTCTCGGATTTCTGTCATCGGGCTAGCACCTTCAATTTTTCATGAACGGTCATTTTCAGGCCGATTTGGGGTTTTTCTGTAAGTAAAAGGTCGAGAATGACGTTGCATGTAAATAGGGTTTGATGGGCAAGTGAATAAATGTATCGGCATTGTAATAGTGAATTTCGATTCTGACCATAAAATTGTAAATTTAAATTTTCACCAAAATGCATTAAATTGAGTTATTGTTCACAATAGAATTTTTTGACGGTTTTCAAAAGTTATGTATAAAACACAGTTTGTGAGGGTATAAGTTTAAATTCAACATGTATATATTTCATTTTTAGTAAATTTAAGACGAGGCAAAAGAAATAACAAATTGAAGTTTTACATTTTTGCCATATAAAATTCATAAAATTGTAAATAAATTAGTATTATTAAATGTACATTAAAATAGTTTTATTTATTAAGAATTATACGTATAAGTGTATTAGTAATGATACGTATATTAAACGCATGTTAGTTTTGCGGCCTCAAAATTGTTTGCAGCTGAGATATAATATTAAAATTCGATGAACGTGAAAACTTAATGAAAACCTATTAAAATTCTATGAGCTTAAACTTAACTATTCAATACAATAGAATTTTTAAAAGGTTTTCAAAAGTTATGCATAAAACATAATTTTTAAGGATATAAGGGTTATCTTTAAATTCAGCATGTATATTTCCAGAGCCAGCCAAAGGAGATTTCGAATGGTGCGAGGGCACAAGGCCCCGCGCCGCTGACAGATTTTGCAAAACAAAATGGATCGCATTAATTTATTGAACGAAATCAAATTTTGTCATCTAGTTTTGCCTTCTAGGACACAATATTACAAATATTTTAATATTTATTTAAAAATAATTATTTCAATTGCATCCAAATTTCGCTTCTTTTCTAAAATTGTATTGTCCTTACCAATTACCATAGCATTTGCAGAAAGACCTTTCTCAAGGTTAAAATAATAAAAAAATTACTTGATTGTCAAAAATCACATATTATGAACTTAATCTAACAACTAGAATACCAAAAATGTATTTATGAAGGAATTATGCTTGCTATTTCATTTATTAACGATTTTTTTTGTGTGATTGAAATATTAACTTTATAAAAATAATTTAAATATTTATCATTTACATGCATTCATTTAGTCCTAATAATACCGAATAGCACAACGCACTAAACAGCAAAAAGCAATACATTATTTTGCTGTAAGAAATTTGTTTCAAGGCCCCGCGAGTCAACTTTCTGGAGGAACTAGGAACTGCTTTTGTTCGGGCCGGCTCTGTATATTTCATTTTTAGGAAAGTTATGACTGACGAGACAAAAGAAATCACGAAATGAAGTTTCAAATTTTTTGCCATGGGAAATTCAAAAATTTGAAAATAAATTGGTATTATTCAATGTACATTAAAAGAGAATTATTTATTAAGAATTATATTTATACGTATATTAATAATGATACGTATATTAGTTTTGCGGCCCTAAAATTTTTTGCAGCTGAGAAACAGTATTAAAATTTGATGAACTTAAAGCACTTCCTTAAGAAAATCCAAAACAATATGCTTAAAAATAATTTATTTTAGCAGTAATAATAATTAATGGAAACAATACTGAAATTGTAGTATTTTTTCTTTTTTTGTTATTGTTGGTCCGGCATTTATTCTCTCCCAAATTCTCTCGCAAAATGGAAGGGGGGGGGAGGAAACGCCCTCTCTATTTTTATGTATTTACTTTCTCTGTTACTTTCATGTTTAAAGTTAAAAAAATATTTTAAACTTTAGCTGTATCATTTAAGACCTTTACAATTTAAACATTTCAAACATGAAATATGCTACATTGCACAACATTTTCGTTGTAAAATTACTAAAAGCAAAAAGGAAGAGCCTATGCACGCTGTTGGTACACCTTCTTGGGGTCGATATCTATTTCATTTTTGAGAATTTGAAGAGCAGATTATCATTTCAAACAAGTCTTTATTAACTGGCAACAATACATTGTTGCGAAACCGGTCTTGGGCAGTTCATGGCTTAGCTATCAAAACATTACTTTGATTTAATAAATCAATTGATCATTCATATTTTACAATACTTTCTGAAATTTTATTGCATTTCCTGAAATTTCTACGATAAAAAATGTATATATGTCAAAACGTGATTACACAATTTTCTGCGGCATTACTGTTTTGTTGCTGGTTTGGAGATAGATTCAATAAAAATGATTTATTATTTCTGAATCACTTTGAATAGCAATTGATAAATAAATTATTTTCATTATTTAATATGAAAATTATCATTATCCTTTTCGTTGCTCTTAAAATTGAAAAAAAATTCTTTTAAACATTAAAAGATGACAGCGCTATAGATCTTTCAGAGGCGAAATATAATTAAATCTAAAACAAAATGATGAATCTAATGAAATAAAAATGCGTAGTCGAAAAAAATGTGAGTAAATGATAAGTTTAATAATTAAAAAATTGTACTTTTTAATTGGAAAGATTTGTGCGCTTTTCATTATATTATGTCAGAAAAAAAGCATCAAAAGAAACAGTGAGGTTTTCGTTTTTTAAGATCAAATACATAAATTAAAAATATTTTATTCCCATACTTTTCCAAATAAAGTCTCCTTAAATATATTAATATTACGGACACATTCACGATGGTTCTTCCTACCAAAATTTGGAATATTATTAATAACACTTCTGACAACTCACATAAATGTGAACACGGTTAATGAAAAATATCTTTAAAAAATGTGACGGATTTTATCCCCCTCGAGGCATCTACTTATTAAAAAAATGTGACATCTTAGCCACGGGGACAGGTAATTCACTTGTAATGAACAGGTGTTACCTAGTACTGACATGCCCAAAGCTTATTTCAGTCAAAAATACTGCATATGTCTGTCGCATTTTTTTTTTTTTTTAGCTTTTCTTTTCTTTGTTTTTTGCCGCCACAAAACTTAATTAACCCCAAAAATAAGTCGTTTCGACACCGTGGGGGAATTTTTTGTAATGTTTTTTCGCCATTTCCGAGTTGTCAAGAATGTATTTTTTTCTTCAATGCTAGGAATGTATATATTAACGCCGTGCTTAACATCTTCCGTTATAATGCGCGAAGTTATGTTTCTTGACTGAGAATCTTAGAAGTAATCGAGATAGCAGTAGTTGAGGTTGTTTTTCTTTATCATGATCACATCCATTCTCAATAGCGTTTATGCCCTTCCATTATTTTCAAGATATCTTGATAAAGTGAGTATTTGTTAACATTTATCACAAGACTAAACAGCAAAATTAGGTATGAAATGATTACAACCATACAGCGTTAATTTATCATTTACTTCCAAAAATATTTTGGAAATTATGCCTGATAGTTTTAAAGTCTTATAGTGTTTCATGATTAAAAGTGTAAAATTAGTCACAAATGAACGAAATGTTTTCTTTACAGGAAAAAAAAAAACTTTTATAAATTTTCGATCAATTTACTATCACCAAAAGAAACGTAATATTTTTAAAAATTACGTTTTTAAATATTACCTACTAGAATTCAATGGACTTCATTTCGAATTCTAAAGAGAGAGAGAGAAGATGTGCTAGTTGACATAAATTAACTTTTTTAATCCTTTATATCAGCTATTTTACTATTCGAAGTTCTAAAGCATCGAATAATCAGATGATTCACAATATAAACATTAAATTTTAAAAGTTCTAAATCATCGAATAATCAGATGATTTACTATATGCAGATTAAATTTTAAAAGTTCTAAATCATCGAATAATAAGATGATTTACAATATGCAGGTTAAATTTTAAAAGTTCTAAAGCATCGAATAATCAAATGATTTACGATATGCAGATTAATTTTTTTAAAAAAAAGCTGTGGCCTCAGACAGATGAATAGATATATTCCTATGAATCACAGAAAAAGAAAGTAGTTCTATTCTATTTAATGTGTTGTCATTTCATATATTTATAATTAAATAATAAAACATTATGACTGAGTTAGAAAAGATCCTTTTCAAAATAGTTCGGATGCTTTTAGATAAGTAGCTTTTTTATATTTTATTTTATCGATCAAGGAAAGAACTTAAGAAGGACAGTTGTTTCAACCGATAAGAATTCTCCTCTCCACCCAAAAAACCCTTTATGAATTTATCACATCCAAATTTCAGATTATTCAACAGTTAGGAAATACATCTCCGATCTTAGATTCCGCCTTACGTTTTCTGACGCAGGCGACCGACTCCAAAACCGCATCAGCTTCCAAAACAGCTCTTTGTTTCTGTATTCCTCCTTCAATACCTCAAAAGTCAAGATATCGCACCCCTTGCTGATCCTACCCTTCACCGCACGTGCTGAAAAAAGTAGTATTGACAGCTCCCGATCCCCAACATAACAGATGCATGAATATATGCGCACCTCAACGCATACGTATCTATAACTCTTACCCTCCTATAACTCCGTGTGTGTATATATATATCCACATATAAGCCCCCCTTATGCATCCCGATCACACACACGCATCAACCAAACACCAAAAAAGTGCTTGTGCAAACAGGAAAAAGATAACTCTAAAAAAGAGTGCAGGATATATCAGGTGGAGCCAAAAACTCCGCCATACATGCAAAACCGGTAGGGCTTTTGCATTAACGGTTCTTTACCTCCCCCCTCCCCATCTTCAATCCACGGTTGCAACTGAATATCGTGAATAGCAATGACGTCACAGCTGCAACCAATAGGAAGTAGCGCTTGTCATACGAATTGCCACGTCTCATTGATTCGCGCATGCGTTCTTCAAAGAAATGAGGTGTCTTTTATATCCCCCCCGGATGGATGAAATAAGAGATAGTGGGAATTGGCGTTTTTAAAGTGTAAAAAGGGGGTGGCCGTGATTTGAAAAGGGGAAAATTTAATTGGAAGATAATTGCTTTGTGAAGCGGCGCGGGGTTTAATAAATGGATTTTTAAATAAGCGCCATGATTTAAATGCGCATTGAATAGATTAATTTTGGAGTTATTTTGAGTCATTGGAATAAAAGGTCATTAACGCGGTTTAATTTACTATTTCGAACATTTCAAGAATAATTATTTGTAAAGTTTTATTGAAACTGTATTAAGCATTTTTTTAATGTGGTAATGGTGAGTAATTTTGAAATTAATTATCAGTTTTATATTTCAGACTTTTCATTCGTTTGAATTTCTTAAAAATCCACATTTAAAAATATTTTTATAGCACGTATGTGAATAACATTGTCTGGTTAATTAAATACTTTAAAAAGTATGTTTATTTCGGGGAAAAGAACCGAATAATTTTCCTCTTTGAAATGCAAAATCTTATTTCAAATAAAAAAATCTAGATATATTACATTTTTCTTTGTCTTAATTCAACTACAATAATCAGAATTACTATTCTACAAGTCAAAAAGTAAATTTATATTTATAATTTAAGAAATTTTCTAATTTCAACTGACTTTTGTGTATGTGTCCAAAAATTATTTCGTAGTTGTCAACCTTTTAGTAAACGATGTTTAAAAATTTTTGATTTGTTTTAAATGTCCAAAGTGATTCTGGGGGGGGGGGATAGCTTTTTCACGTAAAGGTTAAGGAGTGGAAGAAGTTTAACTTCATATCTTCCTGAATTTCATAGAATTACAAAAACTTACCAACTGATTTATCCAGGAAAACTTTTTATTTATTTATTTTTATAAACGCACACCTTTTGTCGATTACCAATTAAGAGAGAGAGAATTAATTTCGGTTTCACATATTTACAGATATCATCATATTGGAATATAATATAATTTGATAGAAATTTACTCAGTTCTATCTAATATTGTGCAACTTCTAATGTTTATTATCCTTAAAAGAAAAGTGCAAACATTCGCCACTCCTCTACTTTATATCTGTATCTGTGGTTTAGGGGTGGATAGAAAAAAATTCAGTAGTTAAAAATAACGATGTCTGAGAAAAAAATTAAACAGTAACTTTTATCTAGCTACTAGAGCAAAATTATGGGAAAGTTTCGAACATGTTGATTCAACCCGTTTCTTTATATTTTTTCATTTATTTATAATTTTTTATTAATAGTTCGATAAAGAGGACGCAGGAATTTTTTTAGGGAAACAAGATTTTGCATGCTGTTATTTTTTCCCCTTTCTCCGTTGTTGATTTTTATTTTAAGTTATATGGAATTTTAGAAGCGTATAACTGCAGGAACGTTTTATCGCAATTTTTGTCAGCATAAATATTGCCAAACAGAAATTATAATATTAGGGCTTCTGTTAAACTGTTTTATTAGGCAAAGTTACGACGTTTGTCAAAAGCAAAGAAGGCAAAATATAGGGTGATAATCTCACCAGAAAGAAAAAAAGAGGTATACAATGCAAATCGTTGCCATAACAATGAGAAATAAAATAATAAGACGTAAATTTTTATTTTTTAATTAGAGCTGTAAGAATATCCTCAATGATTTTTCAAATTCTTGTTATACTCTTGCACGTAACAATATAAAGTTTTTGTTATTATTCAATTCCTAACTATTTCTACTCAGATCTGAGTTTTTAAATATTAAACTGAATTCATTTTTTTATCGTTACTGAAAACGTTCATCAAAAATTTCCTACAAATTCAAATACACTATCCTGTAATATCGAATTTCATGTTTGCCATGACACACACCCACGCGCTTACATCCATCTACGCACATATGTGCACAGATCTATACGCACATATACGAGCATAAATATATAGTTATTACAAGGGGTAAATCAATAGTCCCTGCGGTACCCCTTCCTCTTCGTAGATGAACGAGGGTGTGCAACCGATGTTGTGCACAGTCGCTGCATACTTAGAGTTGAAAGGGGGGAGCATCGGGAAAGGGGTTGGGCGTTCACTGACTTTATTGCAGGGATTGAGGGTTAGTGGGGCGTGGAATTGTGGGGGTGGCTGTCATCTGGAGAGATCACGCTTTGGATTCAAACAGTGAATTTAAACGATATCGGTTGGGGTACTCGGTGGAGGAAAAGAGGGTAGACGAACCTGGGAAGCGGAATGATGCAAAATTGTGCGAAAAAAGGCGAAAGTAACATAAATAGCGTGAGAAAAAGCATGGCATTGATAAGAGGAAAATAAGTATTGATTGGGGTGGAAGTGTGGTAGAAATGATAGTGATTCCACCAGAATTGATAGATACACCGATATACTTTTTTTATAGAGCCAGATTTCTATTTGATTTCATACTATGCATATGTGATGCAATGTTAACATTCCTATAATATATAAGTATAGAGATTTTAACACTGAAATTTTACCTCCCTCCTGTGTATTAGTATAGGTATAAAATAAAAATCTTACTGGTGTGCATGCCAATGCATATTACTCAAAGTATTATTGACATTTGCGCGTTGCTATAATGAATAATTTACACGCACGTAGGAGAAAAAACTTGTTTTGAAATAAGATTAACAACCAGGCTTGGGATATGTCTCTTGTATTATTAACTCTCTCGCCTCTGGCAATTTAAAAATCAGGTCTATTATTAAAATTATTCCAGCCCATTAGGCATTTTACATGTATTATTTATGTCGTTGGTTTTACAGTAGAGTCCTGCTAATCCAGTCCCCAATCGTCCGGACGTTCGGTCAATCCGGACGCGATTTTAAGAAAAAAAACAGGATATACCTAAAACCAATAAGTTTTGAATTTATTTTAATTACGTATACAGATTTTTTGTTTCGTTAATCCTACATCAATTTGTAGGTTAAAGACTTACGTCTATGTATATAATAATATTAAAGCTAAAATTAAGCTGTAGGAAAAGTTGTATGTATTTATGAAAAAAAACAGCGATTTTTATAGTTTTACTCATTTAAAACTTGTATTACTTGAAATTTAAGGCGAATTCCGTTTCATCCGGACAGGGTTCGATGCCATCTTATCTAGATTAGCTGGCCTCTACTGTAAATAGCAATTTGCTTCATTACAGCAGTTTTGGAATTTTTCGCAAACTTGTCTATAAATATTGTTTAAAAGTGGTTCGCGATTTTATACAGAAATTTTTTTTAAAAAATCACTCTCGGGTGGCGAGTTACCTTAATTATTTACCCGCTTATAAATACTATTAACGCCTTTTTAGATGTTTGTTTAGTTGACCTTAGGAGCAAAGGTGGACATCCTAATTTTTAAAGAATATTTTAAAGCATTTTTCAACTGTAATTTAGATATTTAGAAATAATAAGCATATCTCTGGTAATAATAAAAACCGCTCTTCGTTTTCTTCTGCAGGTGAAAATTTGGTTCCAGAACCGGCGAATGAAGTGGCGGAACTCGAAGGAGCGAGAACTGCTCTCAAGCGGCGGTTCCAGGGAACAAACCCTCCCCACCAAGCACAATCCCAACCCGGACCTCAGTGACGTCGGCTCATACGTATCCAAAGACTCGGACTGCATCCGGGACGAGAACACTTTCAAGGACATGAAGATCACCCCCTGCCACACACCGGACAGTCCGGGAGACGAGGACAGTGGGCATCCTCACCTGCGGCACTGTGTAGATCGCAGTTCCGACGAAATGGACATCAAAGTGTTATAAGACAAGCTTGCTGGACAAAGCCGGACAATGAATGAATACTTCGTATTGTGACATGAAAGATCAAAATCCAAGAAAAATGACTCGATATATTCTCACGATATCTTGATTCCATGCTATTGATGAAATCGCAGAACCTTCTTCTATAAAAAATATTTTGAACGTTTAAGATAAGATAAATTATAAAAACACAACATTTCGGCAAAGTGAAACAAGTAAATATTATTACTTGGATATGTTTAGTTTTATATTCTGATTGTTATCATCATGATTTTATGGTCGTAATAATTAAAAGTAAATAATTCAACTGTAAGCCGAAATCGCAATCCAACCCCACTAAATGAAATTTCCTCATTTGGCCTAGTTAATAGATAACTGAAAAAGTAGTCTATAAGATTTTTAAAAAAAGATTTTATATGATATTTTAGACTTTACAAAAAGGCTCTTTTAACATTTAAACAAAAGAAGAAGAAGCGAAACACACCTTACCTTCAATATTCTTTTGATCGCGAGTTCGAGGGGTTGACGGTTCTAGTGTCACCCTTGTCATCTGACCTCGATTCAAAATTAACCCTGAATTGCCCTAAAGTGGCTTCAGAACGGTATTGTAATCCAATCATTCTATATCCCTATAATGGGGATACTCAGTCTAATTTGTGAAATAAATATAACGTAAATAAGTTAAACTGCTTTTATAAGAAACTGTTTCGTTGTTTTATTTGCTTGATTTTTAAATTATTCCTTGCAGTGCAATGCAACAAATACAACAATAAACAGCAACGAAAAAGTGGTGTTAATTCGTTACTCCTCTGATAAAGTACTTGCGAAGCAGTTTTATCTAATAACCATTAATCAAGCATACTCACTTAAAAAATATTACCAGCTGCCAATAAAAACCTAAAATTTCTGAAAATGTATTTGAACGAAAGATATTTATCGAAATCAAAGGCAAGAATTCAGGGAACTAACATGCTCTATCGTATTCATATCTGACTATATTACTGAAAATGTGCTTAAATGAATCAGTAACGCTGAAACTTGCATTCTTTTGCTTGCCAGTATTCTTCTTCATTTAGTGAAACAGAAAGAAAAGAATTTAACTAATTTGGAAATAATTAAAAAATAAAAATTAGATTTTAAAAACATACTTTTATTAATGTGCTAAAAGGTATAATTTTTTATTTTAATTACTTTCTACTTTTTAAGTATCTAATTTATAATTCTTTATAATACATTTTATGGAGTTTAAAAATGCTTTTTTTTTTCTAAAATTCAATACCAGTCACAGTTCAATACTAGCACGGAATTAAAATTTAATTAAATTAATCAATTAACTGAAAATTAAACTGTGAAAAGATTAAAATTGTATATTGTCATTGACAGTACAGAATTGAGTGTAAAATTGATGATAAAATTCCATCTTTACAAACATAAAAGAAGTCAAGTTAAAATAAAAATGTGTAATAATTTTAAGGAATTTAAAATATACATCTTTTAAGTTATAGTCAGTGACAACTCTTGTTGATAGCACAGGATAAACTAGGAAGTGGATCATTTTCACTACTCAAAAACAAATAGACCTAAATTGTGTTCTAATGTCTCTAAAAGTCTTTGATAAATTTGAACAGAATTAGGTTTTAAGCACTAGTAACCGATATCCTGAAAATTCTGCCTTTTATTTAAAACTAAAATTATTTAATTTTATGGATATCCATCTATAGGCCTACGCTGAGTAAAAACAAGTGCTACTCCATTCACCACTTCCTTGTAGCTCCCTAAGTGTTGTCTACTTGAGTTGTTATTGACTTCAGTCACATTATTTCATAGGAAATGATTTTCAGTTCAGTTAAAAGTATATTTTTTGTTTATAAAAATACTATAACTAAAATAGAAGAGAAGACATTGTGAATGTTCTGCGTCTTGAATCGCATGAGAAATCATTGATATCAAATGCTGGAAGTGTCAGCAGGTGTACCATAATGAAACATTGGACGTCGAAAATTTCTTTTTAAAACTGTTATCTCATGACCAAAGACTTGATGGTTTTTGAAAAGACTGAAAGTGTGCTACCGGTGTTGGTTATAGTGATATAAGAAACGACGCAGCTACATTCCAAGACATTTGTTGGATGACGCAATCACTTTCAAGTCTGTGAGAGATTATGAAACTGTGTAATAACTTTATTGTTAAGTGATATTGTCTCGGTGTTTTGCATACAAATCGAATTATGTAGCAGTACTGAAGAAGTCAAGAAATGTAAGAACCACCTCTACCATACCTGGAATGAAAAAAAAAAAACTTGAAAATATAAATGAAAAATCGATTTCAATACAGGATAGAGATTCAATGAACTTTCTAGAGAAAAATTTGTACTTTTATTTTGAAATTATTAGCTTTTCTATATAATATGAAATATTGACTTTGGACTTACATTTCTTGATGTATTCAATAAGAGCTGTCTTGTACCTATAAAATGATTTTAAGACTATAGCATGGCGAAGAATATTTTATTAACTATTTATTTAAATTCGTTGAATGCATCCTTCTTCAAAAATGTTTAGTTTAATTACTTTTTAATATAAATCGTTGCACACTAATTTAAAAAATATTTTGATACTTACTCTGTTTTGTAAGATAACTAGATAATTTTTCTATCATATCTGAAACTCTAATTTAATTCGCTTTGAATTTTATTTTTAATATAGTACAAGTACTATTCGAATATAAGAGTTCTAATTCTCATTAATTTAATTTAAATAAATAAATATATAAAAATTTATTTTAAATTTAAATTTTTCTTAATATTACTTAACTAATAATCTTCAACTGTTTAATTAAAATTTTTTATTGAAAAACATTCCTGCGTGAACACAAAAATGTGATAAGTAATTTTTTACTTATTAAATAATTTAAAATTAATTTTAAAAATGCAAGTGATGCAAATATGTTTAGGCTATAACTTTTATATATATACTCAGGTTTAATTATAAATACTTCTGAAATACAGTTTATCTATTTAATTTAATCCTAACTTCCAAAGCATGAGGAACACTTTTTTCATTAAGAAAAAAGATTTGAAAAGCCATCGAAAAAGGTATATTATTTATAAAATAATTGGTGCAATCGAGTGTTGTGAAGGACGTCTGAATTGTTCGCGTACCGAGACAGCTCTTGTTTATAAATACTTCTGTATATAGTGTACACACTAACGTTCCTATAAGCATTTTTGCTTTGCCCAAAACTGCACGTTGCATGTGCCAAATTGCAGATTGTACTGAAAAACGACTGAAAAGAAAATTTTATTTCTTTGTGTTTGCAAATGTCTAATAAATAAGATCATGCAAATACTTTTATGCGTCTTTAATGTACAAATTATATGACACTTCTCACTGAATATTCTTAAAAGTGTAGTCAAGGACATAAGGTTTTTTAAAGACATAAATTTACTGTAGAGTCCCGCTAATCCGGACAGGATTTTTTTTTTAAGCAGGATAACCGATTTTAGAGAGAGTAAGGCGACTGTAATTTCATTTTATAGACCTGTTCAGAATTTAACGTTTCTTTCTTTTTTTAAATTGTTAATTAACAGTAATATGTGTGTTTTTTGTGTACTGAACAGTCAGTAAACTTTGAGTTTTAATTATGTACAAAGATGTTTTGTTTTGCTAATCCTACATGAGTTTGTAGATTAAAAATTTAGGCCAACGTATACAGTAGTATTACAATTTAAATTAAGCTGTAGGAAAACTTGTTTGTATTTATGAAAAAAAAAACATTAATTTTTATAGTTTTACCCATCTAAAACTTGTATCGCGCGCATTTTAAGGCAAATTCCTTTGAATCCGGAAAGGGTCCTGTCCCATCTAGCCCGGATTAACGGGACTCTACTGTACATCTAATGCATTAAATTTAATAGACGTACTTTATTGATGGTAATTATGGTTTAGCTAAATTTTTTAATTATCGAATATAGAGATTATTTCATTGCATGTAGTTCAGCTATAATAAAAAATTAAATTACATTATTCCTTTAATTGAACGAACTCACTTTAACGAGCAAGAATTTTTAATCGAAAAAAGTAAATTCTTTTGAGTAGTTTCCATCTATCTTCAAATGTTAACTATTCCTTTATTGAAGACAAAACTCATTTTTAAAGGGTAATTTTTAACCATTTTATATCTCTTACCGTTATAAATGCTTAGAAGCTTTTAAGTTGTTGTAAGGCAGAGATTACAACAAATTAAGAGCATTTTCTAAAAAATGACATTACATTCTTTAGCGCAAATGTTTTCACACTTTTATATATGTTTTTCTTGTTAATCTTCATTTCAAATTGACAAGGATAGTCAATTTTTTTCATTCGAAACAAATATAAAAGTTTAATTTGATTTCTTGAAATCTGCATTAACAGAATATTACTGCATAAAGGATGATTTTATCACGATTTTCTACTGAAATAGTAGAATTCAAATCAAGATTTCTGAAAATTTCAGCTTCAATTTCCGATTAAAGTGTACTCCTATATTTAAATCTAAATCAAACTTATAGCTAAAAAATTCAAACTAATATTAAAAAAATTTACAAACATGGGAGTATAATTGCATTATACAGAAAATAAAGAATGTCTATAAAATAATATTAATGTAATATATTTATTTCCTTCACTACAAAACAAAAAAATATATTCTTGTAATTCACTTAGGTATAATTAAGACATTAGTCTGTAAATTAAAACTTTTTTGTCTGTCTTGAAAACATTTATCTATCTTTCTCAAAACGTAAAAGGAAAATAGTTCTTAACTCTTACAGTCATTTCCTACAATTATTTGAATATTTTGCAATGTCTTTCGGAACAAATATTTCGATATGATATTTTTGACATAATCATACGTTTCTTTTCTTCTGTAAATCTTTTTGCAACTCAAATTCGTGCTGTACTTAATGCCCTTTCTCCTTACATTGAATACTTTCAGTTTCAGAGAAATATTTGCTTATTTAAAAAATTTAGCATTATCTTCGTCTGATTTCAATGAAAAAAAATCGTTTTGAATATAAATATTTAATTTTAGGCACATTTTTTGTTGTTTTGGGTGTCTAGCGATTTTTTCAAGAATTTTATTTGAAATTACCTAAAAATGTAGCACATATTTTACTGACTAATTTCATTGAAAAAATAATAAAAAGAAAATGTAAATAAATGGGATTTTTATTCGTCTTTCTTAAGTGTTCAAAATAATTCTGTGAGATACTTTGATTCATTAACGGACACAACGATTTTTTTTTCAAATTAGATAAATTTAAAAGAGAATAATAATAAATAAACCTAAATAAATCCCCCTCCCTGAAAACTTATTCTTAAAAGAAATATCATAAAATTACAAAATATTTAGTTCAAATGATTTTTGGAATGGCATTACAATCAAAGAAATTTTTAAAACATCAATTCAAGTTTTTTTATTTTTGTATAAACAGAGTGTTTTGGATAAAAAAAAAACAGCTTTTCATAAATGTTTCGGTAACAAAATGTTTAGAACCTTACTGAAAATACAAGTTCATAATTTAAAGAAAAAAAGTAAAAAAAAAAATGCGCCATTTTTTTAAAAGCTGACTCAAAACAAATATAAGTACTTACATTTCCATGCAGGGCCAGCCTAAGTCATGGCCTCGGGCGCAGCTGTCAGGGGCTCATATTCAGAAGAAATAATAACCAATTAATTGCAAACTTTCCAGCATTTTTTTGAAAAGGCCATATGGAAGGAAGTTTCTAAAATTTACATTCGTCACATTAAATATATTGAACGATACATTTTTCCGTCTCTTGCCCTTGCACTCCTTTGCATTGAAATCGATTTAATAAGATTTCTCCACTTCAATGATCCCTCAAGCCTATTTACGGATAAAAGAGCGAACGAAGAAGTTCTAATAATTATTTCAGACGATTTCAAGAAATTCAATGACGCATTTTTTGCAGGTGTTAATGTTCTGTTATTTCATAAGTAGTGTAATTTTGATTTAAAAATTTATTGTTAAAAGATTATAAAGATTCTATTAAGTGACCATATGTTTCAAAGATGAAATTTTGTATATTATATTGAAAATTATACATTAACTTTTTTCAGAGGTGGGTGCAGAATATGCTGTGTCTCAGGGTGCAGAATATTTTTTTGCCTAGTGAGTAGAAATATGTGAATCAAGCCCTATTTCCAAGCTTAAAAATCATTAATATTTATTTTTAAAAGTTTTTAAAGATGATTTTATGCCAATTTCTTATATTAAATTTTTTTCTCCTAGTTTAATTTTACTCTACAGTTAATTTAATCTAGGTGTTTCAAGCATAAATAGCCGCTCTCGCCGACCACTGGGCGGGTTCGCGGCCAGCACCCACTTTGCTTAGCACTGTCCCTGCCATTTCGCTGCTTCGAGGCTCTCAGCCACTACTTTTTTCAGTTTTAAATATTGCATGAAGATCAGTGGAACAGACCATAAAACCATAGTAGATTTCATATTCTTCGTAGACAACAGAATCCTTTAAAATTGTAAAATCTTTCAATAAACCTCATCTAGATGTTTTGTACAACTTTCTCACGAATTTCGGCATGAAAGTCTCCAGATCCATAAATACAAAATGAAATCATCCTAAATAAACAGTTTCCATCACCTACGATAGGTATTTTACAATATTTTTGACACGCCATTGTGATGGAACTGTTGGGATATATATATAAAATACTATGGTAAAACCCTCAGACAATTCGCCAGCCCCAACCACTAGACCAATTTTGATATTTTTTTTCATTTAGAAGATTATGAAGTCTAGATATGTCATCAATAGTCGTCTGTCCCCCATCCCCCCACCATTTTTGAAAGAAATCAAAAAAACATTTCTCCTCTGGTTATTGTCTAAACCTTGTAGAAATTCCCAAGCCACAACCACCAAACCTATTTTGACAATTTTTATTTCATATGAAAACTTATGACGTCTAGATATGCCATCAAGGGTCGCCTGCCCCACCACCGCCATTTTTGAACGAAATCGAAAAAAACTCTTTCCCAATGTACATTCTCTATGGGGAAAAATCTTTGGACAGTTAACCAGAAACAACCACTCGACGGATTTCGACAATTATTATTTCATATGAAAGCTAATGACGTCTAGATATGTTATCAAAGGTCTTCTGCCCCCTACCAACCCCCATTTTCGAAAAAAACCGAAAATTTATAGAGAATGTATGGTGGAGAAGTGTTTTTTCTATTTCGTTCAAAAATGGGGTTGGGGGGCAGGCGACCCAAGATGACATATCTAGACGTCATAAATTTTCAATTAGAAAAAAAGTCGGTCGAGTGGTTGAGGCTGGTGGACTCGGTGAAGAATTTTTTACCAAATTATTTTATATATATAGATTTAAAAGAAATTCATTAGTTTGGGCGTTAACGGGTTAAGACAAATCTACAGACTAAAGAAGGTAAAACTTGTGAGATTAAAATATTAATCATGATTTCGATAAGAATTTTTAAGTAAATATGCAAAACAAATTATCATGATTTACATAACACAAAAAATTAGTAGATAATTACTTGGCAATCCCACGACCATGTAGACGTGTAGTTCAACTAACGATAGAGAGTGCTGCGATGTAGTTTAGGCAAAGAAGGAGGTATAGAAGAGAAATTTGGAAAGTGCACAGAATAGTCCGCCCTCTATATTCATTTTACGCAAAAATAATTATTTCCGTTCATTCTGGAAGTACCGCCATCAAATATAGTCGAAAGAAAGTAATTAAATGACAATCTATTCACAGTTCAAATATCTTGGAACTGAGCATAACTGTTAAGTAAAGGATCATTCAAGCTTTTTAAACATTTGAGAGAATGAATGAAATACAATTAGAGAAATAAAATTTAGATAAAGAATAAAAATTAGCATTCGTAGGTTTTGAAAAGAATTTTGATGGATAACACTAAATTCATTTAAAGAAATTTTATAATACTAGCATTTCTAACAATGTTAAATCTTATGATGCACTCACATTTAATACAACTGTTCTTATTAACTCGTTAGAACCCAGCATCCTATTTATAAGACAGTTACACCCTAAACAATTTTCAATGCGTAGATACCACCAGTTAGCCAGATTCTGAAGTAAAAAATGTTGACATTTTGAAATTTTTTGATTGTCCCTTTGATTTATTTTTGAGATAATGCAAGGAATTCGAAAGTGTTTTTTTTAATTTTTTTATCTTTTACTATATTTTAAAAATTGTTAATACTTATGTAAAAGAAAGTTTTTAAAAATGATTTCCTGTAAAACTTGTGAGATTAAAATATTAAGAATGATTTATATAAGAATTTTTAAGTAAATATACAAAAAATTATCATGATTTACATAACACAAAAAATGAGCGTAGAATTACTTTTCTTGGGATTTTTTTAAATAAAAAAATGAAAATTTAAAATAGAAGCACTTCCTTTCCTCAATGCACTTCATTCATCGATACGGAAATACAAGTTTTGAAATTTGAATAAAGTTTGAAAGGCTGGATTCTAAATACCGTAAAATTGACTTATTTTGAATCACCAAATTCTGTTTCAAATTTGATATCATTAAAGATAATCAATTCTTAAATTTTACAGTAATATCTTCTTCTTTACAGCTTTTTATGTAATGATAAAACTGTTCATCAAATATCTATACTGAAAAATGTAAAGAAAAAAATACTTGGTTAAAAAGTACTATTGATCATATTACTATTTGATTAAAAATCGCCTACATCATGCCTTTTTTTATTTAATTTTTATTAAAGCAAAATAACTGGCCTGATAACAGCTTCCGCAGCTTGAATTAAGGACAACTCTTGCTTTAAACATCAAAATTATTATTATTATTATTACAGAGGGCCGTATTTTAGTTTTTAAATTCTAGTGAAAAAATATAAATAAATTCTTACATTGCATTATTTATATAGACTCATAAAATTAATAATTTCCTTTTTTTAATGCATATGCAATATTCTTAGTAATTTTATTTCGAATATTTCAGATATTTATATAAATGTTAATAAATGTTTAATTATTTTTAACGTTTAACGTAACGTTTTAATTATTTTTATAAGTAATATTAAACATATTTGGATGCCTGCAAATCACATTAAATAAACTGTTTTGAATATTTAAAAATTACATTACATATAAGTTTCTAGATATCAATCAATGCATTAAATATAACATTTGAAATATTAATAAACAACATACGAAATTTTCTACGAATTCTCAAATGTGGAAATCATTTAAGTGCAATTTACTTATTTAGTCGATATACCTAATTCATTAAACTAACGCATTTCCGCAATTTCATTTTCAGGTAAGCATAACTTAAAATATAAAAAAATGCGCATTTGAGCTCTCTTTATAACTAGAAGTGAATCTATTTAAATCGCACTTTCAGCAAAAAGTATTTCACTTACTTCCACATTCGCTTTCCTATATTTCCGCAATTCCACTACTATTACCGTGAATAATATGACACGAATTTATTAAACCCAAGTATCTAAATTAAAAACCGAAGAGTTTTTTTCGAATAAAGTGAGGTATAAAACACTTTTTTGCGGACAGTTATATACAGTTTCGCCTGGGCATTTGGCGAAATTGTGGAATCCTATTCGATTTGCATACGGTAGATGAGGGCCGGTATATTTGATATTTCAAAAGCCACTTTGGCGAAGGGAATTTTTGTAATAAACCTGTCAAGTTTGAATATTTCATTTTAAAGTGAGTTATTTCTCAGCAAGTAGCGCGTGATGAAGTAAAAAAATTTTTGCTTTGCATCAGTTTCAATATTTTTTATTTCGACAATATTTTTTCCTCTCTGTACTACTTTGGGAGAAAATTCAATTTCAAAGTTTTTTAAGTTATTAAATGAAAAGGATAAAGACGTTCTCCAATTTTTTTAAACATTTCTTCTCTCTATAATATGTATACATTTATTTCTTCTCTCCGCTGTTTTAAAATATTATTTTATTTCCTTAATATCTTTCTCTCTCTCAGCGAAGAGAGCCTTTGATTGTAATGACTTGTAAAGCATGAACGCAATTTGCTTATTAAATTTAAAAAGAAAAGAAATCTGGACTCGAATAATAACATTTTCGCTAACATGCTATTAGCTGTCATTTTCTCCACAAGATAAAAAGGGGTGCTGTTTCCTCCCCCTAAATTATTAAATAAATTGCTTTTTCTCGTCCAATTCCCACTCCTCCCTCCCCTCGAAGTTATCATCCCCCCCCCTTTCCGTTTGAATTGATAGAAAAGGCTCAACGAATAAAAAGAAAAAAAAATCGATGAAAGGCAAAAACAAAATGGAAGCGAATATATTTGCAAGAAAGAGAAAGAGGGGGAAAAATCGGTCGTGTAATAATAAATTTATGAAAATAAAAAAATATCTCCCGCACATGTAAAAATATTAAGTTCTCCGCATTTTTTTCAAAAATTATTTATTTTATTTTTAGGGTGGCGGGGGGGAGGTCTTTTCGTTTTACGGAAAGATTACCATAAAGGGAGGAAAATAAAATCAAAATTAAAATCAAAACAAAAAAATTTCCATCTTTCTTTTCCCCTTATAAAAAATGATAGGTATAAAAAGCGAGGGGGGAGGGCAAGGGGAAGTTTGAAATAAATAATATTTAAAAAATATATCTCAGAGTCTCCCAAAGGCTGTCAAATGAGTTTTTCCAGATCTTAATAACAGTGTCACCACCACATATATATCTTACGATATAGATATATCCAGCCATGGAAAAGTCTAAAAGCTCAAATCCATTTCGCACTTTTCTCTTGATTTTTCGGAGCGTTAAAATTTTCGTCTCCACACCGAGCAATATTCGAAAGGTTATTTAAATGCTGACATATACCATTCAAAACGAGTTTTATTTTTGCCGGCGCTCGCCCCCTGAGTTCCCCCACCCCCGACCATCTCGCCGAAAAATTATTAAAATTTTGCCGTAAAAGCTGCAAAATGCAGAAAAGAGCCCCGGCGTTTTAACCCCCACTTCTCCGCTCTCTCTCTCTTCAACAGGGCGGCGCACTGAGCACACGCCTCACGGAGTTGATAATTTGTTGAAATAATTTTGCGGCCGGAGTGTTCCAACAGCCAGGGCGGCACCGCTTTTAGTAGAGCCACATGCACCTGTTAGGAAAGTCGTTTGCGTGTGTGCCGTCGCCTACCCCTTCTGAGGGGGGTGTGAAATTACATCTCACAGTTTTCTTTGCAAAATAAGGAAGCGAGCAATAAAGGTTTTGCTTCTGTGTGCCTGGGCGCCGCTTTAAAATGAGATCTGCAGTGGCGCGTTGAAAAATTTTTCTCTTTTACCGACTTAACATATACGGTGACATGTATTAAATTAAATTGTTCATTTATTATTATGTTTTTTCTCTTTTTCCCCTGAAAGGGGAACTACTCCGTTTCCCTTTTCTGCGACCATATTAAAACTAGAAGACATCACCCCCCTCCCCTTGTTCATAGTCGGCATTATGTAATATGCATTTACGAAGAAATTTGTTTATATATCTACAAGGTTTCGGTTGCTTTTCTCTTTCGCCGCATTTCGTCGCGCTACAAAAGAGCCAGAATATTTGTTTAACATCAACGCGTGTTCGCTCGAGACACGAGGTGATTTTTCTTTCAGTGGAAGTCCTTTGGCTCGAATGTGTTGCTCTTGTTTCTGAAAAATGTGTTAAAAGGTGTTGATTGAGTTTGATAATGAAATCGTATTAAGAAAGATTTTGGAAAAAAGATGGAAATTAAATGCAATTTCGCGGCGGAGAGCTGTAAATATTGTAAAGACTGATTTGTTCTGCAGTTCATTTAGTGAAACGAGTTTGCTTGATGGGCTATTGAAAATTTGAACTAATATTTAAATAGAGGAGGAAAGGTACGAGCATTTTAATAAGAATATTAATTTTGATTATATAAAAGAAATATCAAGAAAAACAGAATTTTCTCTGATAAATGAAAGATTAAAAATTATTTATGAGATACAGCGGAATATTAAAAAGCAAATAAAATATTAAATTAACATGTTTTCAGAGTTAAAGATTAAAAAATGAATAATACAAAACAACGAAACATAGACACGAATAAATCGTCGCTTAACAAGCAACACCATTTATCTCATTTTTTTGAAATTTCAAAGAGAAAGAAAAAATTGAATTTTTCGCAACTAATAATGAATATTTCTGAATTTTTTTCACAGCTGATAGAAACATGCGGTCTCATGTTCATATCAGATGCTTAAAAAATCCAGAAATATTCGTTTTTGTTTGTTTTCTTTCTCTTTGAAATTTCAAAAAATTGAGATAAGTGGTTTGCTTGTTAAGCAGCAAAATAAAAAGAATATAAAATAATGTGTTATCATATGAGATTCATGCTAGTTTTCGAGTAGTTGATTTAATATTTTGTTTTTCGCCTCATTTTTAGTTTTTCAGGCCATTGTTATTACACATTTCATATTAAAATATCTGCCCTTATCAAGTACAGTACAATCTCTATTATCCGAGCTGAATGGGATCTTAATCACCCCGGATAATTGAAAACGCGGTTAACAGAGACTAAATTTTAAACATAACTTATTTTTTATTCTTCAAGGTGTTCCAAAATTGTTTATTTCAAGTTATAAAAACAAGTTCGCAAGTACTAACACACATCAGGATTTTGATAAACTATTTTATTAGTTTTTAGAAATGTGCTTTTTGGAATATTAAGGGCCAGCCAGAGGAGATTTTGAACGGTGCGAGGGCACAAGGGCCCGCGTTTCTGAGGGCCCCGCGCCTCTGACAGATTTTGCAAAACGAAAATGGATCGTATTGATTTATTGAACGAAATCAAAATTTGTCATCGACTTTTGCCTTCCAGGTCACAATATTACAAATATTGTAATATTTATTTAAAAATAATTTATTTCAATTGCATCCAAATTTCGCTTCTTTTCTAAAATTGTATTGACTTTACCAATTACCGTAGCATCTGCAGAAAGATCTTTCTCAAGGTTAAAAATAATAAAAAATTACTTGAGATCTAGCATTAGTGAAGAAAGATTGATTTCCTTAGTCATTTTATCTATCGAATCCTTGTTAACCAACAAATTAAATCGTAATGATATAACGAATTTGCTACTGCAAATGTAAAAAAATGAAACAAAAATCACATATTGTGAACTCAATCTAACAGCTAGAATATCAAAAATGTATTTATGAAGGAATTATGCTTGTTATTTGATTTATTAACGATTTTTTTGTGTGATTGAAATATTAACTTTATAAAAATAATGTAATTATTTATCATTTACATGCATTCATTTAGTCCTAATAATACCAAATAGCACAATGCATTAAATAGCAAAAAGCAATAAATTATTTTATTGTAAGAAATTTGAGAGTCAACTTTGCAACAGGCCCCGCTTTTGTTCGGACCGGCTCTGGGAATATTAATTAGTTTGGATAAGTGGATTTTCGAATATTGCTGATCTTCGATTTTTTCCATTGCATTTCCCAATAATTCTTTAAGAGTTCAATAGAACGTTTTCTTCCACTCGACAACGCGAAAGTTTCAGATACTTTTACAGTGCCATTGCTTCATGAAAATAGATGGAATTTCCTCACATCACTGTTGAACACTATGCTACAAGTTGCCTGTTTACAACATCATACCACCTAACAAAACCGTCAGCTGACCCAGAACCACTTTGGTGGAAAAGAGTCATGAACAACAACAATTCTAGGGCGAAAATCAGAAAACTCATCCACTTCATCGCGGAAAACGAAACACTCTTATTTCCAAAAGATGGCGACAACAACTAGCCACAGACCCAACTAATACTATACACTCATATTCTCTCTTCTTCCATACACAGCGCACGACCCTCTCAAATTCAACAACACAACGACCTGAAAGACTGAACTTAAAAAAAATATTATATTCTTTTGTTTTAAATGTCCTGTTTTTTGTATCATTTTATAGAATTTTTTTTTTGCTCTGGCTTTTTCAATAAAGCTTCACGCATATCCAACCAACCGACAGGGGGCCGTCCTGGCTTCGAGTTCGGGGGTATGCTGTGGTGTTATGTATGTTGAAGTGCTTTAGAATTGAACCATTGTTGAATTATAAAATATCACCTTCCGATAACGGCCTTTTATAAGCTCGTGCAAATCCTCGGAAATAGGCTTCAATGCCAAATTTGACAACCTTTTCCGAAACATTTGTTATTTTTATTAAAAAAAATGAAAAACACAGTTCGATTTTCTGGTACTGACTTGTCTAACAGTGACCTCGGTTGATAGAAGCCCGGATAATCGAAGTTCTACTATACTTCATTTAGTTAAGTTAATTCATTCGGAAAAGTTTTGGAGTGTGAAGAGCAATAGCCAAAAGGAAGAATTTGTTGTTCTAGAAAGAGCAAGTTCTGTAAGAGGAAAATAATGGCCCAGCCAGTAAAATAAACCATCAACATTTTTTAGAAACAGTGCTTATAATGATTGATACAAATGGAACCGCCAATTAGCAAATACCGAATGCATTTCGAGTTCATTTCATTTTTGCAAGTAAAGATCCAGTTCTTTCCAGTTATCCAATTAAAATATGGGGGAAAACTCAAACCTCATACAATTCAATTTATCGAAAAATTCATAAGAATCTGTACATTTAAACTAATTGACAAAACCAAAGAACCAATCCCCTAGCTCCAAACACTGAACTAATTTCGTCGACTTTTATCTCACCGGGAAGAAGGAATTTGTTTTAAATTGCTAATATATGGCGTTCTGCTCTGAATAATAAATTTATTGGCATGTTCCCTGTAACGTATTTTTTCTTAATATGTATTATTAGTCGTCGCCTTGATTCAATAATTTATTCCATTATATATTAGAAATTCTCGATGACCATATTCTAGAACAGCTTACATCATTAAAATGACGAATCTATGACGATATGCCAATTTGGGGTATTGAACTCAATAGATCAATATTGATGACACTGTTGATTTCAGATTTATCTAGATAAAGTTCAGCATTTATCTACGATAATAATGAGAATCTTAAAGCACAGTATTATTAATTAAAAACATAGTATTAAAGGCTTTGTATCATATTCTTTTAACCGAATGGTTTATTTGCGTAGTACAATTACTAAAGCATTGGTATTAGACGAGAAGATGGTACATCTTTATTATGCTTTGAAAATCAAATAAAATATATCTACACAGACTTTTTCAATCCAATAGTGGGAATGCCTATCACTAGATATGAGATTTCACCTTTTGATGAATTTTTTTTTAAATGATCTTATGTGCATATAATTTTTAATCAAGCTTATTAATTTTGCACATACTTTCCGTCAAAAAAAAATCATCTTGGTATGATAGCTAAAATTGGTGATCTACAAACTGCTAATAGGCAAGCTAACGATCAACTTGTTGCCTGTAAATATGGTTTAATTTAAATTTAGTTTAAACTCTATGGCTAATATTCGCAAGCAATACGTGTAACTGAACGAAGTGGCAG
>BGPR01001276.1:149825-173644 GCA_013235015.1 Araneus ventricosus | reverse complement strand
AACACGAGCGAGGAAGCAAACCCCTTTCTATCTAAAGCGGAGGGAAATCACTTGAAAGCAAGTGACACCCGACCGCGCTCTTAAAGAGCCACCTCTCTCTCGCCAAAAAAACCCAGTAAAGCGCCAAGCAAGAAAAAATTTCACCGTTCAAACAACTTACGACGTCTTATTAGCAGTCTCCGAAGAATTAACACGGCGTAAAGTCCCTAATTAGCGGTAATGAGAATGTAAATGCAGTGTGTGAAGACGTTTCAGGGTTTTTTTCGGCTCTCTCAACTTCATTTATTTTAATAATAATAATAATTGTAATCCCAGCAAAGCATAAGTAACCCTAAAGGAGTTTTATTAATACCGTGTGTCTTACTTAACTTGATGGCTAATTAATTGCTTTAAAGGTATTAACAGTTTTTATGAACGGCCGGGAACGGTGATCGGCGTTGGCGTGCAGTTTTGGCTTAGTGAGTCGAAAAACTGCTGGAATATATTTATGACGTGAAGTCTGAAAATAAGACTAAGCAAATAGTATTTATTTATTGTAGAACGGATTTTCATTCCGATACCCCTTCTTTCCACCTGTTTCGAAAGCAAAATTGGATTACCTATGCATGAATAACGTGTTATTAAGTTCATTACAACCCTCTTGAAGAATATATTAAAGTTTGAGCTCTCGATGGAGTATTAATGAAATATATATGCATTGGGTGGAATTGCTTGGATGATAAAGAAAATTGCTTAGAACAGTTTAATTTTTAAATATGAAAATGTTCTTTTTACGAGAATTTAAAAATCACTTTCGTGTGTTGATAAGGTATCTAGGTGAAAGAATTGCTGGAGGTTCTGTTTTAAGTGTAATATGTATTTTAAGGATAAATTCAATGACAAACAGCATTTCCCTTACAACATTTGCTTACATTATTATTTAAATTAAATTTAAGAGACGCGATTTTGCTTAGGATGTAATCGAAATTTCGAATTTTTTAATATTTCAAATCTGGTATTTACGAATTTATGAAATATAGAATCATGGTTTTCACCAATTTAGTTTCATAGCAACTAGATTATCGGAAATTACATAAATTTTAAACTTTGATATCACAGAAAAGTTTAAGCGGAAGGTCTTTTTCTCTTCAAAACCTTATTGATAAACAGGCTCTTGAGGTGGATAAAATTTATTGAACAAGTGGACAACTTATTAAATTATTTATATTATATAAGCCATAGTTTTATTATATACAGGCCCTGTTAATAAGCATACTAAACTTCTAATCTAATAATTGGACTGTTAAGTCAAAAGCCATTGGATATGTAAAATCTCTTGATGATCATCCTGAACTTTCAGCTGATAGCAAAGAAAAATATGAATACAACCCTCAGAATTCCCCCTCCCCCCCCAAAAAAAGTTAAGCTTAACAATCATTTAGAAAAGGTATTGATACGTCGATAAAAAGTAACCGTCCTTATTAAGCCCTTTTTTTAAAATTATGAGCCCCTTTTATGAATAAGTTTTTTAAATGTTGCACTTTTTACTGTGTGGTTATATGTGTGTATAAGTATGACATTAATATTCTGAATTACTTGAAACTATGTTACATTTATGCTCCCCGGTAGTTTTCAAGATATGTGAAATGGAATTGTAATCACTCCTGGTGAAAGCAAAATTTCTTATAAAGTGCTTTTGTTAGCATATTTCATATTAGTAAGTAGTCTTCTCTCTATTTTAAATAAAAATATTTCAAGCTAGATTCACCCTTAATATTTCTAACCTAATAACGAAGTGTTAGGTCATAGTTACATGTTGAATGGTGGCAAATAAATCTGACTGTTAAAAGCTGAATGAAGTTGATGTCTTTTCCTGGGTGAAGAGGATCATTTTCATTCCTAGTAACTTTATACGTATCGTCTCCATGCAGATCAATGATGAGATCGATGTGGACTAAAAAAATTAGCATTCAAAATATTCTGCTTACCGAAGCTCGCAATTAATTGAATGAAGCGATTTTTCAAAAAGAAATTGATAAGAGTCTAAGGGTGTTTTTTTTTCGAAACCGACTGGAGAAGAGGTCATATTAAATCCCGAGAAATAAATAAAAGTGAATGCAATCACGGTAATAGATCTTCGTTGATTTTCCATTCTGTCTTCATATCGCTCTAAAGCTGTACGTGAAAGAAAATCATTTCCGAAATCATTTCCGATCGAATATGCAATCTTACATTGGAGCTTAAATCCTATAGCCATTCGTAACACCTGAGAAAAGAAATACCAAATGTGTTGGAGGGACAAAATCTGCTACAGTGGCGTAGAAACATGTGCAAGAGGGGTATAAATGTCCTTTCGCCACTTTTAATGGGCGCTTTTGAGACAAAATGTTAGTGAGTTTGTGTCTATTTTTAAAATCAAATATGAAAAGGAATGCGAAATAATAAGGCCATGGCTCGTGGCCTCCATTCACTCTTGCGCGGAGAAATCGCATGATGCCCGGTTCACTCATCCTCGCTACGCCACTAGATGCCGGAGAGAAATGTACCTAAGGGGAAGGCAAACCAAGTGTTCCACTGGCGGATTGACTGGGTGGCTAGGGGCGTATGGACAGACCGGGCGCTAGTCTTATTAGAAGACAATGGAGACAAAAATAAGTGCGTATTTGTCCCTCTTTTAAGGTGAAGGTAATGAGGGGGCGAAAAAACAATATCATGCCTGGGGCACCACTGACCTTCCAGCATGCTGTAGGAATTATCGTTGGCACTCTGTTAGATCAGTTATATACTTTCACGAATAGCTGCAATGCCAGATAAAATACATGCATTACGATTCAAAGAAAGTCTTGCCTTAGTATGTAAGTATAATAAGGAATGTTGAAAATCTTTAATGACTATAAGTCTATCAATAAGTTCTGGGACAAGTTCTGTAAGACAGAACAGGTTTCAATTTCAGCCCTGACGATCGGCAGTTTCATAAGCAGTGTTCCAAGTGAAATCGGTGTCTGAACATGTCGGTCGGAACTGTTAGATTCATCATCAGATTTACCAAAAGAGTACGATTTACGTAATCTTAATAATAGTAATAACCCTTACCACAAATGTATGATCACAAAAACCGCACTATAGCAACTTCCAACGTTAGCAATGCAGCGTCACTTTGTATACTGCTTTTTCAAGATTTCAAGTAGCTGCTGCTCAAATCGTTGCAAACTGCTGCAAGGATTTTGCTTGGAGCGATATGCAGGACATCTTTGACCCTAATCCTAGAAATTTTAGATGCACCAAAGGGTATCAGAATTCAAATAAATGAAAGTCTCTTAAATTTTTTTTGTTAGTTTGGCATATGTGAACATTCTGAAACTTATGTGTATATTTATACGGATTCATTTTCGGTTAATCACAACAGTAAAAGTGCAAATTATAGGCCACAATCCATTCAGTTAAATCAATAAAGGCATTAAAAAAAACATCAAACTTCGGAAATAATTAGCGTAAAGTTGAATTTCACCCCATTAATAGACCACAACCAGAGAAGCATTTTCACAAAAGATCCTAAAAATCCCCCTGAAGCTTTCCCCACCAGTCCCCTCGAAGGTTCAAAATATCAATATTTATGGAACAGCCATTATCTCTGTAATTAATGATCGGATCAAGTTCAGGTTCTTTTGCATTGTTTGTTAATAAATGTCTACAAGAATAGTTCTTTTCATATTTTCTTTAAACCTAATAATTTTTTTATAAATTTAAGAAAATATATAAATATAAAAAAGGGTTTTTTTAAATCTTTGAAGCTATATATCTACATGCCAATAATTTTTATATATCATATCATTTAAAAATTTTTCTTATAAAAGTTTTTTTTTCATCTAATGATATATATTTTTATTTATTTATGTGCGGTTTTAACACTGGATTGGAAGAAAGCAAAAAAGGTTCGGTATGTGACGTGGCTGCCGTGCATCGTTATCAATGTGACTTACTTTAACTAAGGGTTTGAGAATGGAGCAGATGTAATGGGATTCCAAGATGTCAAGTAGATTAATGGGTTATGGTTATTAAATCTAAATCTTTAAATTGGGTTTACCGAGGAAGTAACAATATAATATTATAATATAAAACAATATAAAATGATTTTTATACAGTTTTTAATGCTTACGCATTTGAAATTGCATTATAAAAAGGGCTCTATATAGAAATTTCGAATTTTTGTCTTCAATACTCATCATTTTATGAGACAATTAATTGAGAATGATTATCTATATAAATATTTCGTGCTGAAATTCTTAATTATTTTTTAAAAAATAAACTCACACTTTCACTGAGAGTTCAAAGATCCCACAATTACATACATTTCATGTTACTGCTAGATTAGTATATGTACATGATAAGAAATTTATATCTGCTTAGACGAGACAAACGAGACGAAGAGTTAGACGAGAGTATGAATAATAAAAAAATAATCTTTTGATAAGTGAGTCCCAAAATGAAAGGCAGGTGAGAAGTTTCTGTGATGACGAAAAAACCGCGTTTGTAGCCTTGTATCCTAAATATAAAATTAAAATAACTTTCAGTTTACTCGCATGGCATGAGTTTATCATAAATCGAATCTAGCTATAAAAGTTTTCTTACAAACAAAATCTTTCCTAAAACTGTTGAGTTCTTTCTTTAAGAATTTTAACTTAATAATCAACAACAAAACGCAAAAATAAATAAATAAAATTTGTAAGCCAGAAAAGGTTGTTTATTTTACTTTGAGAAAAGGTTTAATAAAAATCAGCGCAGCGTTCTCTGAGAACGCTGCCATTAAAATGACAGGCACAATCATCCTCACTAAGGAAAAGAGAATCTTTCAAAATTTCAAAAGCAGATATGAATCGCTTATTATTTTCATATACTAATCTGACAAAATCAGGAAATGTATGTGATTGGAGGATCTTAGAAAAATAAATATTCTGTACTGTCTCTGTTCTACTCTGTTTCCTATAGATTGCCTCTTTCTGTCATATTTTTTGACGAAAATATAAAAAAATAAGAATGTAGTTAAACGAAGACCGAAATAGGGCCCATAAAGTTAAAATACTTCAACAAAACCCATTTATTTGTTTCGAAAAAATGTAATGAAAATGAATTTGACGACTTTCTTAGACAATGATCATGTGTATTGAACTTTATGTGATTTTAACGTAGGACTACGTTCCTCCCATTGGGGTCTCAGGAAGGAATTTGATTCACAAGCCAAAACGCAACAAAAAACTTTGTATGGGAGATCTTCCATATCTCTGTATAACTGCATATGTTAAAAGCATAACTAATGTCTTATTTTAGAGATAAAGGGTAACAACAGAAGTTACAAATTTTTTTTTTGAAAATCGGGAAAGAGTCACACGAGTAAAGTAGTCCTCACCTTTAACATCAGCGGCTGTTTGAAAAAGACAGCCTCCCGTCATTTCTTTATTTGCTTATTTGATAGATTAAGCTTTGAAGTTAATAGGGAAAACGCTCCTCAGTTTGAGTCGTAGATAGATGATGAAGACACTCCCTAGACTGTCATACCAGTATCCGGACTTCCACAACACATTAAAGACAAGACATTTTACCACCGAGGACATGTTTAACGTGACTTCGTCATTTCGGCTCTATTAAAGAAACCAAAACAATTGTTGAAATTAAATATAGTCGACGCTCGTTATAACGACCACACATTATAAAGACCATTCCGTTACAACGACCAGTGATAAAATTCCCAACTGTGTTTCCCTATGCACTCTATGTTATTTTACTTCCGGTATAACGACCGTCCAATGTGGTCTAATCCCAATACAACGTCCGAATTCAACGTACACTCTTCCTGTATTTTCTCAAAAAGAACATATTTCTAAACGTAAATGACTTGATTATTATATTGCCAAGCTTCGTAGATGTAGAGACATCAGTGTTGCACTTCAACTTTGATATGAGTTAAAAATTACCACTCACCACAGCGCGGAAATTAGAATAGCCTAGAATACAAAATGTTTCAAGTGCTGTTGAGACATTAAAATGCTTTTTGTGTTTTTTTGAGAGGCAAGAAAATACAGAACATTATTTATCATCTTTAACTGAAATGGAAAATTATGTTCTGCAAAAATCACATATGTAGAAAAGACAAGCAACCATCTGATTTTTTCTTTAGAAAATAAATGTTTTGTAAGTCCACCCTTTATTTTCTACTTTAAAATCTGTTTTAGAAATATATTTTTAATTGATAAAATTTTATTTTTAATACCAAGGCTAAAAAAATAAGTTGAGTATTTAGTTGGAATCTCTTTAAAAATCGCCTATTTTTACGGAACTGCTGAGCGTGCACGTGTACATTTTTTTTATTATATCCACTATAGCGACCACTCGTTATAAAGACCTTTTGCTGTGGGACGCAGAGGGTCGTTATAACGAGCGTCGACTGTATATTTTTTAAGAAACTTTATAATCGGATCGAATCTAGTGATAGGTTTACCCGCTATTTTCGAAAAACGTAAACTAGTTATTCATTGAAAATAGCTATATCTTGAAACACCTCACTTGTCACTCTTTCGGTAATTTCTCAAAACGTATTCACAGCTCTATTTGATTTTAAGATTATTCGTTTTATTACTTGGTTCACAAAGTTTTTATTTTTTCTCTGGTTGATAGGAACCTAAATAACTATTACTCCCTCTTCTTTTTTCAGTTATTCTATATGCTATAAATTATGTCCTTGGATGTTTTAGAAGAAGGATCTCCACACAAAAAATCTCTCTCTATATATATAAAAAAAAGCTTATTTTCTGTGTATGTATGTTCTTTTTTGTTTTCTTCTCTGTGCACGTCCAAGCTGTTTGACTTCCCGGGACCAAATTTGCACAGTAATGGATTAGCACAAGTGGGAGCTAACGGCATAAAAAATTGTTTTAAAATAATTTTAATTATAATTTTATTTATTTAATGTTAAGTTGTAAATTCGGTAGTTTTTTCCCTATTTTCGCGAATTTTCTGCATATATTCTCATCTAAGAACCATGATTTTTCTATTACTGTAAAGTTCAGAATATCTCCGTTCTAATAAGAGTAATTTGAATCTGCTGTCTGATTTTTAACGATGTTTAAAGTTTTCGGAAATGTCTTTCTTCTGCAAACTATTGACATCGCGCGAGACGAAATATTATTCTTCTTTGTTTAAATTTATTAAACATCGGAAAAAATCGTTCTTGCATTTTTTTAAAAAAATTCTCTGTCTTTTTTTTTGTCTTTTGATGTTTTATTTTGCAATGCATATTTTGAAAACATTTTGTTCGTTCGAAAGATTTTTAAGTTTATATTTTTAATCAGCAACGCCGGGTAAATTCTGTATAGCATAATTGCATATTTTAATGTTATATCAGTTATTGTACAGTAGATTGTCTAAAAGTTTAAAATAAATATTCTTCTTCCGAACTTCTCGTATTTTCAATCAACCCATACTGTTATGAGGTAACAAAGCGGCTAGATTTGAAAGTTTTTAGTTAACAAGAAAGGATTCAAAGAAGATTTACGTGTATTGGGTGAAGTTAGTAACAATATTTGCAGAAAAAGAAAAGGATGCATATGAAAAAATTTGGATCCCGAGCAACATCGTTTTATCAGCTAGTTGTTGATACTGTGACAAAATTGTCTTGTGGGTGTATGTGAATGCAATCCAATAAGCAGGGCTTAAAAAAATAAAGCTCTTTGTTTCATAAATATTCTAGGAAAAGAAACGTAGCACAAGTATTAAACAGCACTAGTAAGAATTCACAACAGAGATTATCATCAAATCTCAATACAGCGCTCAAAGGTTTCTTATAAGCTCACCAGCTTGCTTGCTGATCAAAATACAATTCACTCTTCTTGGCTTGAGAGCTTGCCTTTATACTTTTCAACAGGAAGTGACTTCATTACGTAGGAAGTGACGTAATCTCTAGAAAGTTCATGAAACCAGTGGAAATAGGTTGAAAGTTTGAGGTCCTTCTAGAAAATTCCCTTTGTCGCCAAAGCCGCCAACTTTGCCACCAAGTCGCCAAAATGGTCGCCAAGTTTTTAGCCAAGTCTAGCATGTCAGGGAAACGACTTTATAGCTTTGTAACAATACAGATGAGCAAAAAAGTTTTGACTTACGCTTTTCACTTTTCGTCTCACACTCGAAACGCAAAGGATTCAAATCGATAAAAAAAGAGTAGAAGAAGACTTAATATTCTCAAATACATTTCGGGTAGAGATTGGGGCGCTAATGCTGAAACACTTAGGACTACTTACATTGCCCTTATTAGACCTATTTTGGAATATGGATTGCCTGTTTATTTTTGCGCTTCTGATTCCAACTTACAGAAGCTAGAAAGAGTGCAGCTGAGTGCGGCTCGCATCATCACAGGATTGAGAAACAGTTGTCCAAATAAAATTGTATTGTATGAGGCAGATTTGCAGCCATTGAGATTCAGAGGAGGAGCTGGCTTGGAGAAATATTTTAACAAACTTATAAGCTACGGTTCTCACAATCGCACCTCGTTGTTTTTACGAGGGTGGAAGAGCAACCAAAGGTTGAAGAAAAACAGTCCTATGAGCCTAGCTACAGAGTTGAATCTAATTAGCCGGGAGGTTGAATGTCACTCCCTAAAAAATTGTATTAATCCATCGGAAGGACTATTGGGAGTATTCTTCCATACAGAACTACAGCAGGCTGTAAACAAAGCTGATACAGTTCCGGCTTTCATGAAGCAGATGGCGCTCCAGTTAATCAACGAAATCCCTGGAGTGGATATCCAGATTTACACAGATGGGAGCAAAAATGAAGAAAATCAATCCGGGAGTGGGATATATATTAAGACTCCCAGAGAAGTCAGAAAAATGAAATTGAGAAACCCGGATAATTGCTCGGTGTTTAGAAGTGAACTGTTGGCTATTGAGGCCGGACTCGAGGCCATTTTGAATGAAAACAACTACAGGGCGGTATGGATATTATCAGACAGTCGAAGTTCAATACAACACTTGAAAGACTGGAACAACGTGGGCGATCGTACTAGCATATCTATACTCAAATTACTTAGACATATAGGCGTGGATCATGAGGTGCACCTCCAATGGATACCCTCCCACGTGGATATTTATGGAAACGAGGTTGCTGACAATTTGGCGAAGCAGGGCACGGCTGAACCTTTGTGTTCAACCCCCTCCTTAACATTTGACGAGATTTATTCCATCAGAAAAAACAAAGATTTAAAGACGTGGAGGGTCCCTCCATCCCATGATTGGTATAAGCGGAGCAGTCCTGGTGGCTCCATTTGCCTTTCCTGTGACAGAGCAGACCAGACGGCGCTGTCCAGATTTGTCAGCGGTCACCTGAGGAGTTGCTCCTTCAGCCACGGTAACAAAGTTTTTCCGGTCTGCGCAAAGTGTGGAGTAGCGAGTGCGTCCCCAGAGCACATCCTCTCTTGTCTTCGCCTATCTAGGGAGACTTTCGAGACGGATCCTTTGCTTGCTCTCGATTTCTTGAGGGTGAGTGGGCTCATGGATGGTGTCTAGCTGCCGCTAGACAGAAAGGGATTAGTAACAACAACAACAGGATTCAAATCGATTTGATAACATTTATGGCCATTCAAATGGAATTAACATTCGACTGTTTGAAAAAAAATTATTTTTCTTTTCGAAATCGAAAACTGAAAGAAGTTTTGATAACTTTTTGCAGGAGAGAAAAAATTTGTTATTTCTCTTTCTTTTTTCTGATAAGTATTTATTCCAAACAGTCAGGTATTTCTTTATCCACCACTAATCCAAGCTGTATTTTCGTTGGAAACAGATCTCGAACTTGGGATCTATTATGGTTCGAGCAAGCACCTATCAGCAAAGTATTTTGTTATAATCGTAATGTGTCTTGTAAATTATCATATTTATTCTAGAGAATAATTTTATAAACTTGCAACCCTTGTAGAAACTAATACATATTTTACCTTGAAAAAAATGACGGGAGGCTGTCTTTTTCAAGCAGCCACTGATGTTAAAGGCGTAGGACTACTTTACTCGTGTGACTCTTTTGTTTCTCGAAGTTTCTCGATTTCTCTTTGTTACTCGCGATTCTCTTTTGTTTCTCGAAGCTTCTCGGATTTTCCTTGTTACTAGCGATACTCTTGTGTTTTTCGAAGTTACTCTCAATTCTCTGAAATACTAATGTATGGAAAATTGCCGAAATAAAATGAAACTAAGGTTACAATGAAAATTGTTTTATTTCTTAATAAAATATATTACAATGTCAATTCTTTTGTTTTGAATTCTTCAATCGGACGTGGATATGTTACAATTCTGTGTAGGATCGGTCAATGATATGAAAAGTAACTTGCATGTTTTAATAATTCGGGACTAATGTTTCTTGTAAAAGTTGAATCAATATATGAATTTCCCAACAAAATGTTCAACTCAATCACGAAATCTCACTCTCGAAAATGTGGCAAACGAGAGCGTCAGCCAATTGTGCGTAACACCTCATGCGTGTGATCACCAATTCATGCATATTTTTGCCCAACTTCGCGACTCAGTAGTCGCCGAACTACAATTGCGATTTTCAATTTCTGTTCTGTAACTTCTGTTGGTACCTTTTATCTCTAAAATAAGACATTGGTTATGTTTTTAATATACGTTTGTTACCGAGATATAGAGGATCTCCCACGTTTTCTGTGGCGTTTTGGCGTGTGAATCAAATTCCTTCCTGAGACCCCAATGGGAGGAACGTAGTCAACGTTAAAAATTATTACCTATTTTAGCCTTTCAAGTGCTAATCAGTTTATCTTCAGATCTTTTGGTCATGCATTGCAAGTACAGTTAAGGATAAAAGTTTAAATCTTTATATATTTGTGTGTGAGTTTCCAATAATTTTTGCTGTGAATCCTATCATTTTTTTGCATTTTAATATATATATTTATTTTCAATTGTTGATTTTTCTCTGGTAATCTTTAACTATATAAATCATTACCGCTAGACGACACTACAGTTGTTGTTTGCATGTTTCATTTTCAAATTTGTGATTCCATTTTTTTATCCACCCAGCCGGGTTCGCATATGTCTGTTCGGATGCTTTCAAGCTAGTACAAGTACAAATATGGTTCTTCCGTTGGACATACTCTTCACAAAATTGAAGATTTTTCAGATAAATGAATTCGTTATCAACTAGTCTAACCGTAACTACATCAATGCACATTCATATTTGCTATTTTGCAATGATTTCAAAATATAAGTCAGCGATTCTCAACCTGCGGGACGCCCCTAGGGGTCGTGATAACACTAAATGTGGGGCACGAGCAAGTCGAAAAGAAAATATTATTAAAAAAAGTGAATAATTTTATGAAAGAATTTATTTATTCTCGGTAATTTGTAAGCTTTTAATTAATGTCATATAGTAGGTTTGGCGTCAATACACCAAAAATACATTATTGTTGTATATATTGTCATTGCATCACTGTGGGGGGGGGCGCAATGAAAATTATGATTGAAAATTGGGTCGCAAATACTGAAAGATTGAGAAACATTGATATAAGCTTCATGAAACCTCTCAATGTAATTTCTTATTTTTCCAAGGACTATTTTACCACGTTTTTTTTTTAACTCGCTTTCTTGTCGGTCTGTTCGGTACAAATTTTGCAATGAATTTTAAACTAACATTCCGATGATCTAGAGACTTGAAAGTTTAAATATAGATCAGAACTAGATGACAATGCAATATTAATTCGCTTTCTTGTCTGTCTGTTTGCCCCTTTGTGTGTCATTTCATATTTTGCATGCCGCATGCGCAGAACGTTTTCCATTATATCTCGAAACATTATTAACATTACAGACTTGTTTCTTGGGTATATGCATGGCCCACGGGATCATCGAAGCACCCCCATATTTTAGCCATATCTTTGTGCATGCGCAGTACGTTTTTCATTATATCTCGAAGGTCTCCTCGTCACGTAACTTAATTTTTCAGGAAAATAACAATTTTCTATTTATAATCAGGTGAAGAGAAACTGAAATAAACCTGAAATTTGTCACATGTCCCCGTCATAATCTCATCAAGATGTTTAAAATAGATTGAAAAATTTCACACACACAAGACTAAAAAGCAGAAAATAATTATTTAAATAAAATAAAAATTTTAATATACCACGTTTTTAAATCGGACTAAAAAGTATAAAATAACTTCTTCTAGCCCCATACAGATTTAAAACGAAAAACGTGGGGCGCATGCAATATTTAATAGTAAGGAGTGTAGGAAGTAGCTGTCGTTGAGAAAACTCACACAACAATTCATATCATTTCCATTGCAATAAAATTGTTAGTGACTGAAATAAACTATTTATGCATCAATTATCTATTGCATGCGCCCCACGGTTTTCGTTTTAAATCTGTATGGGGTTATATATCCGTATGGGGATAGAAGAAATTATGTTATGCTTTTTAATCCGTTTTAAAAACGTGGTATATTAAAATTTTTATTTTATTTAAATAATTATTTAATCTCTATTTATATGCAATGCTTACGATTAAGTCCAATTACTATTGAAACGGAGCTAATTACAGTATACAAGCAAAGCTACAATGACGTCGCTCGCTGAACTGTATGAAATAAGTTATCTAGTTAGCCAAGACAAGAGGGTTGGTAAAAAAGCCACTATTAATATTTTCATATAAAAAATTTCAAAATATTTATTTCTTGAAATATGGCATTTACTTTTTTCAATCCTGTCATCTTTCTCATGTACGAAGTATTGTAACCTTAACAGAAACTAGATCAAAATATTTTGGCGAATGGGTTATTTACGATTTTCTGTTTTGCTTATTTTTGTTAATTATTATTTAATTCTTATTATTTAGATTCACGGACCGTTTTCCGATAACCCTCCGATTTAAGCAATCGCCAACTCCATTTGGATACTGTATCAAGCGCCAAGTTCGAACCAGTTCTTTCTTTAGTACACAAAGTGTTGAATTCTGTTTTCTTTGAGTTCGTGTAATTCTTATTATTTAAAAAGGCCAAAGAAAACGTCTCTTAAATCGGCTAAATTCCAAATGTAACCATTGTAATTATCTAAATAGTTTGGTTAAAAATTTAACCATAATCTAAATCTTTCGGTTGAAAATTTAACCGCTAAACAAGCCTTAGAAATCGCCAAGAAGAACGATAATGAACAATTATGGCAGCCTTTCCACCAAATTAGGCTCTTATTTTAAGTAAACATTGAGATTTAATTTAATATTTTCAAAGTATCCTTAAGCCATAATATAAAAAAAACTCTACTTAAGACATTAAATAGCATCTTCAAACAGAGTGTTGAAATTTTAAGATTTCCACTAACCCTCTTAAGGGCCATTTTTTTCTAGTAGTGGTATAACAAAGCAGATGTATAAAAATGGGATTGAGATTAGTTTAAGACAAGAAATTCATTTAGCATATTGGATGGAATTAATTGTTTGTTAGTTAATTTTATTCATTAATAATTAATTAGCATGTCAAAACACTTGCTTAAGGTTCGAGATAAGAAATCGGAACATCTAGGTGTGTGTTTCATCGAAACCTTTTGCGAAAACTTACGACAACCTTAAAAATTGATGAATTTCGTGGTAAGTGTACAAACCACGGCCTTAGAAAGGATTAACAAAGCTTTATACTGGAAGTCGGTTCTACATTACCCCAAATAAACAAAATAGAAAACACGTCTATAGATCTCCTCGAGTCGGAAAAAAAAGTTTTCGGTGGGGTGGGGCATTTTGTGTTTGTCCGTATGTATGTGAACAAGATAATCCCAAAGCGGAACAAGAAAGTTGGCCGAAATTTAGAATATAGACATAATACCGAATTTATATGTAAGTACTAAATTTTAGACTAAATCTGTTTTAAACGGAGACTGTCTTTCTCTGTGTATTTGAACACGATAACTTAAAACCGCAGCAGGCTGGATGAATGTAATTTGGCTGGTACTATTTACATCAAAATCGTAGATCTATATCGAATTTCAGATCAAATTGGGCAACGAAACGAAGTACTGTTCTAAATTGCAAGCTAAACAACGAAGCTAAGAACATAACACGCTGCAGAAGTATATACGAAAGTTGAGAGGAGACTACAGTAGAGTCTCGTTAATTCGAGTCTCGATTGTTCGAGTTTTCCATAAATACGAGTTAGTGAAAAAAATCAGTTTAGCTCCAAAATAATGACCAACGCATGCACAACACGTGAAAGAATTGCTACATTTGGTTTTTATTGTTTTTCGACGGGGCATATTTCCACTGCGCACACCAAAGCCACCTGCAGAAATCCCCCTCCCAAAGAAAACGGGATATAGTATATAAAATCGATATATAGGAGCAATGTGTTTAAAGAAAAAACAATTGGCAATTATTTTAAGATATAATTAACCTGTTGCTATTAGCAGTTATGTTATAATATGTAAGTACATTTTTCATTTAAATATACTACACTGAAATTTAAAAATTGCTTTTATTTCCATTTATTAATTTATTAAATTTCATGATTTCGATAATTCGAATTTTCAATAGTTCGAGGTAGGCCCGATCCCGTCCACCTCGAATTATCGAGACTCTACTGTACTCCCAAACATTTCTTAATCATCCAATATTTTATCATATAATTTCAAAACTAATAAAGCTACCCAAATCTCTTAAACCTTAAAATTTCCGAATAATTTCAAGTTCACGAAGGGAGAACCGAAAAAATCTAAGCACGCATAGTCCCATGCTGTTAGCAGAATGGACAGAAATCAATCCATGCAGACAGAGCTGGCCCGAGGGGGATTTGCGAACGTTGCGAGCATACAAGGTCCCGGGGCGCTGACTGGTTCTGTAAAATGAAAATTGATTGCATTGATTTATTTAACGAAAACAAAATTTGTCGTCGAATTTTGCTTTTTAGGATTACAATATTGCAAATATTATAATATTTATTTAAAAATAATTTATTTGAATTCTATCCAATTTTTGCTGCCGTTCTGAAAACTGTATTGACCCTTACCAATTACCGCCGCATTTGCAGAAAGATCAAACTAGTTTAGCTCTATCATTAGTCAAGAGCGATTTACCTCCTCATCTATTTTGTCTATAGAATCCAAACTAAGCAAAAAACTAAATTATGATCATATTATCAACGAATTTGTTATAAAGCATGCAAGAAAATAAAACAAAAATTGCATGTTGTAGACTTATTCTAGTAATTCGCGTCGCACATTCTATTTATGAAGTAATCATTTTTGTTATTTGATTTTTGTGTGATTGAAATATTAATTTCATAAAAATAATTTAATTATTTATCATTTTCATGTATTCCTTTAATTCTTACTCTATCAAATTGTGCAATGTAATAAACAGCAAAATGCAATAAATATGTTCGAAATTTGTTTCAACACCCCGCAAGTCAACTTTGAACCAAGTCCCGCTTTTGTTCGGGCCAGCCTTGCATGCAGATGTTTAGCTGGAAATTGTCTAGACCAAACAAAAATACAAAATGTTTACACCAAGTCTCCAGGTTGCATTTAAATTTCAGTCTTAATTAGATATTCATCGCATGGCACTTTCATTGCAAACAACTTCTCACTTTACGATTTTTCACTCTAACTAAATCCTCATTAAACGCTTGGTAAACGCTGGAGACACTGGAACATCAATATTCCATGCATGTTTGATGTAATAATTAAAAAAAGATAAACAAAAAGTTCTCGAGAGGGGAGAGAACGAGCAGTTGAAATTCCTTCTGCGTAATTATTTTAATCTAATTAACTTTTACTTCTATCTCCAGAGAGCTGCGTAAAATTGATTAACCTATGACACGAGCGCTGACAAATGGTCGTTTTACGTATTCATCATTTACAATTGAGTTATTGCGAGGGGGGCAATTAAATAGTAAAGATGTTGATTCATAAATCAAGTATTATAATAAGTAATAAAAGAACTTGTTTTAATTATATAAACGTGCAAATTAATTACCGAGGAGAGCTTTTAAATTTACTGCTGCATTAACGAGTTTTCATTCTGAGAATTAAAATTCTGTTTCGCTTAAAACGTGATGTTTCTTAAAAGATGCCATTGTTACAAACTTGCGCTTTCAAACAGGAATGGAGCAAATTATTTTAAATTCTTCCCCTTTTTCTCCCTACGCAAAGTCTTTGACCTGGATACACTTGCATATTTTAAAATTGTAGGTGCATGTAGCCGTGAATGTATTCTCTCTTGTAGGCCCTCTAAAAGTATCACACACATGTACATGTGCATTTTTCCTTGTCAGTCATTACGTTTTGAAATAATGTAATGACTTCCCGGATTTTTAATCTTCGTATCAATATTTTAAAATTGCAATCATTATTAATTTATTACCCTGCAAAATATATGGTGTGTTTCGTTTTACAATAAAAACGTGTGTTTGATGATCACAGGCTTGTAATGTCTCCATTTATTATTATTTTTTATTGATTTATCTTAAACTGTACAAAAGATATTTCCAAAATGAACTTTGATATCTGATTTATAACTGCAAACCAAAGGTGTATTACTAAAAAAATTCTTATTTATCATGGCACACTTGAGGGAATTTTATAAACAGAAGTATTACAATTTATTCCCAGACACTAGGATTTAACTAAAAATACCTTTATCGTAAACCAACATTTAGAAAATCTTTCCAGTGTAACTTGGAAAATTACTTTTTGGTTTTAGTATCAAAATGAAAACACAAGGAATTGAAAAAGAATATCTGTCACGTGATTAAAAGCAGAAAAATCTTTATTTCGGGGCCCCTTTCACCCCGGGGCCCGGAGAACTCTTAGGGCACCTGGCCTTTAATCAGCTCTTGTTCACTCATAACTTCACTGATACTATCAGTCTTCTATCTTCATTCTTTACTTGCTTTCATTAGTTGTCCTTTACTTACCTTCTACCTTCCTTCCTGCACCGTTTATTCCTTATTTCGGTGAATGCTAGCAATCATCACTTCATATGCTGCATTCAGTATACGCTAATGGTAATACAAGAATGACGGTATTTTATTAGAAATAGATTAATACAGTATGATTAACAAAGCGATATACGGTGCAAGTGGAACGTTTCGTAGATGTTAAGAATCAGGGTGTTATTCTAGGTTTCAGAATCTTTCATGCTTTTAACTCTGTAAATAGTAAAATTTGATTGTAATTCGTTGTAAATAATTTGATTAAATTTGTTGTAAATTTGAATAGTAAATCCGTTTGTTTCCCATTCCATCCTATTAGGGCCAGGTAAGGATAAGGCTATAAAGACGAACTATTTTGGAGAAGTTAGCACTCGCTCATTCAAAGACAAATAAAATAAACGCAATACGCATGCGCAGAATCCATTTCAATCTTTTTTTTATATATAGAATGCGTCTATTATTGAAAATAATAATTTATCCATGTCATAATGAAATGGGCTCTTGCACTAGTTGAGAGTCGAAACATGGCCATCTGCTTGGTAAGCGAGTATTCTACGACTGAATTATTGATGAGCTTCTGCATCGTGGCTGACTTTCTTAAATTGAAAAAAAGGTAATTAGTCTCCCTTCTTCATAGAGTATCTCAATTATTGTAATTATCCCCCCTTCTTCATAGAGCGTCCCTATCATTTGCAAACAGTGACGTATCCATGTCAAAAATGAAAATTCAGGATGTTTAGTTCTTATGCTCCCTGCAAACTTGCGACACTTAACACCACATTCGTGGACCAGAACCCTCAGCACTCTGCATCAGAACAAGATTCCTCTTGAGTCTGGCGCCTTAGACCGCTCGGCCATCCTAAGACCGACCTATTTTTTAATTCATACTATTAGTTCACACTCTCCCTATATATATTTATTTATATATCTTGATCAAATTTTCAGTCGTTAATAAAATACTTTTTATTCATCCACTCAAGTTCAAATACATTTTTTAAACTTGTAGTGGATGACACTTGATGTTAATACAGTTTTTTCAAATATTAATTCATTAATTAAATTAAATTAATTAATTTTAGTTTTATATGAGAGAAAGCATATGTCGCCTTGAGTCGTTTGGTTCGAATTTTTCTCAATAGATGGAGCTAGGTTTGCCAGCTTCTAGACCTAATATCCTTTGTTTTCTGGTATGTTCACGAAGGCGTCATTTTTTCATGTATTTTTGTCAAAGGGTAATGTTGATTACTTTCTTTATTCTCTCTATTGGATATGTTAAAAAAGACTTTATGAAGTTTTTCAATTCCTACTATTAGTTCACACTCTCCCTATATATATATAAGATATTTGGCAGGATATAAATTTAGGAATAAATACCGTCAGTGACGAAGCGTGTAGATCGCTGACCTAAGTAGGAATTGACTTTTAAAATTTTTTTTATATTACTTGTTAATAATCTTCTTGCAGAGGAATGCAGTTGTCCACGAATCTTCCTGAACGAAGCTGACATGCAAAATACGGCAACTAAAAACTTTTCAATTTTTTTTCTTTATTTCTTTGATTTTGATTTATTATTACTTTTATAACTGTATTAATTTCCTTTCCGTAACATAACACTAAATTTCATAACTGTATTTCGCACATATTCTCTGTGTCTCTCTTAACCCAATAAAGAGTCATTCTTTTAGTAGTAGTATAATAATATAACTTTGGAATGTGATTAATTTAAGGAAAGAAATTCACACACACACACATTTAGCTTATTGTATGACATTATTTTTTGTTAACTAATTTTATTAATTAATTACCAAGTCAAGACATTTCATTATGGTTTGAGATAAGAAATTGGAACATCCAGGTTTTTGTTTCATCGAAACATTTGGCGAGAACTTACGCGAACCTTAAGAAATGCATTTAAAAGTTGATGAATTTGGTGGGAAGTATATTCCCGCGGCCTTCGAAAGGGTTAACGGGTATCCTCGTTGACGGAACACATAACTTGTTGGTGGTTGAGTTCGTTGCATAAAACGAAGGATAATAAAGTCCATTTTAAAAAAGCATAGTTTCCCATCAGATAATAAGTGGTAACTGCACTGTAAAAATAATCCCGTAAAATTTACGGTTTTAAACTGGCAGCTGGGTTGGTTGTGCAAAACTGTAAAAGTTCCGAAGTAAATTCGTATGCACAGCGGTTTTTTACCATACAAGAACAAGTTTTTTCCGTAAAAGTTACGAAGTAAATCCGTAGTCACAACGGTTTTTTACCATATGAGATCAAGTATTCTCCGTAAAAATAGTAGTATATGTAACGTAATATGGTAGACGGAAGTGGGGGGAGTTGAGATGTTTTCCTCCTGTACCCGAAGTGACGTCATCGACTGAGTTGAGTTGAAACGTGCTGATGTGAACTGAAGTGAGTGACGTCATCTTTCCAACTTAGAGATTTTCATCATTTCTCGAATTATGTGGAAAGTCAATTAATTAGAAATCTTAACTAGTAAAGGCTTAATTATTATCAATTAGAAATATTAATTAATCAAGGCTTAATAATTAATTTCAATTCGTTCAATTAATCTAATTTTTAATTGAATTTGCTTGGATGATTTCGATGCAGATGGTGACAAAACTTCAAACTCCTCCGAGCCGGGGATCGAACTCGCGTTCAAAGATTTGGCAGGTAGTCGCTCTAACCACTAGACCACCGGGGACTTCATACAAGAATGTAAAAATAATCTATTTGAGTTTTAAAGTCACTATAGCTCTAGTGGTGTAAAAGTCAACTATTGCCAGAACACGTGTATATGTGAAGAGCAAACATTCAAACCGTGTTTTCTCCAAAAAAAGAAAAAATGAGTTAGTGATTTTTCTTTGAACTCAACATTAAATAGTACAACTGTATACTATTATTTTCAACTGAAACAAGTTTTATCCCATTATAAACCTACTTAGAAAATTGAGGTTTCAATCAAAAAGTAGAGCAGTAGCTGCAGAGCTTGTTTACTGTTTCCTGAAAAATTTTATCTGAAGGAGAAAGCATGGTTTGAATGTTTGCTCCTCATGTAAAGCCGAATCGCAGTTTTATTCGCACGATGTTCAAAACCATAAAATATTTGTTGAAAAATAAGAGCAAGTGTAGAAAATAATCTTAAAATGATTTAAGAAATGGGAAAGTTATCGTACGGAAAGCAATACCGTATGACGAAAAATGGAATTTGAACTGACGGTTCTAAACCGTTTATAACCGGAGCGGAAAACGGTCAAAAACCGTTTTGTCAACAAAACAGCTTTAAACCGTCAAATATACGGAAAAAGTCCGGAAAAAAACGGATATTTTTTACAGTGTGGTTTACATTTATACACTATTGTCAATAATCTTGGACAGTGTACCTTTATTTAAATTTATCCTTTTTGTTTTGCAGTGAGAAAAGGAGAGTTGAATAACCAGCCTCAAAAAATTATTCGATAAATTGCATCACTTGCATCTCTAAGAAAATAAAATTTTTATAGATTTTTTTTAGTCAAATTAACATCTCATTTTGAAATAAAATTTTTATAGATTTTTTTAGTCAAATTAACATCTCATTTTGAAGCCACAAAAGGTCCACTTTCGGCCGAACATCCTAAATTTGACCCGGGATCAGATGGTGAAGACCAGTGCTGTAGTAGGAAAATAAGCAGTGCCGGGACGTTCTAACCTGGGTGACATAAATCGCGCTGCTTTAGGGACGTTTTCACAATTTTTTCTTATTTATTTCTTGTGAATATAAAGCATTGCCGGAACGGTGTTCCGGTGCGTTCCGGCTCCACTACACCCCTGGTGAAGACGACATCTGAGAGAATACTCTCTCCAAGTTTCGATATTACACTACCGGAAGTTCATTTGGCTTAGATGGATTTAACGAACACTGACTTTGCGTACACGACGGATCTTCAATGAAATCGGGTCTCGAGCACGAGATCCCCCGATCCCGAAGCCGAGACGGCCAATAGTTTAATACAGTTTTAATTCTTGAAGAAAATGTAAGAATACGGTTTTTGATATTTTTTATACAAAAGTATGAATCCCTTTGATTTCAGAAGAAGAAAAATAAATCAACGTTTCGATACATTGACAAAGGTGTACTGTAAATATCACACTGTGTGCCTTACTTCCTACATATTTTTAAAAATACCTGTAATAAATAAAAACATTCCAATGGAAAATATTTATAAACAAATTAATCAATACATTTAATGATTTTCTAGTAATATATTTTTGGTGCGGTAAGATTGGAAGTAATTTCCTTGGGGAAGACACATGACAGTAACAGTTTTTTATTAAAGCCTATATATACACATTCTTATAACACCTTATTACAAAACTCAAAGCATTTTCTTTTACAAATTACTTACGAGAATTAGCTTTTCCCGCTAAAAAAAATCGAATAATGACACAATGTGCTATTTGATATTTATAATTGAATGTGTTAGTTGTTCTATAAAATAAAGAACTAGATAAAATACCCAATGTTGTAAATCATATTGATAACTGCACGTAGATTTCAAAACTTATTTCAAATATATCAAGAAAGAACTAATATGCTCTTAAGTTTTCCACCTAAAATTCTTATTGTTAAGAGCTTCTGAGGAATAAAATTCAACTTAAATCCAAATAAAATTCCATCAGCGAAGGTATTTAACTCACAAACGTTCATTCTAAATCATATCGACGAATGTGAAACTCATTTCAATTTCAAAACATCCAATCGCTTTCGGTATTAAATTCCTTCCCCAAAAAATAACCGCACCGGGGCAATAAGGTTCTTTTGTTTGAGAGTAAACAATAACACTTCGTAAGAAAAATCTCTAGATATGAAAACAGGAGAAAAAAATATATTTTAAAGGGGAGAATCCGGCTCAAACAATAAAAAGACGAACTACACCACAAAAAAAGAAGAAAGTACAAAAAGAAGAGAGAAGAAGAAATTACCGCCTTAAGAAGAAGGAGATGAAATAGCAAATGAATAGATGACTTCAAACCTTTTTCTGAAAATGAGGCACCGCTAAATCTCTTTCCACTTCTCCAATTTGCATTCAGTTCTTCCCGGAGTCAATTATATCCCTCAAATAATGATAATATGAATTTCGTGTGGGGGAAGGGGGGAGAAGAAAGAAAAGTAAAGATAACACTCAGGATAAGAAGATGAAGATTGAAAGGAAGGGGGAGAAATGATAAATAAATAATTGAATAATGATTTTTCTTTAAGTCCTTCTCCAAAGACCCTCCGATGAAAGGTTTGACAATAAAAGACTTATTTCTTAAAATTCAATGAGATAGTTTGATAAGGAATTCGTTCCGGGGGATTAGGTTGCGAATGAGATTGTAATTTAACGGACGGGATTTGGGAGGGAATTTTTCGGAGTGAAATAAATTTGCCGAAATTGAATTTAACAGAAAAGGTTTTTAAAATCATACTTTTATTAGTGTACTAAAATATAGACTATTTTATTTTAATTATTTTTTGCTTTTCAGTCTTTAATTTATGATTCATTATCTTTACTAATACTGCATTATGTCTGCAAGTGAAAACGAATAATTATCTCTGTGTGTGTTGGCGATTTATACGGAAGGTTGTTGGTTCTAGAGTTATTATATTTGGCACAAATATATTACAGGAAAATAGGGTGGTAGGGGAAGGGAATGAACATCGAGGAGCTTTTTTGAAAATTTTAATTAGAATTAATTAAAAATTAAGCGAAATTTTGATGTTTTCCCGCCATAATTAAGAAAATATTATAGAACAAAAAAATGATACTGAAATTCAAAAAGATGTCATTTCAATGGTACCAATTTAAATTCTCAAACAGATTTTTCTCTAATTTTAATAAGTTTTTAAAAATATTTCAAAGTATATTTTGCAACAATACATTTCATTGTAGTAATGAAACTCAAATACTCTTCATTGTTGATACAAATATTTCATCCTGGCTTTCCTTTCATTGTTGATAACCAAAACGTGAAGACTTAGCTTTTTTCCATATTTTGTAGGTTTCTTTTTAAAGCATGCTTTTGGTAAATTTTTTGAATTTTTATTAATTTTGGGATAATCTTAGTTAAGGTTTAACTACAGAAGTATGCAAGGATGAAAGTTTAGTTAAGTTTCGTCCATTTATAAACACTGCAGCTCTTTCTTGTAATATAACTTGATCTTTAAAAATATATTATAAGTCTTTTAGCTTGGCATTTACTTTTTTGTTGCAGCAAAATAAAACTTTTATTGATTCAGTAAAAAAAAACCCTCTAGAGGATATTACGAAAATTTTTAAACATGTTCGGTAGTTCACACAAAACTTCGATCCTGAATGATTCTATTTATGAGAATCTTTCGATCCAGTGAGTTATTGGGTTATTTGAAATGGGAAGTTTAATCACTTCCCATTTCAAATTAAAGTTCAAATTTTAGATGATATGATAGAAAATGAGGGAGGTGCATAACCCTATGAACACAATGGTGTAAGGCTTCTAAAATAGTAAGAGCTATTTTAAATACTTCTAATATAGTGTATGAGTATAACATTTGAAGTTTAAAAATACTTTGTTGTGGAAGCCACGAAGACTAAGTTACACATAAAAGATTTAATTGTAATTTTCGCAACCAATAATTCCGGCGAACCAGCAGCGGATATGGAATTTTGAAATCAGTCTTTTTATAAAATTGACTATCAGCTGGAGCCCCTATTATGGAAGGAAAGTTTAATGAAATGATTATATTTACTGATAATTAAGTTTCAAAAATTTTGAAATAGAGTATCAGGCATCGAGAACACTCTAGTGTACAAAAATTTCAAAACTCTAGTACATCAGGAGCTTAATGAAAAATCGATTACGAAATTTCATCTTTACAAACATGAAG
>BGPR01001276.1:110689-138513 GCA_013235015.1 Araneus ventricosus | reverse complement strand
AGTGTTTAGAAACTATTATCTAATCTGACCCCTTCTCTACTATAGTGTTTAGAAACTATTATCTAATCTGACCGCTTCTCTACTATAGTTAAGAGATGGGAGAGGAGAGGTCATCTAATTAGATAGATGGTTCGAATCTCAGGCGTGAATAGCGGCAGCTTATGTGTTAATTTAGACTTAATTTAATAATATATTTTTAGCTAAGTTATAAAAAATAAAAAAGCCATATCTAATAAACGATTTAAGCATAACTAAATAATTATTATCTGAATTCAAAAGATATCATTATTTTAATTCGATTTACTCTAATGAACATAAATATTCTAATGAAAATAAAAAGATATCAAATACATTACACAAAATTTCTGAACTAATAAAAAAAACCCTAAAACTCTCAATTCAAGCTCTAATGTAAGAGCTAGAATAGGATTAACAAAACTAAAAAGTGAAAAATTAATTATTAATCTAGTTAACAAATGTTTTTGAAATCGACGAGCAGCAATTACAGAATTCGCAATCGATTTCGAATCTGAATTGCCATGGCTAACTTTACATTGATTCTATCGTATTAAACAATTCATCAAGCTCTTTGATTGCAGTTCCTTTGTTTTTCCCCCACCGGGTTCACATCGAGTACGTGGATGAAAAGTCGTCGGAGAAGTAAGAGGATTCTCACTTCCTGGTGGACACGGTAACGGTGTGAGTTCAGTTACTCCACACCGATGACGGAACCAAGGAGGGGTTGGGCTAATAGGCCTGTGATAGCTATTAGGACTCCGAACTGTTCTGGCCGCCGTTCTTCAATTGATCCCCGATGCCAAGGCAGGGCGGAGGTAATTCTGTTGAGGTTGCTTCACACTTTGAGACTAAAAAACTATCGCTACCAGTAAGTTAAAGCATAAAGGTTGAGTTTGTAAGCGAGTCATTTTGAAGTAAGGTTCATAACACGTGACCTGATCGGTTTGTTGATCACAAATCAATATTTTATTTCTTATCTTTAAATTTTCAACCACCCCATTCAAATTCATTTCCCCGTACATCAGGCTATCATAGTTTTATTCATTTATTTATAATAAAAACCGGATCATAGGTAACTCCGGTTTATTTAAATTGTTTTATTTCCTGTTTGATGTCGTTCAGTATATTTTATGAATAATCTCGTTATGTGTATATAAGAAGATCATTTAACTTGTTTCTTTAATTTTTGATTTTCACAGTTTTTAAATATTTAAATGTTTTATCTACATATTTATTTAAATTTTTGTCCTATCGGTTCAGTCTCAGATCTCATGTCATTCAATCTGAATATCGTCCACAATTATCCATTCTGCCTTGACTTACCTTTGAATTTTACCCAAAGAGTTTAATTATTTTTCGAGTTGATTAGGTATAATGTCACCATATTCGTGATAACACTGTAATCTATTAGGTCCTTGTAGAAGTCTGATATTTTCATTGGGTAAAAATGCTATTTCATTTTAAAAGCAATGAAGAATTATTTATTCAAAGATATACTCCTTCCACAGTTTCAAGACCGCGGTGGCTTAGTGGTAAGGTCTCGGCTTCAGGATCGGAGGGTTCGAAAACCGATTCCACTGGAGATCCTCCGTGCATGCCACCCTAGTGCATATTGAATCTGAGTCATGGGCCAGGCACCCTCTCAATGGTGTGATGTGGAAGTTTGGAAGCGGGGGTGCCGGCTCAGATGTTGTCAACTGACAACCGCTCAGATTATTTGAGAGCAGTGGTGTAGTCAAGTGCCGGAACGCTCCAATCTGGATGACAAAAATCACGCTGTTTTAAAGACGTTTTCTTATTTATTTCTCTTGGAAAAAAAGCAGTACTGGAACGCCGTTCCGGTGCGTTGCAGCTCCACTACACCCCTGTTTGTAAGGTCCGTCTGAAATTAGCCCACGTGTTCCTTCAAAACGGGACGCGAGTATAAATAAGCTAACCTCGAAACTTGCATTTTTATCTCATTACTCATAGAAACCGTAAATTTTTCGACAGAAAAATTCATTTTGTTATGATACGAACCCTTTATAGACTCAATTTTTCTGTCAACATTAGAACGAAAATGCTTCCTTGGAAGGGGATGTTTCAAGGATACAAACAAATCAAGATACGAAGAGGCGATATCCGGCGAGTGTGGTGTCCCGTCTTAGCCAAATGCTTGAAACATTTCCTTGAGATGTTTTTCAACAAACTGAACTGCCTTGCATTACATTGCTGAAAATGAACTCGTCGTTTTGTTTGGCATAATCCGGTCGTTTTTTCCTAGATGTATGACTTAGAGTTAGTAATTGTTTCTCGCGATCTCCAGCGGTGTTAGTTTGACTCTTTTACAGTAGCTCACCCTCTGGTCCCACTCGATTGGCTCAATTCAGCTCCACTCTGTAAATCATTTGGAAAAAATCGAGCCATATCGTAGATGCTGACTGCATCCTCAGAGACCCCTGTTACTACAAGTGATTTCTACGTGGGAAGTTACCTTGGCTTGCCGAAAATCGGCATCCTCTCTGAAGACCAACATGAAAATAAAAATCACCTACACCTCATCTATCCCTCAAATTCATTTGATTCACGAGCATTTAAGGTTTTTGATTAGTTTTGAAGTGATTGTCATGAGATATTTCCCTATATCCCAATGCGGATACGTAATATTTCTCCTTCCCCGCCCCCCGTTATTTTTTTCATTTGGTAGAGTTTTCTTCATATTTTTTCCTAAAAGGAGCATGACTTGCCTTCTTTTTTTCTCCCACACATTCTCATCCACACTGATCGGAAACCTAATCGTTTATAATGTTAAATGTAAATCAACAAAGGTTAAACTTAAATTAATAAAGGTTATCTTCCTACAATAATTTTAGTACTTCATGGAATTTTTTTTCGACTGCCAGAATTAAAATATTCTTTTAAAAATATTTAAACCAAATCTCTTCAACTTCTTTCAGATAGAGAATTCTCACCATAACATTTCATCAACAAATGATAAATTCCTAAAAATGTTACCCATTTTAAACAGAACAAAAGGCACCTCTTTTATGCTTTATATTAATTTCACTGAAAGATTGCTGCTAAAATTTAAAGATTGCTTACAATACCTTTTGTAAACAGTGTTGCTCTTGTAAATTATAGTTTTGATGGAATCTGTTAGTAATGGGCAAAAACTTTTATGAGAGCCTTTTGCTTCTAATTAATTTGTGCAATGTAAATAAACCCAGGAGATTTAAATTCGTGTTTAAACTATTTTTTGGTTTAAAAATTTTTCTTACAATTTTAGAATTTTCTTTTTGATTACATTACCAGAAACAAAGAGACTATTAAAATGGTCACATGACAGCATTATTGAGAGTTCAGTTTTGTCAGGGGGAGGGGACGAAGTAGCTTGATTGAAAAGTAATGGATTGGAGAACTGCGATCAGATTCTAAAAAGTATTCTGCGTACATATAGGAGGTGATGCATATTCAATCAGTATGTTTCAAAACTCCTCAAGTTGCTGTAGTGTCGAGATTTGTAGAATGGCACTACTTCCGGCGCCATTTTTTCATCTGACAGAGTATGGTGAAAAACGCAATGATTAATCCCGTTCTATAATTTTCCTATAGCTTCAGAATGAATATTTAACCAACAAGTTAGCATTATAGTCTCGCTTATCCTCCAACTTTTTCAACTTATTTTCTCATCCATAAAATATACTCTACACTAAAATTATTCTAATTTTATTGAACCTGCCATAATTCGCTGAAAATGCTTTCAGGAATGGATGCACTCGATTCGTAATAATTTCAACTAGTTATATATCACGTATAGGAAATTTTTTCACTAAAAGTATCCCTATCCATCCTCAATTTATCATAATCTATTTATAACGCTTTCATGAGCTGATAGGTTCCTAACGGTTACAGCTAGTTGTCTCATCTATAGAGCATTTTCTACTTTATTCTAGCCGCCTTGAATTTTTTATGCCGAAAATGCCATCATGAAAGAAAATGTTCAAAACAATGACAACTATTTATCTCATCTAAATAACAGTTTGTAAGTTAAAAGAAACCTAGCCGTCTTGAGTCTGTCTTGATGGATTTACAATGCTTTTATGAAATGACAAATTCGTAACATTTTCAACTTATCTAAAGAACATTTTCTACGTTAAAAGTATCATATCCTCCTTGAATCGACTATAATATGCTAATGATGAATGAATAATGTTATAAACATGAAAGAAAATGTTCTTAACATTAACAACTAGTTATCTCATTTATATAACATATTTTACATTAAAAAAAAACTAACCGTCTTGATCCTATAAAAATTGGTTTGCAACGTCTCTACGAAATGACAAATCCGTAACATTTGCAACTTATTATCAAAAGAACATTTTCTACATTAAAAGTATCCTAGACCCCCCTTGAATCTACTATAATATGCTGACAATGCTTTCATGAAAAGTGACGTTCGTAACTTTACAACTAGCTATTTCATATTCTACATTAAAAAGTAGGCCAGCTCTCTTGCTCTCATGGCGATCTGCAGACAATGCTCGCATGAAAGGAGAAACAAGTCGTTGTGCACCACTTTTCCTCTGTGCGCGGCGGCGAGTGATGGGCTTAACAGGGTTTCGGTAAAATCTGGTGTTAAAGCCTTTGCCCGTAGTGTGCGAGCGATGCCGCCTCCTTTTGATGGAATTGAAGAGATGGGTGGGGAAGTGAGATTCATGTTAAATAGAGAAGTCGGAACTGTCTGGGGGAGATCGTCCTAACTGCGCGCGGGAGGAATTGTTCGGGATGGATGGCTTATAGGAGCATCCTTCAGTGAATTGATTGATTCATTTGAAACATTGGAGGGTTTATGTGTCCATTGGAGAGCGTTTACGGTATATGATGATTATTAGCCGCTCCCAAATTGTATGTGAATAAGTAACAGCACGAGTAGGGTCTTATTAATAAAAGTAAAAAAATGTGATGCATCAGGAAATGTGTCCATTGGAGAGCGTTTACAGTATATGATGATTATTAGCCGCTCACAAATTGCATGTGAATAAGTAACAGCACGAGTAGGGTCTTAATAATAAAAGTAAAAAAATGTGATGCATCAGAAAATGAGATGGATAAGTCAAAGGATATGAATGAAACTAATTTAAATGTCGTGAGGTTTTTATACTACAATTTATGGAAATTTGCCTTCATTAATTTTATTTCTAAATAATTTAATCCAAAACAGATCACCTATTATTTAAGAAAAATCCATCTTTAATGACAGTGATTGACGACTGATATTTTCCTGATTGAATACTTAAAGTATTTAAGAAGAATTTTAATGGAGTCATTTTATGCTCCCGCTATACACATCAAATACACCGACCAAATTTAAATTTGAAATACGCTACTCCTTTTTATTTGCAGCTAGATGAAAGGCGTATTTCTTTTTGGCATACGAGTCACGTGAATTCGAATCATTAGTCCAAGCAACCAAACAAGACTGCTGAAATGGGCATATCTCCCTTGGTATTTTTGTGGGACGGTTTCAATAAATTGATTCATTCACAAAATATGTTCTGCATTAAAATATCAGATTTAATAAATTTTTTTATCGTAATATTAATTTTTCAAGATCCTAATTATAGATAACTATTAATTAAGGTTGCCTCAAATTTTCTTTGTATTAAAAATACACAGAAAAATTTCAAGCCTTAAAACTAAAAGTTCGGCAAGTCTTGTAAATTTATAATTCCTTGGTCAAAAAATTTTCTTTATTGTCTTAGATTTTCTAAGTAAACACAGAATGGGTACTGAATCATATTTAAATTGATCAAGATCTAGTGCGATTCCGGTTTTAAGACAAGTTTTAATGGCATTGAAGATTTTTCCTAATATTTGCCAATCAGGAATGGGCAAGTGAAATAAATCTCCATATACAGAATTGCTTATCACAGCAAACAATATAATATATATGAAAGGAAATGAGTCTCCTGTAAGATTCGGAATGGAACCAATTTATATAGCGTCGTATTCACAAAACAAACGCAATTGCGCATGTCATCTAACACTCAAATGCAGGTTGTCTTACACTGGGCAGTGACGTCGAATTGTTTATCCACTTGCAAGATGTGCAATGGATTCCAAAACTAAACTGACAAGGCGCATTTGACGTATATCATGTGAGCACGCATTGTCTGATTTCATTACTGATATTCGCCATGAATGAATTTTGAAAGAGGTATTTCCTGAAGAAGGAAAGAATTTTACCGAGAAGAGATATTAGGACGAAAACTATCAATCGTTATTTCCGAACCATATGTATATTTTTCTGAAAATGTGTAAAGCTTTCAAAGCTCGCATATCATTAAAAATTGTTTCAGGCTACAGCCATGACTTTACTATTGCAAAGCCTTTAAAAACGGCTACGCGACAGAACACTAAAAGTTACATCTTGCTTATCACATCTAACTTTTTTTTAAATTATCTCATCAATAAAACGCATTCATTGTTAATATATTTAACTGAATCGTGACGAAAGTGATCAGTTAATCTGAACTTCAACACTGAATACTTTAGATATAGAATGGGGAACGTAAACTGGGACTACGCTGGCTAGCCAGGGAGGTCTGGTTAGTTTCCGTTGGTAATAATTATAGCCCCAGCCTACACATTCAGAAATTAATAATATTCAAATAAACCATGATGCTGAATTTTCATTAATCCCTAAAATATGGTGAACATATTATACATAAAAATTAAGAATGATAATTATTCAGAACCATATTTCCTCAAATAAAATGTGGTTAATTTTTTTTACATTTCATTAAAACCAACTACATACTAAAGAAACTACTATTAACTTACTAACTACCTACTAGCCTATTAGCCAGACCAGAAAATCGACTAGCCAGAGCAAAACTGGACCGTCTGGTTAACTTTAATCGCGACCATCTCAGCAAGTGACCAATCCCATGAAACCGATAGCTATCAGAATTGAATCTTCGCATTGTGGAAATCGCGGCATCCAGTGTTTCTAATTACCCCGAGTGATTATCGGCCATTCACTCTAACGACGTGTTAACCACATTTCTGCGCCTCCGAGAGCGACAATTAATATTTATAGACTCTCGGCGCGGACGCGTGCGCGCACAGGGATACATAAATAGAGGCGAAGAGAGCCGGGGCAATTTGCGCACTTTCGCGAGGGGGAGAAGCTGTCACCGGCACATGCCGCCCGAGGCCGGCCGGCTCGTTTTCGCCGCCCTGGACGGACCCGGGGTTGCGGGGAAGCGTGGTCTATCTCGATGGCGGGGTCATACTCTGATGAAAGCGCTTCATTTTTCTTTTTCTGCATACCAGATTGTAGTCTGTTGCGTGTTGACGCATTTATCTTTGTTATGTCATCGAAGCTTGGAAGGTATGTTGTTGCGAAAGTAATCAATGCTTATAAGTGCAACGTGAAAAATATGCCTATGAATTTTAATTAATGATACGTGTGGTGGTATCCCTTCCTTTGACAAGACAAATTTAACACGTTAATGCAGACTTTTTTTTTTTCGTTTTAGTGAGGCTTTCTAAAAAATCAACTATTTTCTTTTAAAATAGTTGTTTGCTTTGGTAAAGATCTGGCATTGCTTAGTAAACCAAAATAGAAGTACTACTGATTTTATGAAAAAAGTAGGATGCTCCAAATCCCCAATATGAATGACACAGACTAGCAAGATATTCATACCCAAGACAATATAGACATAAATAAAATTAAATATATGCAAGCTAGACGATGCAGACATAAATAAAAGGCAAGGTAAGCGTAACATATATATATATATAACAACAAGACATGCAAGAAAAGATTGTTGTAAGTACCTTAGTTTCACGCGTCGGCTGAAGCAATCAGAATTAGTGTATAATGGCACACATACTCCCAATAAATGACTCATTATTGCAAAGATGTGCCGTTCCTTGGGCGGAGATAAATTTCGTATACAAGGAGAAATTTTGAATGTCAATGGCAAATGAAATTTCAGACTGAAAATGGTGCAAATTTCAGTCTATCGTGGTCCAACATGAATTTTGGCGGATACGTACTTGGATTATGAAGTTGATTATCATAATGTTCAAACCCGTCTGTTCTTTTAAAAAATAAACCATAAAGTGAAATATCCAATTAAGGAGTGACCATTGAAACCAGAGGCGGCCCGCGGTAAATTTACCAACCGGGCAAAGTAACAATATGGCGCCCCCCCAACACACATAGCCAACGTATTTTTTAAAAATTCTATTGCGTCTGTATTCTAAATACTTATCAAGCAAATATGACTTAATAATATTATGGTGAGAATTTTTGAACTTCAGATATATTTAAGTTTATATAGATCTTATTGAAACGAAAATAATATATTCAACAAATTTATTTTAAAAATATTTAACTTTATTTTAAAACAGTATTGTAAGTTCTGTTCAAAAATTAACTTTTATTGCTTTTTATCCGTAAAATTTCTCAAAACAAATTTACAATCTATCCTAATCTTCTTCTTTTACTGAACTCCACACAAAGCTAGTTTCATGTGATTTTTTTTTCTTGTGATTTGAAAATTTCTCATGTGCTGAGTTTCCAATCATAAAATCTGGATGCTGATGCTAAGGATATTTGTACAAAATCGAAAAGGCGGCAGAAGAAACGAAAAGAATTGCATTCACAGGAACTTCTTTGATTCGAACAGTAACTTACTATGTTGCCATTCTAAAAATTTTCTAAAGGTGAAATTTTAACTTATGTTGACAGACCTTCTCTAGGTTTAACATTCTCTATTTTCATAAATTTCTTCATGCTTTTTTTTGTGCTATATTTTTCTTCCTATCAAATGAACCTAATGTTTTTTTTCAGTTATTTTAGTGAAATAACACAATATTTATTCTTTTATAGGTTATAACGTTACACAATTTAAATTTGATGTTCACAACACAAATAACTATGAAAAAGTGGGTTTGCGATTATGGGCGCAGGTGACTGTCTAGAATGTACCCCCCCCCCCAAAAAAAAAAAAATACTAGTTCTGTTTCGCAGGTTGAGAGTTTTCAAACAGTTTTCATAACTATCAATTATGGTCATGCTTTGCGCACCAATTGTCCACGAAGCGTCAAGAAGCTTCAGGAAATGTAATTAACATGCCAATAAAATGCTCTTCAAAACTGAAGAAATATTTTTACGATATTGTGCGACATTCAAATATCAAACAACATTGTGGAGATACTGTACAATATCTTGTGCAAACAGGTATGCTCTTCCACGAGACCACGTTTGGTGAGTGGTGTGTTTGTGGGGACAGTATCCAATTTCGATCATATGAGATCATATGCGCAAAGTTGTATTTAGAACCCTCCCTACCCGATGTCGTAAATTAACCGCCGGCTTAGCACTGCGATGTACGGCAACTAGATTTTGAGGGTTCTCCCCCCTCAGAGTTTTGAGGCACGAAGCGAGCGTCTCTAGCGCCCGTGAGAAAAACCGCCACTGGTGGTGGGGCGTTAAATACGGTTCACATGGCTTGATGATATTATTCAGAAAAAGGGAAGGATTTTTTTGAAGCTCTCATGTCCATTAAACCATTTTTTACTCCTTCACCCTCCAGCTTTGTCGCCACCTAGGATTTTGGCGCCACGGGCAGTTGCCCAGTTTGCCCTGCCCTCGGGTCGCCTCTGATTGAAACTATTTGTCTCTAATCTTTATTTCTTTTCACAATATCAAATATCATCACGTATTTTTCTTTTAGCTGATGAGAATGGGGCGTTATAATTCACCTGCCGACCAATTAATTAGATTAAATTTCACCTGCCGTATCAGTTAATTCTAATAAATTAACTGATATGACAAGTGAAAACAATTTCCAGGAAACCAAGCAATAAATCTACCTAATTTAGAAAGAAATTTGAAGAAAAAAAACTTTCATTTTATATTTTAATATAACAGAATGTAAAGTAAGCAGTGAAAATTTAAACCAGTTAGAAGTAAAAATCACCCTCTCAAACTTTCTGTGTAAAAATGAACATTTCGCACAAGAGTTTAATAACTTCAATAATGCCTCATTGTGCAATCTCTTCTCAGTTGAGTTTTGTCTCAGAGATTTGTCGTGGTAAATTAACGATCCATATTAAAACATCGTCACAAAATTTCTTTCTTCCCAATTCGATTATATTTCTTTTTCAAAAGAATATTTGAGCATATCTGCTGCAAGGGGATTTTTAAAAGAAAGAATTTTGATGTTCATATCTTTATATGTTAATTATTTTATTAACACGCACGAATAAACGAATTACAAACACGACGTGAAAGTAGCCTGAAACAATTTATTTTGAAAAAAAATGTATAAGGTTTCTATTTATGATTCTTATAATTAATAATGTGAATTATAATGCCACAGAAAATTAAATAGAAACTAATGGCAGCTGTTCAAAATTATAACTAACATTTTCTTCTACTTCAAATGGGGATCGTAAAATCTCTCACAGTCTTCTTGTTTCAGATTCTTTAATAAGTGAACATAAATAGCTAAGAAAATTATATTGGCTTACGGGATGTAATTTAATTTTACTTAAAAGATATTTATAATTAAATTTCCTTTTATCTATCAACGATTAAAACATTTTTCAGTTCATTTTCCATCTTCGGGTCCAAGCAAAATTCTCTAAATGAAACTTCTTACCGATTATTTTTTACCCGGAAAAGAGTTGCGACTGAAAAAAGTTTAAGAAGCCGTGTTGTAAAGTTTGAGCAGTTCTCATTTGTTAATAAACCGGAGAATACTTTCTGTTTAAGCGGACACCATAGACAGTATGTGTTTACCACTTTTTTGAACTCAGAATCAGACAAGCCGAAGCATTTATTAATATGAATTGACATTTTCGAGAAACTGTTATGGTTTGAGATAAAGCTATAACGCTGAAATTTGAAGTTCATTACTTTACTCCCGAATTTGAAAAAGCATTAAATTACACCAAAATACACTCAATATCTGCATCAACTTCCACTGCAGCATCGGATATTAGCACATAAGTAACTCAGTGAGGATTGAATTTAAACGCACTTCACAGACACAGTTGAAATAACCATAGAACTATTTCGATCGCTTCTTTGGACCATACAGAACAGCCTATGGATTGGTGATGACCGGCTGCTACGCAATGTAAATGTGGCAGCCAGTGGCGCAAGAAAAACAGAATCCGATGAGGTGCGCCTTATGTAGCTACCCCATCTGTTTACTAGTGATATGACCCCCAAATCAAAGTTATTTCTTTGTATGAAGCAGCTTAAAAGGTAAATAAATACTAAACTGCTCATTTCCCATCCCTGTACTTGTGCAGACCCCAGTTCGAGGCTCAGAGTCAAAATAAAAGTAATTTATAATTAAAGGAAAACAATAATTTAAAGCGAATAAATGACATCTAGGATTCATAAGAAGCATCATCTAAGAAAATAGAAAAAGATCGCATTACTTGAGGCACCTATTTAATTCAAAATGAACCAGTGTTTCAATTGGTTTTCTAAACGTTACTTGCAGACACAACTTCGGCACAAAACCACTTCTCCTCTTTCGTAGAACCACTGAAAGAATCTCCATCTCATCTGCCTCGGTATATTTATATTCGTCTGTCTTCCATTCCTAGGGGAGAAATTCTTACTTAACACATATCCATGTCAAAGAGAGAGAAAGAAAAAAAAAAAGAGATAGAGAGAAGGGGGTGTCTCTATCCCTTCAATCTCATTTTGCATCTCGAATAGACGAATAGGAACACGATCTTATCCCAAATTTTCCCTGTTCCCCCTATTCCATTTAAGGTCATTTATCCCGAACTTTTCCTGCAAAAGGAACTTCGTTCCGTTCATCTTCAGAGATGCGGATTTTTCCCAATTTTCCATCCAATATTTTATCTCTCCCGTTCCAGTACGGGATTAGGTCTTTAAGGCGAGCACGGGAGAAAATGATTCGGGGTTTTTCTTCTTCTTCCCATTTCCGAACGTCTGTCTAACCCGGGTAAGTCTGTCAAATCCTATTTTCCCACACGATATCGGAAATGAGATGCAACTCACACTCGCTTCTTACTCTTTTCTTTGGAAGAAAATTCTTCTTTCGCGCCGTGCTTTCCAGCCAGGGAAGAATGTTTCTTAATTTATTCGGAAGAATGGGACCGGGATGCCTGGAAATTTGCAACACTTTCAGCTGGTGGAATTTGAAACCAAGTAATTCTATTAACCTTTATTTGGGACGTTATAACTTTGAAGGTGTTTGAAGCGATCGAGTTTGAAAGTTACCGGTGTCGACGTTTCTCAAACATGGAAAAAAAAATTTAGTTTCGCATATAGTTTGGATAACTCGTTGGTCCTTGTATCGGATCGATGTAATAGAATTTAAGAACTTAGGAAATACAGTAACGTCATTTATTTTGAGTATTAAAGCTTGTTAACTTAATTTCGCTAATTGAACGCGTTTATGCAATGAGAAATCATTACCAAAACGCGCATTTTATCATTAAGCAAGGCATTACAGAAAAAATTCTATTGCTATACATTTCCCAACTCAATTCCTTCATTATTAGTAGCTTGTTGTGCAATGGACTACAGTTGGTTTAATTTTTTTTCCATGACAAACAATACGCATTTTTGTATAATTTGCAAAATGAACCAAATATAAAGAAAATGGCAGTTGGTTGTTGATTGCAAGATTGTGTTCAATTAGACTTTTAACTAATCCGGCACCTCAATTTTTACCTAAACAATAAAATATCTCAATTAAAGCTCATTAATGAGAAACATTATCACTTAATTTATATAATAAGACTACTTGTTTCATTACAGTAATCAGACATCTTTTCTTAATGTCAGTAAACAGAATTTTAGGCAATCAAGTTTCATCATTTTATTTGCCTGATGAATCATAATGATTCAAGCCAAGTTTCTTGCAACTTACGAATCTCAAAAATAACAAATCGTATAAACTTTTCTCAAATGTATTAGCTCTTTCTCTTTACTGAGCATTTCTATTGCAATTTTTTTCAAATGGCTCAATTAAGAATATTTCTTAGTACGAAAGAGAATAATTGAGATTTTATTCAATCTTTATCAAGTCAGTAAATGAAAAGGAAGCAATTGTATAGGACCAAAAGAAAATTTAAAAAATGGAATTAATGTGAATGACTTTAGCATTAAAAAAATTATTTCGTTGTGAATTTTTCGATAGAAGTCAACTTTACAAGACCTTACTAGCGAATTTCTCAATACTTTTAACTTTTTAACGACTGATGAGTTCCTCTTCGATTTTGAATAGCTAATGGATTTAAAACAATGTTGAATATATATAATATATAAAAATTATCCTTAGAATATAATTCGTTTTGGAGCGAGCAGTACTTAGTCATGAGATTATTCAAAATGTCTCAATTGAAAGATTTGATTTATGCTTTATTGGTGCAACAGCAATGGCCATACTGCGCCAAAATCAAAGTTAACTGAGTATTTGTCTAAAATTAAATAAAGTCTTCAGTATTAGAAACAGAAAAAGGTTGAAAAGTTTGCGGAAATGTAATGTTAAGTTATTGTAAAATCGTGTTACAAGGTCTGAAGGTTTATTTAAACAAAAGAATATAATGATATGTATTTTTAAGAAAATAAACAGGTGATCGTGTCTGAATTCGCAAATCGTTGTTTGAAAGCAGTGTATCCGTTCAGTACTAAAAAATGGACCTTCCAGCAGAATGTCAAAACAAATAGAGACCAATCACAGAGTAAGCATGTAGGAATCTATTCTACTAAATATGCCTATGACAACAGGTAAATCTGGTTTACCAATACGCAGGTGTACTAGAACAGTGTTACTTTCTTATTATTCACGAAAGGCCAACATTTTATGTCAAAAAATATTGTGCATAGTGAATAAAAGAAATTCATTTCGTAACAGGACTTTAAATAATGATATTCATTATCAAAAAGAATTCTATAAGATGCTCGGGACTGGAACGAATCTTTTATATTCAAAATATGTACAAGGAACTAACTCGACACCTGTACAAATAGAAGCACAATATACGCACTTCAACCGACATCTTATTGTACTACCTTCAGTGGCGAATCCAGGGTGGCCATGGGTCTGCAGCCCCCCCCCCCTCCGAGCTAAACCAGAATTCTTGATTTTATTTAAAATCACTACAACTGTTTGTTCTTAATTTCCCTTTTTAAAAAAATAATAAAAACGTGACAACATTGCTTTCTGGCTTGGCAGGCTCGAAAATTTTCCTACTTTTCTAGTCATTCGACTTGTACTTGTAGCATTGACGCGGTTGAAGACATTTTTTGGCTAGTTATTTCATTGTATTTTTCATTAAATTATCGAAAGTATTGTAGTGTTCTTTATGATTCTTAATGTCAGGTGAGTAAAGTCTGTGAAGTTAAAGTGTTTTGATTTACATAAGACATGAGGTTTGACATTCGTAACGACGATACAAAATTTTATGACCTCAACCCCCCAGCCCACCCGAATCCTGGATTCACCACTGACTACCTTAAAACACAACAGCGTGGTGTTTCCGTTCGGGTATTCTTGTATGAATCCAGTTCGCTTTTTTTGTCCGTTATTCATAGTTTAGTTTATTATGCTGAAAAATTTTCTCTCAGTCAAGGAGACGTGTTTCCCCTCACCACTGATTTAATTAAAAACAAATCAAGTTTTAAAATAACATTTTAATAATGCACCTTTATTAGTGAATTAATTATTAAACTGAAGCATTAAATGTTAATTATGAAATTGAAGCATTATTAAACTGTTCTAGAGAAGTGGAAGTTTTAATTTACAATGGTGTTCATAATTATTAGAACGGACTGTTAAAATTTCATCTTTTGTTCATAAAGTTTTAAAAACTTTATAATTTACTATTTAGTTATGATCTTCTAGTACCTTATTTCATCCTTCCTAAATGCATATAAGTTTTAGATATTTCATGAAATATCACTACTACTTAGTAAATTCTATTGTTTTAAACAGTATGTTTTAGTTGTTCAAAATTATTCGAACGGCTGATGACGAAGGTTATATTTAAGTGAATTTAAATTGTTTTTTTTTATTTTGGTAAATTAAAAAAAAATTAATAGATCATTTATTTGGTAATTAATTTTTTGATCTACGAAGCATTAAACTTAATAATAATGCCCAAGGATTTAGAGATTTTTGCTGATCATCGCCAACGCATCAATGAAGATAAGAAGGATGGGGTATCATATGGAAATCTAGCAAAAAAGTAAAAATCGGCGGAGTCGGGTATCTACTATTCGCGCAAGAAATATGAGACGACAGGATTCGTCGAAAACAAGAGAGGGCGAGGCAGAAAACCGAAACAAGAGCAAAGGAAGATTCTGTGATTGTAATATTGACACAAAAAAAGTCATATATTGTCAAGAGATGCAAGAATTGAAATTGAATGTGCCAGTCCTAACGGTTCGTCATAGAATCGAGAACGCAGGGTTGATCATCTGTATCAAAGAAAAAAACCAGACATCTCAGAACAAAGCATAGCAAACATGGCAAAAAATGTTGGTATTTGAAAAAGAGCATATTTCGAAGATATCGAAATTCTTGGAAAGGGTTTTATGGTCAGATGAAAACAAATATGAAATTTTTGGATGAAAACAAAGTAAAAGAGTGTGGCGACGAACAGGTTAGGCGCATTGACAGATGACTATCCTACAGAGAGTAAAACATGGAGGAGAAAATATGATGGTATGAAGATGTTTTCCTCTAAAGCTGTTGGTTAAATTGTGATTTAAGGGTAAAATGATTGTAAGTATGTGCGTCGATATCCTGTCCCAGAATCCGAAAACATTCTTTACAAATTTGAGTGTGGGTCGACGGTACATCTTTCAACGAAATAATGACCCAAAACACACGCCAAAGATTGCCAAGGATTATTTCTCAAAAAACAAGATTTAGATACTGGAGTGGCTACCACAAAGCCCGAACTTTAATCCCATCTAAAAGTTATGGTCAGTTTTGAATCAGAAATTGCTTTTTGAAAAGAGAAGAAATAAAAATGCCTTTTTATTTAGAGAATCAAAGATGAATGGCTCAGTATCAACCAGGAGGCAGCGAAGAAACTACCTGACATCCTGAATCAAAGACTGAAAGCAGTGATTGAGGCCAAAGATGGTCCAGATAAACATTAAACACTGATATTTTATTTTCAAAAATTTTTACGTTATTACTTCGTTGTAAGATTTTGACTGTTTGAATAATTTTGAACAACTCATTATTAAGAATTACATAAAAATGTTCCTGTTTTGACTTATTCTGCAATAAAGTTTGAGTTATTTGAAGCTTTTTCTGATAAATAAGATTGAATTAATAATAAAAGTAATATATTTTGGATATAAATATATAAATTTATTTTCTATAATAAAATGTGTAAAATTTTCAGTAGCGTTCTAAAAATTTTGAACAGCACTGTAAGTATTTTTTCAACGTTTAAATCTTTATATCTTATTTATTATTATAAATATTATGGTATCTTAAAATCATCTTTTTCTCAAAATCACCATTAGGTAGGACCATTGGCATAGATTAAAAATTTAATTTAATCAACCTATTCACTGATAATTAAATTTTGGAAAATAAAATACTGCATTATCATCGACAACACAAAACTGCACAAACTTTTAAAACTCTAGCACCAGGGAAGAAATATCGATTACAAAATTCCATTTTTACAAACAAACATTTACATTTTATCCAAATTAAATGACAGAGTTTAAAAAATCGTGAAATCTGATTTTTCTAACTTGTAAGGAAATAATTTTGAGAACACCATTAAATTTGTTGATAAAGAGATGAGTTTCACAAACGAAGCAAGAAAGAAGATTAAAAAAGAAATAAGACTTTTCAACAAAATTTTCATTCATTTCATATTCAAGTTAATTTTGACGGCTCTAAACCACCAGCAAATACACACTAGTCTCTTTTCAGTGCATATTGTTATCAGTGAAGAAATGAAAGTTGCAGCGATTTGTATTAGGTAATCGTATACGTTTCCTCAAAAGATTACTAATATAATAGTCCAGATCTGTCTCTCCGTAACGCTCTGACGTCACCAACAATAAAACTCGCGCCATAGCACCTCGAGACGTTAAACAGCATTATTTCTTTGTTAGAGAACCTAAATTTCAGTAATTTTAAATTTAAAAGAGCAATTGTCGTTCTAATTTCGAATTTAATAGCTCTAAAATAGTGAAATAAAATTTTCTATCGATTGATATAACATTTATCTCGCTGTGATCAATAGTTCCCGAGAAATTTTAAATTATATTAATCCTATATTTCAAATTAATTTCCGTTTTTTAATAGAAAGTAGTAAATTACGTCAGTGGAATATCATGCACGTGATATAGGTTAGACGCCACGATGCACATGATTATTTATTGCAAACGTGATGATATAATTTGTTAATATTTTTTGGCAACGTTCTGTCAAATAGATAAGTGCTTTGTTTTGATTAGAATTTCGAAAAAGAATTCCTTTGAAATTTTAAGTTTTGACTTACGTTTGACAAACTGAGAATTTCATGGTTATTGAATTATAATAAAATTGTTCAACAACGAATAATACTTCACACGGAATGTTGTTTACCAAGAGGGTTTTTGAATAAGGAAATATGTAAATAATATGCAAATAAAAAATATTTCCTGTCATAAAACTTGTGTTTATTTTATTTGTTTTTAATCAATGTTAAACATTTTTCTCGCATATATATCTATTTAAACGCGCCAAATTTGACGGGAAATCTCTCGAATGAAGAGGCAATTTGCACCCGTCATACCATGACGGGTGATTTTCTAGTTGTTTAAGATTTATGTAATTATTATGTGTAACCACAAGCGTAATTTAATAAAACTACGTCAGTTGTTAGCTCCACAAGAACTATGTTGACTTCTTGTTATTTTAAGCTTGAAAGAAGCAGCAAAAGTCTGTTTAGCATATCAAATAAGAAATGCGAATCCTCCATTTCAAATAGCACTTTTATTTTTTAAGCTTTGCGGCAATCTATTTACACCGCAATCACATCATTTTTTAAATTCAAAAACAAAAATACCATCAATGCTTTACACAATTTTGGCAATAAAATTACATGAAGAATAAAATTAAATATAATAATAAATAAATGTTATAAAAAGATATTTACAGAAAAGTTAAATGCTGCGTGAACTACAATTTAGCCTGTGGCAACAGCGTATTTCTGCATACGCTGTCAACATTCTTGCTCATGCGTGGTAGAAGAATTGAGTCCTATAAAGGCTCGGACATTATCTGTCGTCTCGCTCTTCCAGCACTGTTATCAGTTATGTTTCTGTTGTTAATATCTTAATTTAAATATTATTTACTTTACCTTTACTTTTATCCTGTTACGTTATTAAAGTTGTTATTGTTACTATGAGTTAACTTCTTTAAAGTTTCATAATATATCCTCACTCCTGCACGAGCCAGTTTGTACATGCATTCCTCTACGCGGTGTTCGTGTCTTACAAGTTACCTTGAATAAATAGATGCAGTAGCTAGTGATAATAACTATGTTAGTTTATTACCACCGCATCAAATTCCAAGGAGAAACCTTTAAGTGTAACCTTCCTAAAAGCCACTGCAACTAATTAAGGATGGATCTGGTCATTTTGAACCGTGGTCAGATGACGAGCACAATAAGTGAGTAACAAAATTTGATGTAGGCTTATGATTTTGGTGCAAGGGACAAATTTCAAATTCCGTTCTTCTTAGTCTTTTGCACGGATTTACATGCAGACATACAGTAAAGTCCAATTATCCGAACTAGATGGGACAGACCCTGTCCGGATCACCGAAACTCCGGATTGAAAGGAATTTGCCTTAAAATGCACTAATACAAATTTTAGAAGGGCAAAACTATAAAAATCGATGGTTTTTTTTCATAAATATATACAACTTTTCCTACAGTTTAATTAACACAGCATAGTAACAGAATGCGAGCAATATTATTTTCGTAGAGATCTCTCACCAAAATTAGCATAACCTGCTTAAAACAAACTCCCGCCTCATTAACCGGATGTCCGGATAAGTGGGACGCTACTGTAATTCTGTATTTTTTTAACAAGGGCAGGTGTAAAAAGAGGACATTGATTAAAATCTTATGGTCGAATTTTTTGACGATCATATATACTTAAATATATATTTCGGATTCATGGTTATATTTCAGGGTTAAATAGTATAGAATAATTTGAATATCTTTCTAAGGAAGAAAAATATGCATGATTTAGAAATGTATCTAACTTTCTTTTGAAAGAACACTTTGTTCCAAACCGCAAAAAATATTTCGTAACATATTATCATTGTGTTAATATGTTACTCTGTCCTAAGATAGGTAGCAAATCCGCTTCACTAACATCCATTTCGATGACGATTATTATAATTTAATACTTGTAATACGTACTGTCTTATTGTCATGCATACACATATTGAGATCGATTCAATAACCTTACAATCAGAGCGGACATCGGAGGCAAGCTTCACAGCATCGATGCACGGAGTATTCTCAGTGGTGAATAGAGCAGTTTAATATAGCGTCATTACATTCTAGATGGAATCTCGTATGAGGTATGCACTTGCAAAATGCAGAAGTGTCAGAAATGTTATAACCATATTCAAACCAATGTAAAGCACTTGCCAAATAACAGCAAAATATTATATCATAAATTAAGAAGAAGCAATTCTGGTAAAAATGACCAAATTTTAACTGAGAACTCTTTATAAGCATTTATTACTGTTTACCTGATATACATACAAGAGATAACAGAAGAAAGGAACAGTCATTACAGTCTTGACTCATGAGTTATATATAACCGAAGATAAACATCCATTAATTTGTGAAAATGTACGAGTGAATATATCTACAATCGCTTGCATTTTCATGGTCGCAAAGTATGCGGATATGCAAAATATGCCCAGCCATTCTCATTTTTTACTTCCCATTTTCAACTAGCTGACCCATCTATAAAACATATTTTATATTAGCATATCACTTCGTAGTGCGGCATTCCCTATTATCTGAATTTATCAATTTCACGGTTTTGCTGTTATAGGGAATGAATTAGCCGGTGACAAAATTCATTATTGACATGATTAATATGCTAAAAGGCAGGGATACACGTGCATCTGACACTTTCATTATGCACATGAAATGACACAAATCTCCATTACCAATAACCCTCGTCTCTCTTTGTTTATACAAACCATTCTTCAGAAAACATAACAATCTGTTAATTATATTTAATTGTTCGGTGCGCACAAAGCCTGGTGCAGCTACAGAATTTAAAAGAGCCACATTAACAGCTTACCACCACTGACTCAGGCCTCTTTACCCCGCGACCACCCCCTTTTCATTTGCATGAAAATACACTTTTGGATGAGGCTTAAGCGATGTTCGATAAATGTGTTCAATTACACTCCTTTCCCGAATTTCCCTTCATTTCATTGAATTAAAACGATTCTAAAATAAGAAGAACTTGAAGTGAAGAGAGTGAGAGGTTCTTGCGAGAGGGGAGAATCACAAGAAGGAAGGGGGGGGGAACGAGAGAGGCAGCATTTTTACCCTTAATGAAAATTCATTTATGTAATAAAAGAGCCCTCATCAGAAACGTCAAAGCCAGTCAACAACTTGATTCCATTAAACGTCCATAAAATTAAATTGAGTGGAAATTAGAATCTGATTTATCATCTATTATTGGGTTTATGCAAATAAGACATTTGAAACGAGCCTCAGAAAGATGCTGCCTTGAGTCTCTTAAACGTTTCTTTCATTTTGTTTGTTGTGAAGGGTTTTTTTCTTCCTTCCTCCTTTTATGTTTAAAAGGAAATGAAATGCGGGCATTGAAGTTTCTAATCAATTATGAAAATTGCTGATGGGATACGTTTATGTCTGTCGTTCCCTAGAGTTGACAGCTTTATGCTTCATAATAAGGTGATTGTGTTTTTCTTGACAGTATGATGAACTTTTGAAAATGGACTTCTAAGACTTTTAAATTAATTAATCGACGGTTTTGAGAAAAATTATTCTGGGTGTTCACAAATTATTGTTGGGGTTTCTTCATCTCATAAATTTTTATTAAAGAGCATGATGATAAATATCATTACAGATTCATAAAGTAGTACAAAAAGTGTTTTTTAATAACACAAACGAAATTAAATAATTTCCTCCTTTTATGTTTAAAAGTAAATGAAATGCGGGCATTGAAGTTTTTAATCAATTATGAAAATTGCTGATGGGATAAGTTTATGTCTGCTGCTCCCCAGAGTTGACAGCTTTATGTTTAATAATGAGGTGATTGTGTTTTTCTTGACAGTATGATGAACTTTTGAAAATGGACTTTTAAGACTTTTAAATTAATTAATCGACAGTTTTGAGAAAAATTATTCTCTATGTCCACAAATTATTGTCGGGGTTTCTTCACCTCATAAATTTTGATTAAAGAGCATGACGATAAATATCATTACAGATTCATAAAGTGCAAAAAATTTTATTTTTTAATAACACAAACGAAATTAAATAATTTCCACATGGCAGACTTTCGCGCATGTAACAAAATGACATTTGGTTGTTTCAGTTTTGATGTTTCTGCGTTAAGGTTAGTTAAAAGCATGCAATTTTTATATGAAAGTAGTTAAGCTTTTAAGGTACCTGACTAGGTTCGGAGAAAAAATTTTAAAAAAGCGCGCACAAAATATATTTACAGAGCTAAATAACAAAAATAGGCTTAAACAGTCACAATTAGAAATAAAAATTCATATATCATCAGTAGTTTTTGAATATAATTTTTTTTTCAAGAATTTTATTGAAAATTTCAATGTTAAGAAAAACAGCATAATTTTAAAAAATTGGGACATATTTAATTTTAATTTCGCATGCGTACTTCTCAAACTATCTAGAATGTAATTGACAGCAAAATGTAATTTATTTTAATAAATAAATATTTTATGAACATTCAAAGTTGGCATCATTGATTTTTTTGCCAAATTTATCGTATGTGTCAAACTGAAAGTGACTGAAAAACCTGACTAAATAAAGCAATCATAAAATCTGCGGTCTATTACACCCTCAAAGAGTTTTGACACGTGCGTACCAAATTTCAATGAATTTAAGCAATTGTTTTGGAAATATCACGTTTTTTTGTGGACCAATTTTGGTGAAATTTTCATTTTTCAGAAAACGCATTTAAAAAATATAATAACACATTAGTTGAACTAAATATCAAGGAATAAAAATAAAAACAAAGATTGTTTTAGAATCTTAAAAATTGTGGCTTTATTTTTAGATCATAAAAAAGTTTTTGAATTTTTCTTTGAAAATCGCTTTTACAACCTAGTCAGATACCTTAAGTACCGTGATCGAAATAAGAACATCAAAACTTCTAAGAGGTAGCAGCTATCAAATATCCTTTAATATAGAAGAAATATCAGTTCGTGGAACGTAATACATCGAAACTGAGCTTAATTTCCAGCTAAATGCCGATTAGTAATTTGCCGTGAAAGACTGCCATGTAGAAATGTTTGTATTATTAAAAAAACACTTTTTTGAGTTTTACTTTATGAATATGTAATAATATTTATAGTTATGTTCTTTAAACCTTTAAGGGTCGCATTTTCTCTGCTATCTAATAAGATTATCCCTCCTGTTTTGGAAAAGGGCTGTCGTTTTCATTCCTCTCAGAAGGCATAGAATATTTGAGATGCTTATGGATTCTACGTAATTTTTGTGTCAAATTATAAAGCTAATTAATGCTTAAATTTTAGATTATAAGCCTAATAATGCGATAAATCAATGCAAGTGAATATCACGGGCGCGAGACTTAAGGGGTTAATTAAAGGTTATGAGGGAAGGAAACCCCGAAAATAATTTGTGGAGATCCAATATGTCAAGACTTTTTCTCAAATTTGGCCTGACTCATTGCACCGGTTCTCACTTTCCTCGGGGATACAACAATGATAATGCCGCTGGGTTAACGGACCTCTCACCGATGACGAGACGTACTTCCTTAGGGAGGAGTTTGTGCATGGGGCACACCGTAATGGTGACTATTTTGCTTAGATCACAGTATCCACATTATTATTTGCGGCGACCGGCCATTCAGATTTTATCGGAAGGTCGACTGTTAGGGTGAGATTTTCTTTATGCATTATATGTTTCTCCCATGCTTCAGCAGGTCGGTATTCCTTTCTGGTTGTGCATTATATGCCCCCGCCGGGAAGCATCACGAGTACGTGGATGAGAAGTTGCCGGATAAGTAAGTGGGCTCTCGCTTCCCTGGTGGGCATAGTAATGGTGTGGGTTGAGTTACCCCACTTCGGTGATGGAACGTACCTCTTTCTGGAGGGGTTGGGCCGTGACTGGTGATATATATTAGGACTCCGTCCTCAGTATCCTAGTTGCTCTTCAAGTGACCCGGACGTTAAGGCAGGGCGGGGATAGCTCGACTTAAGGTTATGCATTAAATGTCAAGATGTTCTATGAAATATTTTTTTAAACAAAGCTTTTCAGAATATGTGATTTAGAACTGATTGAAAATTATTATATCTCGCCATTAACAATTTTATTATTACCATATATTTCCTTGTAGTTTATTTGAAAATATATTGTTTCTCTCATCACTGCTTACACCCTGTTATCTGTGTTCACGTAGCTCGACTCCATTTTCGTTTCTAAAATATTCTGTTTTTTGAAACTAAACTGAACGTTTTTAAATGCTAATACTGTGTTAATAAAATCGTAATTGTGTATAGACAGGGAATCTTCAATTTGAAATCGATTGAGTGTATTGAACTTAGATAAGCAGACAGTTTATCCTAAATGCTGATACTTCAAAACATCATCAAACCAAGTTTCAACATGATTAAATCCTGTATTTAAATTTATATTATGGACATGGCGTTTATCTAGAGTTATTATTAGATACTGCTTCATTGAATATATTTAACTCGATGGAAACGCCACATTATCTACAACTATTCCAGGTAGCACCACATGTTGGACGATATTGTACAATAATGTTCGTTATTATATAACATTAAATGATATTGTACAATATACAACATTGCGAATATTGATCAATATCGTACAATATTGTACAATATCTTTGTGCTACTAGGGATATGAAATTTTCATAACAATAATTTAATTCAAAATTTGCGAGCAAAAAAGTAAATACATTCTGACTTAGTGTCTAAAATTCGACCGAGTATAATCAGGTCGTGAACTTACAAACCACCTCTCCGAAACCAAGATTCTACTCTAAGAAGAAAATAGGAAAAATTGAACATAAAACTATTCTTGACCTGGTGATATTATTCACTTGTATTAATAGGTTTTAATTGAAAGCTTTATTTCAAGTATTAGCCTTTATTTATTGTTTGGCAAAGACTACACAGAAACCTAAAACTGAGCACAAATTAACAATGCGACCGAGTAAATTTCGATTTCGACCCATGAACGCTTTGAATAAAATATTACATCCAGAAATTGAATCGGAAGGTTATTTTTCTCCCTATTTCGTTCCCAAAACCTCCAAATTGAAAACTGAAAACCGATTCTCTCGAGAATATCCTCTACTAGAAAAGGGAAAATAAATTAAAAGAAACAAAAAATCCCTCTTTCCCCGTCCTATATGGATGAGATAAGTATGTGACAGAATTCGCTGAGCAAACTGTCAACGTCCGAAACACACCGTCGAAAACAATATACGGCCGCGTGTGTTGTTTCAATGTAAAACTGGACAGGACGGACATTTGGTATAAAGTGTATGAATAGATGTTGCCGTATTTCGGAGCCGTTGATGGACATTCATGTCGCTGGAGTTTGCCGATTGTTTTTTTGTCCGTTGCCCCTGGAAACGGAGGGATATTTGTTCGGAGTAAGGAAAGTAAAAAGGATATTATAAAACTGGAGATGTGTTGTTGTTCAATTCCGTATTCAGTGCGGTAGGAGGATTTTCTTTTATATCATGGGAGATTTTTTTGGAGAAGAAAGCAGAACATATAATAATACTGCATGCGGTTTAAATAGAAGTGAAAAAGAATTGGAGAGTCTGATCTATAAACTGTCAGAAAAAGGCAACATTTAATGCAAGACGAAAGTTTCAGTATAATAAGAGCTTTCTTGGGGATAAGGAAAATTTAGATACTAAAAAGTGCAAGCAGATTTATTTCAAGTAATTTTGAAAATTCGAATGAATTTTTTAACATGATAATGTTTTTAGGATGGAATACTTTCTGTAAACTGCGTCATGCGAAAATCCCACAAACAGGGTGGAACGTGATGCGCAACGCACAGAATGTAAAACTCTAAATGACGACCCAGGGATGGGTTACCTTTTTGCACTGGAAGGCCTCATTAAACTTCGGCAGTTGGGCAAAAAGCTGCAAGCAGAATCTTAAAGGTTATTATTCTGTAATTATTATTATATTACAGACAAATATATTATTTCAATGCAAATTGTAAATAACTGGTAGGGCCACATAAGAAACCCAAAAAGGCCCTATGCTTTCCAATCCTGGGGCAGACTGTTTGACCTAGAATTACCAAATTGGCGCATAGTTACTTCTTGGATGTAGATGCACGTTTAAAATAGTTTTTGAAAATTAAAATTAGGTTTTAACAATTAAAACTAATTAAAGTAATTAATAATTTTAAAAAATTAATTAATAATTAAATCGAAATTTTAACGTTTTCCCCTGATAACTAAGAAGCATATTATCCCACAAAAGCCATTTTATACTACTTTAAAATTTAAAATAAAATATGTTTTCGGTGATATCAATTTTATTTCTGTACTATATCTTCTCTATTTTAATAACCTTTAACAATTAATTTTTAATACAATTTGTAGCAATACTGTTTATTGTTTTAATGAAATTCAGACCAATTTTATTGTTTCATCAAATCGTTCTCCTGCGTGCTTTTGCCAATGTTGAAGTTATGATTTTTAAAAAATGCTTTCTTTGGACATTGCCTTCTTTCTCTTGTTATTATATTAATATTTTTAGGTTGGTATTCTTTTTGTAAATTGCGTGATTTAAAATCGTTACGCACAAAATTCTACAGCTGATGTAATCAAACCAAACGAATCAAGTCTAAAACATCATCATGTACGTTGTTTCGGACAAGAGGTTAGAAATTTAAGGAATTTTTTTTAATCTTCGATTTAAAAATTGTTAGGAAAATCAAAATAATGTGCAAAAAACTGCACCATACAACCGCTTTGTAATGCGAGTATTGAGTGCTTCACATGGATAAAATGAACTGGAAGGTTTATCCTATCACAAATAAGAAATCTTCCATTCTCTTTTTAGAAGTCTCCCCTAATGAGGTGGGAGAATATTTTCTGCATCCACACTTAGTGGTGGTAAAAAATCACCCATCTGTTAAAAATAAGTGTTTCTCAGGGAAAAAAACGAATGGGCGATTTCTTTCCCTAACAGCAACAACAAGAAACTGTTACAAAACTTTTCTCCGTTTTCCGTCTAGAAAAGAAACATATTTCAACAGATGTATGTTTATACCATTTAGTTCGCCATAAAAATAATCATCTAAACTTCAATACTTTTTAATTGGTAGTAGATATAATTAAACATTTTTCTTTTTGCTTATCATTATCAATTATTTATATTAGATGGATATCTTACTTGTAAAGCAAATAATGAGATGATTTATTGCGTGTAATATGAAATAAAAAACAGCAATGAGATAAAGTTCTACAGTTATTTATGTTTTTATTATTATTAAGATATAGTAAAGACTTTTAAATAATGTTAACTATGAAAAAAAGAAGAGTCATCGTAAAAATGACAAGAATTGCGGATGTAATTTCTAAAACAATTGAAAATAAGTATTTAAAAAAATAAAAATTTTAATAGACCACGTTTTCAAAACGGACTAAAAAGTATAAAATAATTTCTTCTAGCCCCTTACAGATTTATAACCCCATACAGATTTAAAACGAAAAACGTGGGGCGCATGCAATATTTAATAGTAAGGAGTGTAGGGAGTAGCTGTCGTTGAGAAAACTCACACAACAGTTCATATCATTTCCATTGCAATAAAATTGTTAGTGAGTGAAATAAACTATTTATACATCAATTATCTATTACATGCGCCCCACGTTTTTCGTTTTGAATCTGTATGGGGTTATAAATCTGTAAGGGGCTAGAAGAAATTATTTTATACTTTTTAGTCCGTTTTGAAAACGTGGTCTATTAAAATTTTTATTTTTTTAAATACTTATTTTCTGCTTTTTAGTCTTCTGTGTGTGAAATTTTGCAATCGATTTTAAACATCTTGATGAGATTATGACGGAGACATGTGGCAAATTTCAGGTTTATTTCAGTTTCTCTTCACCTGATCATAAATAAAAAATTGTTATTTTCCTGAAAAAGTAAGTTATGTGACGCAGAGACCTTTGAGATATAAAGAAAAACGTACTGCGCATGCGCAAATATATGGCTAAAATATGGGGGTGCTTCGACGATCCCATGGGTCATCCACATACCCAAGAACCAAGTCTGTAATGTTAATAGTTTTCGAGATATAATGAAAAACGTACTGCGCATGCGCAAAGATATGGCTAAAATATGGGGGTGCTTCGACGATCCCATGGGTCATCCACATACCCAAGAACCAAGGCTGTTTTTCATTATATCTCGAAAACGATAATATTATTCTGTATGTGGATATCCAAGGGACGTCGAAGTAATTCCCCATATTTTAAATATACCTTTAGCAATACGTAACTGAATCGA
>BGPR01001276.1:75230-110664 GCA_013235015.1 Araneus ventricosus | reverse complement strand
GTACTGCGCATGCGCAAAGATATGGCTAAAATATGGGGGTGCTTCGACGATCCCATGGGTCATCCACATACCCAAGAACCAAGCTGTAATGTTAATAGTTTTCGAGATATAATGAAAAACGTACTGCGGATGCGTCATGCAAAATATGAAATGACAGACAAACGGACAGACAGACAGACAAGAAAGCGAATTAATAATGCATTGTCATCTAGTTCTGAACTATGTTTAAAGTTTCAAGTCTCCAGCTCATCGGGAAGTTAGTTTAAAATCGATCGCAAGATTTGTACCGAACAGACAGACAGACAGACAGACAGACAAGAAAGCGAGTTAATAAAAACGTGGTAAAATAGCACATAGATTTCCTTGGATTCGGTCCATTTTATGACGGTTTTTATAGCCATTATTTATGTTCATTTTGTTTTTCGAAACCCGAAATGTTCACATCTTTCAAAGTTCGGATTTATCCTGGCATGTTCATGTTGCGCTTATTCTAAAGATATATTTTCTGTGGCTTTTGCAAGCCCGTTATAATAAAGCGAAGCTATTTAAATTAAGTGTCGCAAACCCAAGTCGAAGTGAAGCCACGGAGATTTCGAAATAGCGATTGGGCCTAGTGTCAGTTTCGGTTTAAATTTCGATGAACAATGGGCTCTAGAATGACGGAGATCTACGTTGTCCAGAGGCCTAGTGCACGTTCAGTCTGACGTTTCGCCACTGGTGTGGTCAGAGGCGGTTTTTTGCACAGGCGCTACCTCATGTCTTGAGATCTTAGGGGGTGGGGGCTCAAAAGCTTTAGACTTGCAGGGCAATGATAGACTGACAGAATGCCGCCCCATGCCCCGTAACTGACGCCATTACAGCGACCGAAAAATTTGATAGACTGACAGCGAATTTACGACGTTGGCTACGGGCAGGATTGGCGTTAGAGTTTGACCGACGGGGACACGGTCTCCCCGACAAGGGGGGGGGCACAACCTGCTGTACGAGGGGAAGAACATAATGAAATTGGTCTCAAATTTTCGCCAGATCTTAATTTATCAACTAGTTGAATACCCCGCACAAAAAGTTTCCCCGACGGGGGCACAACATCCCGGACAGGTGGCCCTGCCCCCCGATCCCCCCACTGGCGCCACCCCTGGTTAATGGGAGGGGGTCTCAAAACAATTTTGCGCTTGTGGTCTCATATTATCAAAATCCGTCACTAGGTGTATTATGAAAAGTTGTGAGATTGGGGTGCAGATATATATATAATCTTCATCAAATGACCATTGCTCAGAATTAGAGGATCCTCCCCTAATAGCCCTAATGTGCGTTTCTAAATAGCATATTGTGCTAAGAAAAAAATCAAATTTTTCAATATTTATAAGATTGAAGCGTTAATAAATGCACCTTCACTTGAAATACACCACTAAAATTTGCTGAATTACTATTTAAATTCATCTTTCCAATTGTTGTTTGTTAAATATCAATGCTTTCTTTTCGTATTAGTTTTCCGTTTTCGTAGTCACAAAATGTTATACGAAAATCTGATACGGAGTGTCAATACAAGTAGATAGATTAATAAAAAGTTTTAAAGGAATTTGAGAAGCATTTAACTTTTTATTTTAACATGACGTCAAAAGATAGGGTTGACAGGGACTAGTTGGCCTTTTTTTTTTTAATCTAAGAATTTCTTTAAAAAGGGAATGCAAAATTTTTAAAAAAATTAAGCTGACACTATCAGTGTACCTTCAGAAAGAATTCGCCATAGTAAAATTTGAAAATATTGACTATTAGTATTAATTTAAAACCTCAAAACTGTGACACCAAGTCGCTTGGGCCAACCTGCCCAGATTGAGGGGTAAGTTGACACAACTAGGATGAAGCGACTATCACAAATATTCTTCTATATTATTATATTTTATTAATTTAAAGAACGCAGTTGTGTTTATTATCCACATTATGTGCATTTTTACTCAATACAAACTGAGATGCAGCTTTTATGGTCATCGTCAAATAGTATTGTATAGCCTCGCCTCTTATAGTGTAACTAGCTGTTACCCGCGACTTCGTGCGCGAAGAATTTGAATTGTTCTTTTTTTAATTCACGAATGCAAATGTTTTGTTGCATTTTGAAAGGGGAAAGGAAAAGTTCTGACGGTTAATAATACTTAATTGGACGGCTGACAGGAGTGTACTGTACATGTATGCTGATATAGTTATATAAATTGTTTATCTATGATGATATACTTTTGTATACCACGTTATTTGCACGGATGTAGAGGTTGTGTGGGCTGTACACACGTGAACAGGCCACATATAGTTGCCCATGGGAAAAATATGGTTTTTCCAAATGTACGCCTGCCACTTTCAGTGTCTGGCCCTGAGCCTCGAAAATGATATTTTTACAGAGATTTGTTACCTTTTGAACTGTGATGATAAATCCTTCGGTGTTATCGGAAGGCGTGGAATTAAAACACTCTCTCTTCTCCCTATATCAGTCATAACAGTAGCTTTCACGACGTTTGTACCTAGGTGTGTAATTTTTAACTGTGTGCCATTGCGCAGTCTCGGTATATCGAGTTTACGTATTAGTAGTACTGGCACACCGACTATCATTCTAGGCTTATCGGAAGGTGCCCCTGACAATTAACACCGGCAAAAGCCCGCGCGCGAAACAGTAATTTGGCTTGAATTTATTTCTATAAGAATAAAAAGTATTGTTAGAAATTACGTTAAAAAATATTTTTAAACCTTTATAGCAATCGGAGAAAACATTTCATCGCAATGGAATTAATAGCATTAAAAAGATCATTTTCTGGTCTTTAAAATGGCATAAAAATAATTGTTGTCTAATAAAGATTTCAGAAGTTATTGGCAAAAAACGTCTAAGCATTAGGCTTAAAAGCGCCTAATGTTCGTTATTTAATTAAATATCTTAAGAACTAATTAACTCTGAAACTTGAAAATAACACCTTTGACCTAAAAATATGCTCTAGAATGTCGTGTGTAAATTTCACGTCGCTACCGTTCACCGTTTAGGAGGAGTTCTTGTGACCAACCGATTGACCGACAGACAGACAGATACATGTAAATTCTGCCTTATTTTATGGATACTTATAAATATAAGCAAAATTTTCAGAAATAAAGGTAAATTAGTTCAAAGTCTAACCATCTCTAGCAACTGGTAATAAATTTGCACGTTATTTCAAATCCGTCTGCACGTAAAATTTCGAAAGTAATAAAATTGAATGAAAAGTCTGAAATAAATGGTATCATTGCAAAGGTAAGATTTTTTATCTTTAAGATGTATAAAAAATAATTTATCAAATTTGTTCCGGGTAACGGAAAAGAGTTACGTGATATTTGATTTTATATTCCTCATGTTTTCGCATTCCTGAAGGATCGACAGTCAGTTGAGAAAAAAAAATATTCTTCATCGAGAATCGCCGAGTCAGAAGTTTATTATTGTTGTCTGAACTTTTTTAAAATTAATAACAATCGAAGGAAAATGTTACAGAAATGAAATTGGTATCTTGAAAAGGTAAAAATTTGAACTTTAAGATGGTATAAAAATATGTTTTGATCAGACAATCCACTCCCGAGTTACTGCGAAAAATCGGTTTCGTTTATTTTCAATTAACTGACTGTTTAATTAACTTTGGGATTAGAAAGTTTATAAGTGTCTTCCCCTTGTCTTAAATAATAAGTGCAAAATTTGGTTGAAAACGTCCATTGGTTTAGGAGGAGATGTAGACATAAACATTACTATAGCACATACATACCCACATACATACCCACATACTATCACATACCCACAATGACTTTTATTTATATTAAGATTATAATCAAAATTGAATCCATATAGTCCTTTATAACAAATATCTTGGATACTAAACCTGGTGCTTAATCCTCATATTCAGAGATATTTTTGTAACGCATCCTGAAAAACCTTGTTGCAGCGACCGAGCATGTTACCATGAGCAACATGCCCATGCAAATAGACCAACTTGACCCATATCTAAATTTTTTGTTCTTGTCGGTATGGGGTTTATTCAAGCGTTTTGATCAAACAAACAAACCACTAAAGTACAATGAAGAATTATCTTTCTGATATTATTTGTTAAATGGAATGTAATCCACGAGAAAGAGAAAAACCGATTATTTGTAAATGAGAAAATTTACTTATAAGAAAAATGGTGAAAATTCTACTGGTTCTTTAATGAATCTAGCTTCGTCATGCAGCTAGATTGAAGAAAGAGACGGGATAATGCACAATTGTGGAGACTGATAGCGTAAATCAAGAAGTTTTAAAATATCGGATGGGCCAAACGTGCCCCTATAATATAGCCCCAGTCTACCCTATGGCAATGTACGTTTTATTTACGTGACGTTCAATATCCAGAATACGCTCCTCTAAATGTTCTTCTATGCTCCTCTAAGTTCAATATCCAGAGAATGCTTTATTCATGCCATGTATTTATTCGTATTTACGTCAGATAGCCTTTAGTTTTGTTTTATAAGTATCATGTGACCTAACGGCGAATTAAAAAAAGACAAATGCAGATAATTACGATTCTGTTATATGAACCTTCGCCTGGGAACAAAAGGGGTTTGCGTTTATCGTATTGAATTTGTACTGGTTATTTTAAAATCTGCAGAAATGGTAGCTCTGACAAACGATTACTAATTTTTGTTTTCTAATTTTAAAATAAACAAAGCATTTTTTTAGAATATATATATATATATATATATATATATATATATATATTATATATATATATATGTTATACTATATATTATTATATATATATATATATATATATATATATATATATATATATATTTATATATATATATATATATATTATATATATTTCATAATTCATGAATTAATCTCTTCTTGAAGGAGGAGACCAAAATATTTTAGTAATTCTTCATTATCATTTCTCAAAAACCATCAGTTTTTCCATTTAAATTGCAAAGGAAAGATTTGAAATCGTACACAAGCCATGGTATTCTTTGATAAATTCAAATTTCGACAGGTACACATATTTCTCGCACAATACAGCCGAATTACAGTGTGTTAAAAATAAAATAATGGTTATCAGAATACTATTAACTTTGTTTATCATTCTTTTGAAATGTATTCAGACGGAAAAATAAATAAATAAAATAAAATGTTCAAACAGATATAATTTTTTTTCATTTAGAGGAGCAATTTAGAATTTGGCATCGAATCATTAAATTTAATTAACTTTTTTTCCAATGCTGCTTGTATTTTCATTCATGATATGTTCAGATTACTTATCGAAAAAACCCTAATGAATCCTTCCAAACGAATTTTATGTTCAAACTCAAATATATTTGAATTTCATTAACTTTTATAATTGGATTTTTTACACTAGATGAACAGAAGCAATTTTCAAAAAAATAAAAATATCAAGCATAATTTGGATAATTATCCACAAAAAACAAAAGCATAAACTTCCATTAAACGTTGCAGGAATGTATCATTTAATTCCAAGTTACCAACCTTCAATTAGCAGAAAAAATGAAGAGATTGGAAAATGTTTCAAAAAGAGATCGACTATGGAAATAATTGGTAATTATCAGAAGAAATTTCTAATTGACTTCTTAGAAGTTTTCTCTAATTATTTATCCGATGCATTATCGTCAGAAAAAAAGCAAGCATCTTCAATAAAGGCGAGCCTTTATTATAATTCAAAGAAACAATTAGTGATTATCAATAAAGTATTAAAAGAAGATATATCTCTTGTAATTTTCACTGCTGTATTAAATATTGGTGGGGGAAAAGGTAATCATGTGGTTGCAAACATAATAATTATAGGTTTTGTCGTAATTAGTCATCCGAAGGAGGTTTCAGTAATTAGGGATTCGACGATTTCGCTAGCCAACAAGAGTGTTTCTTTCTACAATAATATCATCATTTTTTGTAGTTTACTTGTTAGATTGATTTATATAAATATCGCTTAGTATAATAACGTATTTATGATACGTTAAATATTTAAAGAAAACAGTCGTGAACATCAAGTAAATACGAATAGCTTTAGAAATATAAAGAGATTTTAATCCGTATTGTCAACTGCTATTAATCATTTGGTTGCAAACATAATTCCCAAATAGGATTTTGTCGGTCATTAAGGCATCCGAAGGAGGTTTCAGTAATTAGGGATTCGACGATTTCGCCAAAAAATATAACAAGAATGTTTCTTTTTCTAATAATAATCGACCATTTTTGCAGTTTACTTGCTAGATAGATTTATATAAATACAGTTACTTGTTAGATTGATTTATATAAAATAATCACGTATTTAAGACAACAAGTATATATGAATAGCTTTAGAAGTATAAAGAGATTTTAATGCCATTTTATATATCGTTTACATTATTATATATTAATTATTTACATTATTAACATATATTGTTTACATTAATATTTTACAATAAATGTTACCACGCATTTATAGTTAAATATTTGAAGAAAATGATCGTAAACGCCACGTAAACACGAATTGATTTAGAAGTATAAAGATATTTGAATTCCATTTTAACCTTCTAAGCGTATGAGTCGTATTTTTTCGTTTGTCATGTTCAGTTCAAAAGCAGATAATTCATTGTTTATGTGAAAAATTTCTTAAACTGCCATGTAAAAGACATTCTTAAGAATTTAGAGACTTGATTAAACTCAAGAAAGATCCAATTATTTACTTAAACGCTAATTTTTAAAATATTAAAGTTATTAGATCAAAATAACCGAATACTTTTATTGCTTATTGTTATAGAAGAATAAGAAATAAGCAGGGCAAAATATAATAATATAGCAGTAAATCAAAATCCAAAAAGATGATTAAGAATCAAGGAGAATGATAAATTAAATTTTATAATCTTCATAAGTTAGCCCTTTATAAGGCTGTAGTAAGTACACTTACCACCAAACTTCATCAATTTTTAAATGCATTTTTTAAGGTTGGCATAAGTTCTCGCCAAATTTCTCGATGAAGCAAAAACCTAGATGTTCCAATTTCTTTCCTCAAACTATAACGAAGTGTCTGGACTTAATAATTAATTACTAATTAGCAAAATTAATTAACGAAAAATTAATTTCATCGAATACGCTAAATTAATTTCTTTTCTAAAATGAATCTCAATTCCAAAGCCATTTTACTATATCACTACGTGAAAAAAATAGCCCTTTAAAGGGCTAAAATGATGATAGACGAACTTTTGACAAAACTTGTAACAGAAGAGAACATATCGAACCGAAGGGTTCAAGTTTCGAATCCCGATTCCACCGAAAATCAACTTCCCGCTGATGTGGTGTGGAAGCTTGGAATGGGAGGTTCAAGGCCAGGTGTCAATCATCATCTAATTGCGGTTCAAAATTATGAGGTCTGTCCCAAAAGATCCCTTATGTTGCATCGAAACGAGACATTAATATAACTAAACTAAAAGGCCCCTCACACTTTTACGATTTCGTTTCGGCGTCAATATTTTTCATAAAAAAATGTTTTCCACTTTTTAGTATGCTAATAAAAGCGTGTAGTTTGAAACTTTTTTATTTATACTATTTCCTAATTTTCAGTCTTTAATATCTTTCATAATGCATTAATATAAAAATATAGTAAATTGGACTGAATTTCTTCTCAAATTCATTACCAGATGAATCAAAGTTTAATTAAAATTAATCGATTAATTAAATTTCGAAAAATTTAAAATATAATATTGTCAGCTGGAACCCATAACTGTACAAAATTTCAGGGTTAGGTCATCAAGAAGTGATGAAAATTCAATTACTAAATTCCATCTTTTCAAAATGATCAAGTTAAAGAAAAGCACATAATAAATTGGACTAAACTGTAGCAAGAGGTTATTGATTCACTAAACTTTCATAGCATTCTAAAATGAGAAACAACAAAAATCAACTTTCTTCAAAGAAAAATTGTATTTTTCTGAACACAATTCAATTTTCAAGTCAGAAATTCTTACCATTTGCCTGTTTTCTGTATCTTAATTCTGATAATAAGAGTAAGTGGGAGCGTATGTGTGTCTGCTTTTCTTGTAATTTTAATTAAAAATTAAACAGATTTTTGGCGATTTTCCTTGATAACTTCGGAAAATATTATAGCAGAAACATGATTTTTAGGCCATTTAAAAAATTATCTTTTCCATGATAGCAATTCAGCTACAGTACAATTTTTTATCCAATTCTAAAAATTCGTAAGATTATTTTAGATATATTATACAACAATACAATTCTTTGTTATAATGAAATTTAAATTTATTATAACAATTAAATCATTTTCATTGCTGTAATTAAATAAATTTCATTATAATAGCTTAAATCATTGAACAATTTCACTTTCTTCATAATCAAAATTAATAATTTTCATTGTTACTACAAATATTTTATGCTGGATTTTATTCCATTCTTGATAACCAAAATATGGCTTGTTTTTTATGTTTAGTAGGGTTCATTTTGAAGGATTTAATAAAATTATTAATTTTTTTAATGTTTTGCAGTATTTACAGATCAGATTTAACTTTAAAAGTAGGTAATGATAATTTTTTTAATATTTTGTACATTTTTATATACGCTGCTGTTCGTTCTGTATTAAGTTCGACTATTAAAATACATCATAGGATTTTAAGCTTAGATTTATGCTTTCTTGTATTGCATTAAATTTTACACTGAATCAGTAAACAAAAATTCTCCAAAATACTAAAAGAAGCCTCGGTGGCCTTATGGCAAGGTCTCGACTTGTGGGCCGATGGGTTTTAGGTTCGAAACCCGATTCCACTGAATATCCGCCGTGCATATGGCCTGTGTCGAATATATGTGTTTTTCCAGAATAAGAAACTATAACAACTCTTCTGTACGCCAACAGATGGCATCGCTTAAACTCCGGTCTGAACTCTGAACTCATACCTCTACTTGAACTTCCTTGTAACTCTGCATAATTGTATTCTGTATTTTTCTGTTCCTTTCGTGTGTATGTGCCGTGATGTGATTCGCTTAATAAATTTCATTATCTCTCAAAAGGCAATGCTCTGATTCCCACTCTGTGGTCAAAAATGGATTAAATAATATGCCTTTTATTTAGATGACTTGAATCTGCTATGCAGATGCACTTCGCATTCTACCGAGAAATGAGGTAAGTGAAATTGTTACACTTTTTAATTAGAATATAATTAATTTTCCAACAGCCTGTTGGCATAAAAACCAATCCCACTATAGGCGCCTATGGGAATGTCTTTTACCACGCCAAGTTGATCATTGTGCCCGCTAGGGTTTCCGTGTTTACTTTGATTGGCGCGAAACTGAGTTTTTTCTTCATCGTGTTTTGAAAACCATCATCTTTATTTACTATTAACAACTAATAACAAATCATTTTCAACTTTAATTCTTGCTCACATATTAAGCTCATTGACAAGTATTTATGTATTTGAATATTTTTCTAACTTATGCATACTAGATTATTTACTTTAGCAAAGAATTATACACTATAGGCTTATTTCATGTTTAGTTTTAAAAATACCTTCATATTCAACGACACTCAAGAAGGAATTCATTCTACTTTAAGTCACACACACAAAAAAAATACAAAGTAAAAATGTTTGCATCTTATAACAGATAGCATCTCTCGGTCGTGGAAATAGAAAAACATTACAATGCATTTCTCGCCAAAAAAGGGAAATATCGCCAAATATTGGCATCGAAAACACTCCACCATAGGCGCCTATAGTGGGATTGGTTTTTATGCGGCCTGTTGCACTCTAAATCATACGTAGTGGCCAAACTTTCTCCCTTTGGATTGGTGCGGAAGTTTGACGAGGGGGTGCCAGCTCAGGTGTCGTATTCGTTATATAACCGTGGTTCAAAATGACGAGGTCCGTCTCAAAATAGCCCTCGTGTTGCTTCAAAAAAATCGGACTTTAATATAACTAAACCAAAATATTAAAAAATTATGGAATCTATTCTGTATTACACAAAAAACTTCATTGCTGAATGATTTAGCGTATTATTCTCATATATTATTTCATGAGCGTGTTTAGATTTAGCAAGTAAGTTATTAGGTTAATTGAAGTTAAATCATTTTCCGTTTCAGACTAAATCTGAAATTTTAGGTAAGATGGCAGATAGAGAGAATTGGCAGTGCATAGCACAATGAACAGAACAGGTGTAAGGCTTCTAAAAGATAACAAGTTACAACTCTATCAAAATGCGAAATTTAAAAATACTTTGCCGAGGGGACAATTATTACCAAACTAAGCACTGAAGATCTTATTGAAAATTTTAGCAGACAATAATCCCAGCGAACCAGCTGGTCGCCAAAGACAGATAATTTTAAATAAAATAAAGATGTGAATTTTAATATTTTTAAATGAACATAAGCAGTCTTTTTTCACGATATTTTTATCTATAATAAAAGTTCAAAAACTTCATATCTGCAAATATTATCTGCTGGAACCATAATGAAAAGAATTCAAATTTAGTTAAAATTTTGCGAGCAGAAATATTACTCACGGTTCCAACGACTTCTAAATTTTATTATTTACGATGGCAAGTAAATAGTCAATAAGAATTCTACATTTCTTTTAATAGAAAAGAGATAAGGTTAAGGAATCGAGTATAACTTAAACATTTTCTCTACTAAAAGTCTTTCATATTAATCTAGGTATAAATTATCATAAGTTAACACCTTTTGCTTTTGCATTTTATATGAACATAAGAGCAACTCAATAAACCGAACATTGAAAGACGGTCAAAAATGTGCCTTTGCAGCTTAATTCATTTAAATCAAGCACGTTGTTTGAGAGATATTTTATATTTTACTGCATCATAAGTGTAAATAATATCAAAAAGAGTACAGTTATATACGAGAGATGCATGTTGGAGGTTTCTTATATCATAAACCTCCAACAACCTCCTCCTTTTTAATAAAACAAAAAAATAGCGTTAAAACGTCTTTAGTTTTTATGATTGATAAATATCTTGAAAATAAGTTATGATGAAGATAAAATTTAAAGATCTTGGTAACAATATATTTTATTTAAAAGTTATTGTAAAAAGAAACTAAATATTTTCTGCTGTTTAGATAAACGATTGGATATGATAAATAGAATAAACCAAGCAATTTGTATAGGATGGTATAAAATCAAATTATAGAATCGAACACATCGTTACCAATATCTTAAACATTTTCTCTCCATCATAATTGAATCGACTGTGCTTACAAATTATCATAAGCGAGAAGCAAAATAACTTCTCAATATGCTAAAAGCCTAGCCTCTCAAAGACTAACTATGATTTTGATGGTGGAATTTTAATTCCGAAGAATTGGATGGTGCACATTAATAATTGTTAGTAAGGTCTTTCGTGTTTTACTTCTTCATCATAATTGTGTTTTATTTCTTCATCGTAATATTTGTTTTATTCCTTCATCACTGCATCATAAGTGTAAATAATATCAAAGGGAATACAGTTATACATGAGAGAATGTTGAAGGTTTATCATAGAATTCTTATTCATTCATAAAACAAAAAATAGCGATGAAATGTCTTCAATTTTTATGATTGATAAATATCTGGAAAATCAGTTAAGATGGCGATAAAAATTAAAGATCTTGGCAACAATATATTTTATTAAAAAGTTTATTCTAAAAAGATATTAAATTTTTTCCACAAACAATGGATAGGATAAATAGAATGACCAAACAATTTAAATAAGATGGTATAAAATCAGATAGTCAAATCAAACACATTGTTACCAGTATCTTAAATATTTTCTCTCCATCATAATTGAATCCACTCTGCTTACAAATTATGATAAGCGAAGACCAAAATAGCTTCTCAATATGCCAGAAGCATGTGCCTCTCAAAGCTTAACTATGATTTTGATGGTGGAATTTTAATTCCGAAGAATTGGATGGCGCACATTATTAATTGTTAGTAAGATCATTTGTGTTTTATTTCTTAATCCAACCGTCCATTTCTGGAGTCATTATAGCTGAGAACGGGTGGTGGATTTTTGACACCGCGAATAAATCATCCCGATCTAATGGAATGTGTTAACTTCGCCATAATGAGGAGCTATCTTAAAAGCTCATAAATCAAATTAGCAAAATATTTCACGGCAAGGCGGTAATGCCCCGTGCCTCCAGTCGATTGGATTACTTGGGGCGCAATGCGGCGGAATTTCCGGAAGCCTATAATAGTTCGTAAATTACACATCCTCCATTAGCCAAAGAGAGTTCTTAAGTTCCTTTGACTAATAGTGCAAAATTATTTTGAAGACGACTTAATAGTTTCGAGAAGAAACAATTAATCTTACCTCTGTAACAAAGGACCACATGATGCGCCCTCTCGTGTCATTTATACCAACGGTCCTCCTACCATAATCGAGTTTGAAAAATGGGACATAAACCATTAAACTGATATGGGAAGATGAGAAAAAGCGGGGCGCTAGGAAATCATGATTTTTTTTTCCTCTCTCTTTTGGCGTAGATTTTTCCATATATTTTTTTTACGGATTTTTTTTCAGCAGTTCTTTCTCCCGCTCTCCTTCTATTTACAGCGAAAATTTTCCCAAACTTCATTATCTGTCGTCCTAAGACATTTTCTTCTAATGAGCCGATACGGTGTCCCCTGATTAATTTTGGCGCGCGTGGTTACGGGTAAAAAAAAGTAAAAAAATAAAAGAAGAAAGAAAAAAGGAGGCAAGGAAAATAGTTCCGCAAAAACCGTGTAAGAAGAAATTAAGGCCGAGTAGCGGAAAAAAAATTCCTATCCAGAGGGCTGCATATTAGTTAATCATGCAGACTACGAAAGAAAAAATCGGGAAAAAATCTGGAAGAGGAGAAAAAAAATATTTAAGCTCTAATTAAAACCTCCGAGGTAAAAAAGGGTATTGGGGGAAAAAATAATAATGCGTAAAAATTCGATGAAAGCATTGTGCTCGCCTACCTTTTGTTGCTGAATAGAACTCGTTAGTTCCTGTATCAAAACCTCGTGTAATAGAGTAGCGGCGATACACACACGCAAAAAAAAAGTTAAAAAAAGAAACCAAACAATAAAAAAGGGGGTCTCTATTGTGTTTCTCATCCACAACGTTTTTAACTTCAACGCTTGCTACGGATCAAAACATACGTGTGTATTAAAAAAAAGGAACTTTAGCGTCCAATCAAAAAATAAAGATGACGGGAGATGTAGAGAAAAAAAAAGTAAGTGCTTTTAGGAGCAGACGATAGAATATGGGGACGAGAAGGGAGGGGGGGGGGGCCATGAGAATGATGGAGCTTCCGATGTGTGCGGGGGACAAAAAAAATCTCAGTTCCGTCATTACCATGTATGAAAACGATTTTACTCAATAATTGCGTCTTTAATGGCCAATAGCGATTATTCTGTGCTTTGAACGGAACAATAGGATGCTGAGATGAATCGGCTCTGTCGCCCAATCAGCGCACTTCTAGGGCGTGGTTTGGTCTCCGTCTTGTAGATTAGGCGACAATTAATTCTCCTTCAGACCACCAGGTGTCCCTGGCAAGCGATTAGTCGCCTGATGAACGGCATTAATTCCCTTCTCTGCTCCATGGAGAGCGGTGGGGGTGCCGGAGCTGCCGGATTTGGCAACTTAGTTCTTTCTTTAAAGGGAGGAGGGATGGGAGAAAAAAAACTTCCTCTTTTTGCTGATGAGACATTTAGAGGAGTGGAGACAGGTATTCGACCAGAATTAAAATTATTGACGATACTTATTTTTTATAAATTTTTCGTCTCGTAAATTTTACTCTAGTGTATAATGGGAGGGGAAAAAAACTTGCTTTTAAGTCATCTGTCATTCATTTATGCCGTCAGCTATAAAATAGTAATGGAAGAAACTGCTATTTTTTAATATAAATTTATTTTATGAAATAAATTTTGCAACATTTAATATTATTTTAAATGTACGCCTGATGTGGAGGTCTTTAAGGACGACCACTTATCTTCAAAGCATGATCAGATCACCAGAACGCTATCAGAATCGGTCCTTCGCCTCCCGAATTTCCACATCACACCAAAATCCGGATTCTTCATATCCATATACCTGATGGATTTCTAATGATAGGGAAAGATTGTCGAATTTGGATCACATGGACAAATTTTAATCTACAGTGATAGAGAAGTAATTTTAATGTGTAAAAAAGTAGTAATTTTTTTGTAGTTTATTTATCTACAGAACAGAGTATTACCTTTCATGAAATGCACTTTCAAGTAGGAAAAAAATATAGTTTAAAAAATGTGTCATCGGTCCAATAAAGGCAATAAAGGTTTCATAGGTCGGACCACTGGATTCTTAAATTTAACCACCAATTTCTTTAATCACAATTAAACTAAAAATATTTTTGATTCTCAAATTCACATCAGCACACAATGTAGGAACCCAAGTGTGACATTTTATGCACTGTATTAGTTCTTCTTCTTCCTTTGTTTCCTCATATCTCGTATGAAACTACGTAATCTTAAGTTTTGTTCTTTTTAAACCAACGTCTTAACTGGTTAAGGACATAACCCGAGTTAACTCGTTGTAAATATCGTAGGTTTCAAAATAATTCGATCCTGAGGCGGTTAACATAATCTGTAAACTATTTTAATAAAATTATTATATTAAATTGTAGCAAAACAAATTTCCTATCTGAGAATATAATAAAATATTTTCTAAAAAAATTTGGATGAAGATATTTTGGAAGGTGGAATGTGCAGTTCGGAGTGATTCTTTTTTGAAACTCTAATTAGAATATTAATAAATTAAAAATTAAGCGAAACTGTGGCGATTCCCAGTGATAAATTCTGAAAAATAACAGCACACAAATGATTTATACACCATCTTAAAATTCAAAAAATGAACTTTTCAATAATATCAAGTGAGTCATTGTACAATTTTTTAATTGACTTTCACAAAGTTTTAACATGTTATTAAGTATATTCTACAGAGATACGTTTCATTGTTGAAATGAAACTCAAATGGGTTTCATTGCTAGTACAAATATTTAATTGCGTGTTTCCATTGTTTAAAGTTAAAGTACTAAAATTCTCCCCTTTTTTTATGTTCTTTGGTAATATCGTAAGGAATTATACTTTGTTTTTCATTTCACCAATGTTTTTTATGGAATCTATAATTAAAGTCCTCTAAGATATTAAGTATATTAAGAAATATATCCGGTAAGCTGAATGATTATGGTTGGAATCTGGTTAATTCTTCTATCAGCATGTTGCAATCCAGAAAGTGCTGTTGGAAATAGAATATGACACAGCATTTTAATGTTGGAATCAGATACATACTTTGCATTAGGAATAAGCTGGCTCTGACAACGGGCAATTAGATATTAGATGACATGGTCACTTGCGTCATATGAATTGATGCCATTAGGGACGCTCATGTGCGCAATGAACAGAACGAGTTCAAGAGTACTATGCAGAAGTCACCAAGTCCAAAATTTCCGATTTTGAGATATATATCGCATCGTTCTCTACAGTTTGGTAAAATTCGCTATCTTCTTTGAACTTCCGTTGATGAGATATAGAGGTGTCAGAATTTAATTTCACTAAGTCCAGAATGTGTTTTGATCGTCAGGCAGAAGTCACTAAGTCCACTTAATGATTTTGGGCAGATTTACTTTATAGGACGGTTAAAGGACTTAGTGATTACCTCCTACTGCTTGGAAGGTATGATAATTGCTTTCCCAGACTTCGACAGGTAGACACTAGGAGGAGTGAAATGACCGGAAGTGTTTGATGACATAGTGTGAGGGGATGAGCGAAATCTGGAATTGTTCGAGATTTTTTGGACTATAACTGGCGACTCAAAACTCAATGCCTACGGTCAGGGACGTTTAAAGATTCTTGTACTTTCAAAAGCTTATATTTCTCTCTTTCCTATCTCTAAACAGATATATAATGATCTGATCCTAGGGAGTGAATCCACAAGAATTTCATTCATGGTATAAATCCTTTGACAAGTTCTAAAAGCTCTGCGAATCTAAATACGGAAACTAGCCAGAGAATGAAGTTGGTTTTGTGTAGAAATATAATAAAGATGTCATTAAAATACATATTTGCTATTACAATAATTATCTGTTACTATGACGTGAAAAACACATTACGTGGTAAATAGTAAAGGCAACTTTAATGTAAATAGCTAATGCAATGTAAAAGGTTGAAATGTTAGCATAAATTATAATTAATGATATACTTTTTATGTGCTAATATTATCAATTTATAACTTTAAAAATAAATCAAATTTACGCTGTAAACAAATGAGTTTAATTAAATAATTATTACTGGTTTAAAAGAAGTCATAAATGCAGTTTACATTTCGGCAGGTAAAAGTCCAGAAAAAATTAAATTATGCATAATAATATATTTTTAGGTACTAACATTGTGAATGTATAGCTTGTACTAATAAAAATAAATCAAACTGAGGCTGTAAACAAAAGAGTTCAATTAAATAATTATTACTGTTTCAAAAGAAGTCATATAAGCAGTCTATATTTTGGCAGGCAAAAGTCACCAAGTACACAAAAATTCCCTTTGACGGACTATTGCAGTCAATTAGAAATTCCAATTAGTTATTTCATGATAAAAACCAGTTATCTAAGCATCAGTAAAACTATTGTAGTAGTTAGAAGTCTGTAAAATAATTTTTATTATTTTTCATAACACTAAAATGTTTAAATTGTCTGTATCTCAAAATTATGTTTATGGACTTAATGACTTCTGCCTGAACGATATCGATACAAAGTTATAGCCGAAGCCGTGCGGTCCAAACGACAAGTCGCTCGGAACAATTCCACCCAAACAATTCAACTTCCTAGCTACAAAGGGATGATTAAAAACAAACACAAAAAATTAAATATTCAAAGTGAAAAAGCAAGGTTAAACAGTTCTTTGGCAATATCAGAAAAGGCCTGCCTAAAAAATTCAATTTTTAGTAGGTCTTTGAGTTCTTTACTTTGCCAATTATTGGGCAAAGACTGCCTCAAATGACCCTATTTATGACGACCCTCAAGGAGCACATGAGAAACAGATCCTTCGACACGGAAGAGGCGAAGGTTCTGTTTCTCCTGTGCATTAGCACGTCTTAAAAGTCTATTATAGTTTGAAATTGAAAAATATTTTATTAAGGGAATCATAAGTATCAAATAATGAATAAGAGATTGAATTGAAATGACTCAATTATTTCTGCCAGCGAATAAGGTGGCCCCAAAAGCGGCTAGTACCAAAAATAAAACAGCCTTTTTTTTATAAATCTGCCGTCTTATCCATTCTTTTACATCATATTTTTCCTTTGTAAGGCACGGATTCACACAGTACGAAGTTCTTAGGAATCTATCAATGGTGTTGAATTATCTGTCCTCGGATTTACACTGAAGCATGGTTCATTTAAACTGCACTTATATCTCAGATAATGAATTCAATTATAAATCTTCTGTGTTTTTATATAAAAGTTTATTATGCAATTAAAAGCATAAAACTGTGATCAAGAAACTTTTGAGACCTTCATAACATTACCTTTCCGGTTTAGAACTTATCCTTCTTTGAGAATATGTGCGACCTCGGGGCCGGAGGGTCGCAGGTTCGAAACCCGATTCCACTGAAGATCCGCCGTGTATGGGGCCTGTTGCACGCTAAATCATACGTAGTGGCCAAACGTCCTCCCGTTGGTGTGGCGCGGAAGTTTGGAGAGGGGGGTGCCAGCTCAGGTGTCGTCCTCGTCATCTGACCGCGGTTCAAAATTACGAGGTCCGTCCCTAAATAGCCCTCGTGTTGCTTCAAAACGGGACGTTAATATAACCTAACCTAACCTAACCTTGAGAATATGTGCACATATTACGCCATCTGCAGGGTGAATTTCACTACACTATTCAAAACAATGAACTGTTAAAAGTGAAACTAAAAATAAATTTTATTCTATTATTCAGGCCTTTATTTGCATAAAAGAGACAGTCTGACATCTTTGTTCTTAGTAGGTAGGGTAAATAACATTTAGATTTCGGATAAATTTATATATAAATAACTGTAGAGAGCTGATATGATGAAGTCTCACCGGCCCAAGAGTTCTTATGTGCTTAAAAATTTTGAATATTCATTAAATTATTCTTATTTCCTTTTATATATAGCTGATACGATATAATATTCTTCTTTGCTATACCTCTTTTTAGAGACTTAATATCTTTTGATCGTTATCGATACATAAAAATATCACGAATATTAGGGGAAATACATGTCAATATTGTGCACATCAAACAAAACCATTCATGAAAGTTACAAATAATTATCAGCTCTCTGTAAAGAAGGGTGAGCCAAAATCCCCTTTCGTCTTCATCAATTTCTGGTCGATTCCCCTAAATGCCCTCGTGACCCAATCTTCACTGTGATATGTGAGTTCAAGCCTTTTCTTTACATGGTCGAAGTTCAAAGAAAATCCATTCAGCCCATCGGAAGATATTCAAAAAAAAAAAATGTGCAAATCCAAAGGTGTCCATATTTTTCTGTCACGCCCCTGTGTCTTCGGAGACAAAATATGCAGGTCTGTCAAACTCAATCCAACACCCCTCTTTCAATTTTTAAAAATATTTAACCTCCTTGGAACTCGTTTTACTCAACGTTAGACGTAACCCTTTAAGCCTTCAGTACTTTAGTCCTTTGTCGTTTAATGATGCCCACATTCCTATCTGTCTACAATCCTAAACGCTCAATTACTTTGAAACTCTTCTAAAAGGTCCATTGTTGCACTGAAGACTGATAATCTTCATGTATGTATCATGATCCCTAATGACGTGAAGCGCAGTTCCTCCCACTAACATCAACAATGTTCATATTATACAGGATGTTTCAAAAATAATTGGCAAAAATGAAAGAGTAGATCAGGTATACAGATACAATTCATTTTCGCAATAGAGCATGAGGTTGGAAATGCGAAAGGGATTAGCTACAGGTTTTTGTCAGTGAATTAAGTAATATAAAAAGATACACCAGATGAAATGTACAACACAAACTGAATGGAATATAAATTTACAATAGAACAACAATACGACTCCATGAATAATAACATACGAAGCGCGTATCGTTTCAGTCGGCAATTCTTTAAAAAAACTTAAGTATTCCAAAGGTTTGTTGTTGATACTGCCTTCTGCTTGTCATTATCGTGTTTGTCATCTCGCATACGACTTGTAATGTTGTCATTCACGCAACTGAGTTGCTGTGATATTATGGAAGTTTATTCTATTCAATATGTGTTGAACATATCATCTCGTGCATCTTTTTTTTTACCGAAAAATTAAAACTGAGGTCATGTGTTAAAAGTTCCCCCCTACTGAAAAGATTGTTATCTGATCATGATACCAATAGATTTTTAATCTATTGGTATCATGTCCCTAATGGAGTCAAATAACTGACCATGTCGTGTAACTTCTAATTCCATGTTGTCGTTACTATCTTCACTTTCTTATTCCTCTTGTAAAATAATCATTTGATTTCAACATAAAATGACTCGGCATATTTTATGGCCAGTGGCATGTTAGCTGGGTTAAAACATGCTGAGAAAAGAATGAAAACATCGCAACTGTAATCATTCAACTTATTGGATGCAGTTCTTAATGTAAGCAAAGCAATATCTCGGAAAGCTTGGTTCACAGATTTCACAAAAAAATTTCATGAAATAAAATATGAAAGCAAAATGTATTAGGATATTATCTCAGATTACAACAATGGAAGAGAAATTTGCAATTAAATATTTGTTTAAACAGTGTTAACGGTTTGAGTTGCGTTGCAACAATGAAAAGTACTGTTGTAAATTATGCCAAAAAATATTTTTAAAAATTCATCAAAATTTGAGAAAACGTTGTACTGCAATTTAATTGATATCATTGGAAAGATAATGTTTTGCACTTTTAGATGGTGTAAAAATAAATTTTGTGCTCTAAAATTTTCGGAAGTTATTAAGGAAAAACGCCAAAATTTTGCTTAATTTTTAATTAATTAAAATTTCAAAAAAGGATTCCGCGGTGCACATTCCTACCCTCCAAAGTATGTTTGTGCCAAATTTCGTAGCTCTAGGTGCAGCGGTTTGGCCTGTAGAGCGCCAACACACACAGACAGACAGACACACACACATTGTCCTTTATTATTAGAAGAGATTAACTTTGGGTTTAAAAATATCGTGTAAAATCTATTCGCGAATGAAAACGATCGCCAGTGCTTTATCATCAACTTTCTCGTATATTTTTTGCATAATGGTGGCACTTATAATATAATTTCAAAAATAATTATGACGTGTGTCATGCAAATATAGGCAACTTGTGCTTCAATGATGTAAATATGGTTTATAGAATCATTGTGTAGAGAAAGCGCTACGTAGTTGTATCTAGAGAACAAGTGTTTACATTTAGATATCATGAATGAAATATTTTAACAACGAAAAATACTTGCATTGTTTTATAGTAAATAGCCAAATATGTTATTATATTCTCAGAAAGGAAATTTGTTTGGCTGAAAGTGATTATAATAATTTTATCAAAATAGTTTAAAGAAGGTAAAGTTAATTTTTACTTGTTGTCCAAAAGTTGCTCAGATTGAACCACAAACAGTTTCCTAAATTGGATTGTTAAATCTATGGGAATATTATTTTGAAAAATGAAGTTATAATCAGTAATAGTCCTCATAAATTGGAAATGGAACAAGCCAAAGAAAAAATGCAATAAAAGAACATTAGAGTGATCAAATATCGATTCAAAAAGAACAAGAAGAAATGATACAGTGCATAAAATGTCATACTTGGGTTCATACATTGTGTGCTGGTGTGAATTTGAGAATCAGAAAATACCTTTTCTTTAATTGTGCTTAAAGAAATTGGTGATCCAGTTTGTGAAACCAGTGGTCCAATCCGGGAAACTAATTTCCTTTAATTGGACCAATTATACTGTTTCTCCACGCTAATTTAAAGTGTATTTCAAAGGGCTAATTACATTGTTTTGAAAATAAATAAGTTACAAAAAATTCTACTACTCTTTTTTTATTATTAAAGTTACTTCTTTATCATTTTACATTTTAAAAAAATGTTCATGTAGTCTAAATTCGGCAACCATCTGATATTAACTGGAGAAGATATTTTGGCATCTTAAAATTAAAGAAATTACTTATTCAGCGATACTCATTTCATTGCTATGTCAGATTTTTCTGGATAGCGATTAAATTATTTATTTTAGACTCAGAGCGGCCCGGCCGAAAGGGTGTAAGGCTGAAATGAGGCCGTTGGAAGAATTAAAGATTTCACAAACTATGCCCCGAACACTGGAAGAGATCAAAACAGAGCTAAGTGGTAAACATTGGCTCGACCCACAACAGATGGGGAGAACTTACATATAAAAGATTAATCAAAATAACATTTCTTACAAACCTAAGAAGGTGATGGAACTTCAAACACTCTAACATAGAATCTACATGAAAGTTAGACTCTATGATAGCGATTAAATTAATCGAGTTGCTAAATGAACTATCTTGTCTTGCAAGCAAATATAAATTCTGATTTAGGAGAAAAACTGAGCATAGTTAATATATGACAACAGTTTTATTAACTACTTAAAATGTTAACAATTCATTATTTTACCTGCATGATATTAATCAGTGTGGATTCTCTAAAAAATACCAAAAATTAGAAGCTTATAAATAAATAATATGAGAATAAGCTACGATTCTAAGTAAATATACCGAAAAGAAACTTGTTATTCTGAAGTACAGCAGTTCTGAAAGGCATAGAAAGTCAATGCTATCAAATATTGAGCCGAAAAGTTTTGTGTGGGGATAAAGACTAATAAAATAATCTTCGCAATGCATATATTTTTAATCTTGGGGATATTCTAACCCATAAAATAAGATTTATTACATCACGTGTTTTTTTACAAATAACTTCATGCGGATGCAACACCAGTTTCAGAAGATAAAGTAAAATATTTTCTTAACTGTGAAATACTATTGTTTATAATTATTTTAAATCACTTTAGAACAAAACTGTTTCGCAGCCGTAGTAAGAACAGTCTTCTGAACCAACGCATTTTTGCAGTGCATTTTCGTATGTCGCTTCATGCATTTTTAACATTGTAATCCATGTATGAAGCGTATTATACGTTTGAAAAAAATAAACAAGATGCTATGTCTTTGATCGCATTTCGAGATACATAGGCATTCCCTCACTTTTTATACATTAAATTTCCCGAAACAAGATCTTTCATCTCGTTATTAACATATTCATCAATTACGTCACCGGAATCGCCACTGTTGGGCGACATTTTCTGATTGTTGGCGCCATTCTCTCTCCAGGGATTTGCAACCCTGTGTCAAGAGTCCGCGCTAAGAGGGATTTTAAAGGGAAAACTACTGCTCCATTACCCGTAATGTAGAATTAAATCGTGTCTAGAGAAAAGCTATTTATCCTCAACTTTCGCGGATAGGCGTCCAACTTATTTACATAAGCGGGCCTTTGCTCTAAAGGGGTTAAAGACAATTCTTCGGATGGGGGAAGGAGACGGGAGAGTGATTGTGGCATAAATTTGGCACTGTTTATGATTTTAAGAGTCAGTTATGTCGGAAGAGGAGGACGTGGTGCTGTTTATTGATAAAGCTTTGCTTGTTTTGATGCCAGCTTTGCCTTCGTAAGAGCATCTCCGGAATGTGGATTCTTTAGTGTCATTTATTGTTTGCTGAGCTACACTGCGGAAAATTACATTTCTGTTGCTGACATATAAGGGAGAGATTATCCGAAAATGCCTGGAATGCGTTTATTGAAAATAGCTTTCAGCATCCGTTCTTGGAAAAAAGAATGACAGTACCCGTGAAAGTTTCAGTTTATTATGAGCTACAATGTATATTTAGGCTTATTATGACTGCGGTTATGGAGTACTAATTTGTTCAACTTAAAAATCCGCTATAACATGGACGCAATCAAGTCAAATGGTGACAATCAAAACTACTGAATAGAAATTTAGATTTCCAAGCTATCCTTCTATCTATTCATATTAAATATAATCACGGATCTTCATTTTACCCAATTCTGTTGAATTTCCTATTTGAAAAGTGCATATAAACACTGATTATTACATTTGGGGAATGCATTAGAAAACCATCCCTACCTATCCTGAGCTGTTCGGTGATTCTGAATGACCAGATCGCTGCGAATAGTAACACGGGTACTGTGTCACTGTTCGTACACCCTGTGATCATTTGCAAAATAGCCATCACCGGACCAAAGGGTCACCGAAGACGATTCAATATCATTACTGTATCCACAGGAAGAGCGAGAACCGGCATACTGAGTCGGGCCACTTCTCATCAACATACCCCTGGTGCCCCCCGAGGAACATACATTTGTAAAGCAGACTTCAAAAAATCATTTTATAATTTAAATATATAGTTAGCATGCATTAAAATGTCAGAATAAATCAATTAGAATCACAGCTACTGAAAGTAGGTTTCCAGAAGCAATATACTTTAAAAGCAGCAGCAATGACTTATTCTTCTGAAGTTTCAGGTGTCCGTATTTCCACTTTTATTGGAATTTCCAGAATTTTTTTGAGCTTAATTTTTGACACCAGCACAAACAAAATTCATCGGACCTATATTTTTCGAAGTTTGCATTGTTTCTTTTGTAAAAGCCTCATAAAAGCATAAAAATAAAATTGTGCAAAATTCAAAAATTTCCACAATTTTATGCTTATATAAACAAAAAAACACAAATACCTCATGTTCTCATTACAATCCAATATACTTATACGCAATTTTACTAAAATGTTTCAACTTATTACCTGGGTCCGATCTATGTGGGAAATCTTGAACGCTGTCAATCTACGTAGATAGGTATCTCACGTCAAGTGCTTTCTTGACTTTAACGGAGTCAATTCATCCGAGGTCACTGGCATAAAACAAGCGTAACTGTGCATATCATCTATGTTTTAACTGCATATTGTATTGTACTGATCTGTAACTATGCCTTCTTTTCACGGTGCATTCAATGTTTATTCAATTAGCATGAATTGACTGTCACCTAATATTGTTAACTTTTATACATGTCAGAATATGGTGATTTAAATTTTAAATTAACATTTATATTTGTGATGCCGCTCAGAAAGTCTGACTTTGTGGGAGTAAAAGTCTCACAAATGACTCGTGTAGCTGCAAAACTGGCCATCTCCCTAACATAAAATTCTTTAGAAAAGTGGATTTTCTGCCACATCTAGCTAACATGAGATATAAAGAAATACTGCATGGCATTCGATGCATTTGGGCAGTGCGATTCAGTATGCAATTTATGCCAATGAGGCATGAAGAAGGGGGCGAGTTATTTTAAATTTTGTTTTGGAAATGTCCAGTTTTGCAGTTTGTTTTGGATATGGACAGTTTTATAACAATCTGAAATTAAATAAATACGCCAAATTGTATAGAGAATAGGAGACATAATAATTTTCTCAAAATATTTTTGAAATAAGGAGGTATCCCATTAAAAAAATAGATTTAATCATAAAAAATTAAGATTCTCATGGCCACATTTTCTCCAGGATCTCACTATAATAATAGTAGTTATATAGTAAATACTATTATTTCTCACTTGAGTCTTATTTCGACAGTAGTAAAATTCCATGGACTCTAACTCATTTTTGAAAGAGATCACAGCGTTCTTTTTTGGCTCAAATGCCGCTGATCTTCGGTCTTCCCTCTCTTTTTCTGAAGGCCGTGGTCTTTACACCCCTCCTGTCTTACAGTCGTCTTCCACATCCACTTTTATACATAAATAAAAGAATCATTATGAATATAACCTACTGTTGCTACTTCCATCCAAACGGATCTCTTTTACAATACCTTATCTGATGAGGATAACTTCAACATTTTTCTCCATCTTGTTCAAAAGTGCAATAATTCAGAAAAAACAAACTCGAACTTATCGCAGTGTCCGCATCAACAGTTGTTAAGCCTGCGCTTAGCTAAATTTGCCGAAATTACCGCTGCGCTGCCTGGCGGATTTGTAGATGGCTGGCTTTGAATCCTTATCCATTAGTGGAGATAGCCAGTTCTTCAGCACACCTTGATTTTCGGGAGCAGTTTAAACACGGATAGGGCCGGGTTTTAAACATTTTCGGGTTGTCAAATTGTAGCGGAAATCATATAGATTTAAAACCTTTGAAAAAAGGCATTTGTGAAAAATATGGAGATGGCCACTTTTGCAACTACACGACAAACATACTTTCTCTCTTTAACCCCTTACAAATGTATCCCGAACTCGTTTCGTGCATTTAATGATTGCCTTTTTAAACTTTTAATCTAAAATTAAGTCATTCATAATCTTTATTCTTCGATCGAAGATCATCAAAAATTACCTGAAATCCACTAACATTCAAATGTTCTATGGGTTCTTAGTTGAATCAATACAATAATACATTCTCAAAACAGAAGGGGTATTCTAGTTAGACGGTACAGAGAACAACTGCATTGTTAAGGGGGTAATCTGTTATAATTTGACAGATGAATTTATGAAATTCTAAATTCTTCTCCTAAGAAAGTGCTAGTTGGATCGTAGAACTAATAAGTAACCATTGGTAGATTTGAATCATTCAAAAAGCCAGGTGGTAAACGCTTATGGAATATGAAGTTTTTTTAAAACTGTTAATAACTCGTGCATTAAATACTAATTTACCTTTATCCCTTCCAGACAGTAAACAGAGAGCATTCATTATTATTTATATTACCCTATTCCCAAATAACCCAAATCCATACACTTTTTAGGCGCAAAGAATTTCCAAAATTTATACCCGAAACGTGACTTAGGCACGTCACCTGGCGTCCATTAACTTGACTGTCCCTCATATAAATCAGCCCCAAATAGTCCAAAAGACAACCCTCTCTTTTTAAAAACGTTAACCTGAACCAAACCGAGTAAACACCGTAAATCTGGGCGCCGCCATATTTTTCCTTTATTAACCCCAATACAAACACCCATTTTGGGATTAAGGGGGCAGTTATCGGAGCTAATGGGCCGATAAAAGAGTGCCGCCCGTGTTTGAATTTTAAACGGGGACGCGGGGGTGCTGGCAGGGGTGGGGGTGGAACGCTTTCATTGTCCTACCCTGACGCGTAGTAAGAGAAAGATTTTAAAGTATATTAGATATTTATTAATGGCAGCATGTGGTGGTGATTTGCACCAAAGTTGCTGATAGTTTTAGCTCTTAATAAAGGAAGTATATTTTCCTCCGTGTTAATATGTTTCCATTGTTCGCAATCATGACCACTTTTATTTATAGTGCCCATTATCTTTTGCATACATTATATATAAATAAGTAGTAGTCTGCAGCTATAACAGTTCATCACAGAAATAATTACTGTTGTATATGTTATTCATAATTATCTAAGTGATTTCGACTGAAATTAGCCACTGACTACTAAAATAGAAATTTAATTGTTCTTCAAAAGGCTTTAATGTTCAAATTAATGAAGTTAAAATGAAATTTTGGACGATCAAGAAATAGAATACTTCACTTTGGATGACAATAAGTATTTATTAACCTACTCTGTGTTTCATTCTTCACTTACTCTATTGTATACAATGTGTGCGGAAAAATAAACTAAACTAAATACGCACTGAAACTTCTTTAGGTAGCAATATATCAGTGAAAGGAAGTTAGGACATCAAACATGAATTAGAATTTCAGTTTTAGAATAAAATATGAACATGAATTAGGACATGTCTCTCAGAGCCTATCCATAAAGCCTGCATTTAAAAAGCTTTGCCATATGCATTAAGAATTCAGTGCTTATCGGCTAACAAACAGTCTGGTCAACGAACAAATCGAATAACGATAACTTTCAAGGAAGATTTTCATGTTCGAATAGCAAATATTTGTCCGAATAATGAACACATCACAGTGTAATCTGTTAGTGCCACCGCATCAGGGATGAACAGACAAAAGTGGGACACTAAAGGTTTGATTGGATAAATAGCGAAATCGAAATAAGGAACAAGAGCTTTAAAAAATGAAGATAATAAAAAGTAAAAAATGAGAACTTCAAATATATATATATGAAAGGGTTTTGAAAAGATATTTTGGCAAATGGATTCATAACCATTCCTTCGTTTTATAACTAATTTCTGCGTTTTCAATCTTTGTGTTTTTCCGAATTTTTTGTTAAAATCTGATAATATTATGCGCTTATCCGGTTCATTTAAAAGGCGTAGTCATATGACTCAAGTTCTGATTGATCAAAGATTTTTTTATTTCGAAACTCATTTTGAGTCCAGAATTTTCGATTATTGGGCAATTAACGGCTTTCACGTCTTCCATCTTCTATCTCATATATAAATAAGTAGCTTAAGATAAATGTTTGATATTAATTATTTGTATAAATGGGGGAGTCAAAACACAATGTAAATCATTACAAAGGAGTATAATTCATCAAAAATCATTAGAAGTCCGATAAAAATTGATATAGAAAGTCGAGCCCTAAATGCTAAAAGTTGGAAACTTTCGTGTAAAATGACTTGAGCTCGGATTTTCCCATGAAGATGATATAGAAATGGATTGCGGAAGAGAGATGTGTTTACAGAGATCCGATTAATTTTTGAGTCGACCAAAAAGAAGTAAATTTCAGGCAACTGCCAAAAAACAATTAATTTAAAATATTAATAAATAGTCAAGAAGTTTGTAAAAGACAAGAAAACAGAAATTACATGATCTCACTCTAGGAAAAAAGCTTTTCAATAGTGATTGACCTAAAAGAAATAAACCATTTCGATAGTAACCAAAAAGAGTAGGTATATTTTATAAAGCAGGTTTAAAAATAATAAAATAATAGAAAATATATTTCATAAATAACTATAAGAATATAATTAGATGAATGTAAATAATGTACATATATCATTATATTCCACTTCAAAAATACTTGCAGTATTTAAAAATCACTCTTAAGAGCTTCAAGGTTTACTGAATACGAAACGATGATTTCGAATGTCTATTTATAGATGATTTTATTTTAAAATACAATTTCCAGAAGTATTGTCTACATAACTTCAATTTCTATTAAGTTAAATAAAAATTTAATTCTAAAAAATAAATAAAAATTCAAATCACTATTCAGCATGTAATAATAATGGAAACAAGATCACATTCCCATATTATAATAAAAAAGTACGAAATTCTATTCTCTTATAATGCAATTAATGCATAGACTCTCATTACGGACAAATTTAGTTGATACACATTATAACTATTTAGAAGATTATTTATATTAATTGTGAATCTATATACGTTTTACTTCAAAGTAAATTAAAAATCAATATGAAATGAATAGTTCTTACCTTTGCCGTTGCGAGTTCTTTTCTTCGATCTTTCCCATTTGAACATGTAAAAAAACGATAGGATTTTTTTTATCTTGTCACATATACAGTGGCTCCCAAAAGTGTAATTTAATTAATTAATAATATTAATTTTAATTAATGTATAGAACCCTATTTCATTGAAAATTGTAAGTGTACGAACACTTTTGGGAGCCATTGTATGTTAAAAGAAAGGACCGTCAGTTCTTGCAACAAAAGTAGTGATTCTTTTTAAAAACAACTATCAATTTTTATAGCCTTTGGTTTTCTTCATCATATTTCTCGAACAGATAATTTTAATCTTTGATTTACTATCACACCTATGCATTCAAATGATCGATTTCGGAACACAGAATTATAGATTTGTTTCAACGTGGAGATTAACTGCATTGTTCTGGAAGTTCATTCAAATCAGAGGATAAGCAAGAATTTAAAAAAGTTCTTACAACCGTTACTTTTGCCACAATCAAGAAAAGAAGCTATTAAAAAAATTCAAATATTGTCCTCAGAGGAAAATTTTATCGTCTGCAAACTTTTTATAAAAATATTTCAGAGAAAGATTTAATCTTTGCATAATTTTATCTTTTGTTAAGTTAACGTTTGTTACTTTAGGTTAGTTTATTCGTATTCCAGTGAACGTAAATATATTATTTAAAAAAGTGAAAAGTTTCACAATTAAGAGATAGGCACAAATTTAAATATGCGAGTACATTAAAATGAAGTGATATTGCATATAGGCGGTAAATATTATTTTTTATTGAAAGTACTGTCTTGTTGATGTGTGTTAGTATGATATATTTTTATTAAACTGCTTCTCAAATGTGATCACTGCATCATTCTCAGAGATTCGAAAAGTAGCTAATAAGAGTACGTTAATGATTAATAATTTTCTTTTTAAAACTACAGTGAAATTTTGCAGATTCCAAGCTGACAAGACCACAATAAAATTTCAAGTTAAAAAAAACTGGATATAAAAAGGAACACAGCAACAGAAAAATATTATTTTGAAACTAAAAATAATAATAAACATTTCTCTTTAATATTTAACAGTTTTTACAAATATATTTCATATTAAAACATTATTTTCGTATTATAGATCAATTATTGAATAATACGTAATTGATCTATAATCCGAAAGTAATTTTAATAAATAAAGTAATAATAAGTATAATAATATAATTTCAATCATTCAAAAATAATATTATAAATAGATAACTAATAATTTTAATAAATAAACAACATTCAGAACTTTGAAGACAACATACAAAATAAACACTACAATTCACATTTAACGTGTTTCAAGACTTAAAAAAAGAAAGGAAAGAGAAGGGGGAAAGTGTGTGTGTGTGTGTGTGTGTGTGTGTGTGTGTGTGTGTGTGTGTGTGTGTGTGTGGTGTGTGTGTGTGTGTGTGTGTGTGTGTGTGTGTGTGTGTGTGTGTGTGTGTGTGTGTGTGGACAAATTTGTATTTTTTTATTGAATAATGCATTAAACAGCAATAAACTCTTCTAGCGAATTAAGGACCTTAAAAAACTTTTCACTCATGATGGCACAAGCCACGGTGAAAATCTATAACACCTCAGAAATAAAAACAATATCTTACAATTGCCCAATGATTTCGGCCTTTTTAAACTTGCACCGGTAAACACATTTACGCCCTGATTCGCAGATTATTTAAAACTTAGATATTTGGTATTTTCAATTACCTTGGCGATTGAAAAGATGCGTTTTAAGGAAGGTAGAAAGGTAGAGAATTCGAAAATGGAAAAAATCTCAAATCATCATTTTTTAATGATTGGGGGGAGGGGGAAGGTCCGACACACTAACTTATGGACCTCTATCTTTCAATGACACCTTGTCTCTTCAAAATTAAAAAAAATCATACGTTAAAAAAATCCGGAACTGCTCTCCCCTTCACTTTCGTATACTCCCCATAAAAATTGTTATTGTAGACTTTTATAACAGCTTCAGTGGCGGCTCGTGCATTAGAACTGCAGAGCTGCAGTACTCCTGAAATTATTTTAAAACCTTGTATTTTCATTTTTTATTCTAATTTAATTGGCTTACTTTTCCATTTTGAGAGTTCGATGATCAACGAAAATGGCAAAAAAGTGATGAAAAACGTAAAAGGAAGATTGAAAATCATTAAAGAATTGAGGGAGAGACAGACCAGAGCTGCATAGAGTGTTTTCCCCTCCAAAGGATCGAAATTCACGTGCTAGCAATGTGGAGTTCTCAGTTGGGAGAAAAAGCAACCCTTTCTCCGCTTGAAATTACATGCACTTGAGCTGCGTTTTCCCAGCTCTCGTTTGGCACGACTTCCTCATTTGGTTTTATTTCTCTTATTCTCAGTAGTCCAATCATTAATTAGTTTTTTAAATCAAATTCTGGAGGAGTTGTAATTTTTTCCTCCTTTATGTTTTTGGGGTGTTGATTACGAATCTCAGGTTTACGACGAAAACTTTTTGTTGGAATTTTATTAATAGCCAAAAAACATGAAAAGAAAATTTCCCCAGTTTCTTGCTTATAACTGAAAAAACTATCAATTTTTAGTATATCATCATTATACACCAAAATAACCAGCACAAAATTTCCTACAACTTAGGTCTATACAACTTTTGCAGCACTACTCATTTCTGAGCTGAAGAGCAGCCAGTGATCAGCATATAAAATTTGCGTTGAATTATAATTCAACGCAACTATAATAATAGTATGCCGAGATTCAAATAAAAGTAAATATCTATATTTAAAAAGAAGAATAAAATCAAATGCAGTTTGTATCACTTTAAGAAATACTAATTTGAGTCCATTGTCTAAATTAATCTAATCTAACCACCTTAGCACAATGATTGAATCAGTATTTTCACTGGACAGGGAAGAAGCGCCCATGCAAACGCAATACGTATTAATTTTCGAATGAAATGGGTATTGTGTAGATGAGCAAATCCACTAATTAAGAATACAGTAAAGCATCGTTTATACGTCTTTCAAGGGACTGACGTAAAACGACGTATAAATGAAAAGACGTATAATCGAAATTTTAATAAACACTTTGAGTGTTACAGTTTTAACGCTACTCATGCAAATTCATTTAAAAGTATTAATTTTAAAGTTTTTTCAGATAGTACTAGTATAATTCTGGTACTTTTCCTTTAGCCCGGAGCAAGCGAAAAATCGCCAAATAATGAAGAATTCCGCCAAATTTTGGCGACATTTGCGCCCGGCGACTTGGCTCGCGTTTGGTTGACAATTGGCGACATTTGTGCCCGGCGACTTGGCTCGCGTTTGGTTCACAATTGGCGACATTTGCACCCGGCTAACGGAAAAGTACCATAATTCTACATATGATGGAAATCAATAATTAAATTTCAAAATTAAACATTTATCAGAAAAGTGAGAAAATCATACCTTTATTGCATATCTTGAGTACTAATTATACATATCTTATACGATTTATGTGCATGCAGGTAGGCGTTAAACAAAAAAAATCTTTAACCGTTGTCTGACGTGCTGATTGTCTGTGAGTATTAAGTACATCATTATGATTCGAAAAATGTTCATTGAATGTCTTTTCACTATTCTTTTGACAAAAGAAATGAGTACAAAGGTTTTCAATGGAGTCCATTGCGTCTTTAAAGAAAGGTGGAATAACTTCATCATCATCGCTCAACTTAGGACCAGACAATTTGTCTTCTATTAATTCATGAAGTGTGAATAATTTCGAAGTCATGATATCTTTATCACAGTACACATGCCAGAAAGGAGGAAATTTTTACAGTCTGGAATAGGGGAAAATGACGTATAACCAAAGCTGTGCGTCGTATAAATGAAGTACTTTATCATTACAATGAATACGAATGGATCTGGACTGTGATGAAATGACGTATAAATGAGAAACGTATAAACGATGCTTTACTGTATGTATAAGCTTCACCTCCCACGCCAATTGTGACTCACGTACTTAAAAATAGTAGTAAATATGAACATTTTCGTGTTGTATCTTGTTTATTCAGGCTAATCGCGTTAGTGTGTAGGCTGAAGTGCCTTCCTCAATGCCGCCAAATTTCATCTATCTAGTTAGCTGTATTTTTGAGTTATCGTGTTCACGTACACGGGGACAGTCAGACAGGCATAATTCAGAAACAATTTTTTTCCGGAATCCGAAAAGAAACTGCGTGGAGATTCATCAAAGCTTCAAGATCGAATTTTTCAAGGACTACGATACTTTCTCTGTCTATCGCTAGAATGTCTAATCTGGTCCAGTGGTAGAACCTTCAACATTTATATGCGACTGGATGAATTATTCATCAAAAATCGATTATTTGTACTTAAATTTACCAATATCACTGAAAAATCTTCTGAATATGGCAAGTAGGATATTTGCAAAAGAGAGAAAATGGATTCTTCAATTTTTCTTCCATTTCCTTCTGGTTTTGATATAAAGATATATAGTACAAACAAAATCACAGCCTACTTTGTCACGGTGGAATGTTTTTCTTTCACAAAATCTTCTCAGACATTAACTCATAATCCCAAGAAACAATGAAATAATCATCACTCACATTTATCAAAAAAGTACCATCACCAAATAAAATTATATACGTCATCAATCACTACGATAAAAGCATATTTATCAAATATCAATTATCATTATCTTTGCCCGTAATCTGTTCTAACGTAATACAATGTTTGCGCGGCCCTTTTTAACCTGCGATGGAAAGTGGAGACCACAGAAAGTGACCGTGACTGTGAGTGCAGTCAAGTGCATCACATCCTCTTTGCTCATTGTGGATTCATCTCTTGCCATCATCCGCATGATGAGTTATTTCGGGAAAAAGTGATGAATGTTACAAGTCACGAAGAATCACTCTTCCAATAAATACTCACGGAGAACTTGGCTTCACCGTGAAGTTACTTCAAGGATTAGAGATGATGTTGGGATGAGAACAATATCATTACTTTTCTGTCAACATTGATTAGTGATGTAGAGAACAACGAATTGAAAAAAGAAAAGAAAGGAAGTGTGGGTTTCCCGAGAAAAAAGTCTTAAAAAGGCTTCCAGAGGATCGTTTGTCAGAAAACATAAAACTAACTTGGTTTCTGAATGTGTGGAATTGTTAATAATGCCTAGAAGGGAAGTGGGGAATCTGTCATTTTACAATAACGAAGAAATTCTTCGATAGCTCCATCATATGGTGAGCGTGCTTTTCGGCAATTGATTATCATACAGAAATGAGAAATCTCGAATTTTTAAAAAAATCATGCTTGTTCATAAAGTTATTTTCCAAAAATTGTGTTTTATTTTTTTAAAAAGTATTAAATAATAATTGAACGAATACAGTGAATTTTAATTAATGCGCATATCAGTTTTTAAAAAGAGTATTAGATACAAATATTAACCTTGATGTTATTTATAAAACCTTGGAGATTCCCCAACTTGTATATTTTAAGTTAAGACTTATTAAAATTAAGCCAAAATCTGTCCGTATACACATCAATAAAAGTTCTTTTACTCTAATGAAAATCTAACAGCAAATCAGTTGTCTGCTTCCCATTATATGCTGAGTGTGCTTTCTGACAAGTAATGTAGATAAAATATGATGACCAGAAAGATTGCATGTATTGCAGCAACTCGATCGATCAAGATAATGTTGTAGACTCATTACACGAGCTAATGTTACCACAAAAATGTTGAATTTAGAAGTGGAATATATGATTCCAAGATGCTGTTGACCTTGGTTTGGTACTGCATAAGCAAACTACGCACTTCAGTATTGTCTTGTAATACGAAGCATAAAATTGTGATATGTTATCATGACTTTTAAACAATCAATCATTCCATGACATTTCCAACCCAAATGGGTTATGATATTATACGGATGATTTGGCAATAGCAAATTTGCTTACTGCTGAAGAAGATTAACTTGATGAAGTTTGCTGTTTGACTACATGAAAAGATTTTTTTATTGCCTACGCCGACCCTGCTTACCCAAAGGGTTTAAAATGAAATGTGAATGAAGTTGTTTGGAGTAAGTTAAGCTATGATGAAGCACATAAAAAATCGATGCGTTAAGAAAATCTTATCAACCAAAAATGAATTAGAAATGCAAGGCACCTTTAATTGTCCTAAATAAGGGCAATGACAATCATAGCAGCTTCCTTTACCTGCTTGAAATAAAAACAATAGAACTGAAATCAACCTTTCAATTTTATTGTCACCAGCATCTTGAACACCCCATAGTTGTTGTCCATCGCTATCCACAACAAAACCAACCCTTGAAAAATTAAACAACGAAAAATTAATTGGCGAAGATCTTGGCTCGTTTAGGAAATCACGCCATTCTGCAAAAGCCAATTAACCTCTACAGGCTGTAGGGCACGAACGTCCCTAAATTTTCAGGGCATTCTCCTGTGAACTTTCAAAACGTCCCTTTCTCCTCCCCCTCCCCCCGGGGGGGGGGGCGCCGCCCCCCCCCCCCTCCCCGTCCTCCTGGGCACCTGGGTGATTAATGGTAGTGGTCATTCCTTACTGAATGTGAAGGTTGCTCTCGTAAGAGCAGCATTGGCGCAGAAAATTCATTAAAGGTCACACGGAGACACAGAATGAACGAATGAATGAATGTAATGCCTGTGGAAAATTTCGCCTGTTTTGATGTAATTTTGGCGCTCTTATGAAACGGGAAGATGGTCTTGGGGACCGCGGACCGGGGGGAGGGAGGGTAGTTGGCGGGGGCAGAATAAATCTGCTGCAGGCAGGTTTTGATAAATGGGTCGTTCCACCTGACAACAATGTGAAGAATACTAAATTAAATATTGCCCAACAGTGGCCATCTGAAAATGAACTCGAGTAATTTGTATTCTGATGCCGAAGAGGGAAAGGTCTGGCCGGGATGTGTTGAGCAGGGCAAATCGATCTTGTTGCTTCTGGAATGGAAAAGTTGCTATCATCTCATTACTTGATGCCGTTCCTGACTCAATTATTAAGCCTTGTATAATAAAGAGGAGCGAGGTTTTGAAGAGAAACGTTATATGCAAGATCTCTCACA
>BGPR01001276.1:0-75220 GCA_013235015.1 Araneus ventricosus | reverse complement strand
TGGCAAACTGAAATAGCAAAACATTTAATTGCGGATAATTTCGAAGAAAGTTAATTTCAATTTATCGCATATTAAAAATATGAAAAATTAAAATTTTAAAGTAATTGTACAAAAAATAGAAAAAAATGACAAATCCTTTTTAACACAATCTGAACACTATTTAAAAATAAGAGATAAAGGAACATAATTTTTTAAAACAACGTAATATAAAACTTGCAGTAGGTAATTAATTAGGGATATTGTTAGAATAATGTTCCAAAATTTAATAAATTTAAATTTTTAATTCTTGATTTTAATTTGAGTAGCTTCGAATGCTGGGCCTTTGTAAAGTAAATGAAAGCTCAAAATTAAATAAAAGAAGCAACGTAATATAAAACTTGCAGAAGGTAACTAATTAGGGATATTGCTAGAATAATGTTCCAAAATTTAACGGATTCTTGATTTTAGTTTGAAAACATTCGAGTGCCGCGTCTTTGTAAAGCAAATGAAAGCTCAAAATTAAATTTCTTTGAAAGTACCGTAGAAAATAAATAAATAATCTGGAGGCCACCGGGCCCCCTCAACGTCGCGGGGCTCCTAGACAGTTGCTTACTTTGTTTATCTAATAATCCGACCCTGTAGGTACCATCGAAGAAGAAGCATTGCTTTAAAGCACCAGATACACAACAATATGCTTGCTCGAATGAGTCCTAGAAACTCCATCTTGTCTCGAACATTCCTGGATTCCTGAAAAGAGCGCGTTATCTGCAGCTGAGACTCGGCCATCTTCCACCCTGTTGAATGGAGAAATTATGTAAATCCCGGACGGGCCCCCTTTTCTGCTGGTCCTCTAATAAGAGACCTAATATAGGACAAAATAAATATTTTTGGAACTCTAATTCGTTTCTATGCTTCCGTTAAATAGGGGGATTGTAAACATTTGTCCTATTATGGTTGCTCGTTTAGCGAGCATTAAGCCTTCCCGTGCGTCGCATGCGTTTTCAACAATAGAATGCAAATGTTTGGATAGCTGTTAGGGCTTGCGGCATTGTTCGGACCCATGTCCCCGGATTTTCCCCGTAATTCTTCGCCCTTCAGGGAGTTTTCCCCTAAGGATTACCGTTGTGGGAATGTTGTTACTTTACATGTAATTGAAATGATCGGCTGTGTGTGTTTAACTATGTATTGAATTGCATAGATTGCAGAAGTTTAAGTCTTCGGGAAATGAATTCAAGGATTTCAATGAAAAGGAATTCAATCCGAAAGGAATTCAAGGATATAGAAGTGGATTTAGCCCGGATATTTTTTATGATTGAGTCAGTGGAGACAATTCAAATAACATCACAGTCCAATGATACACCTAACTGAGCATGTCAACTGACATTTAGCTGTAAGTTTTCTTCGGTTTTGATGTGGCATTCTAAGAATTACTGTTGTGGGAATATTATTACTTTATATGTAATTAAAATGATCGACTTTGTGTGTTTAACTATATAGTGAATTGCGTAGTTGAAGTCTTTACTAAACGAATTCAAGGATTTCAATGAAACGGAATTCAAAGATATAGGAGAGGATTTGCAAAGAATTTTTTGTGAATAAGTCAGTGGAGATAATTTCAGATAATGCCACAATCACATAATACACCTAAATGAGCATGTCAACTAACATTTAACTGGAAGTTGTCTTCAGTTTTGCTATGACATCTTGTCTTTATACCTCCGACAGAATATGGAATCATTCCAAGATGAAAATGAAGCTGCTTATTTGATCTGTAACATGACAGCAAGAACTGACTCCATTCGTATAAATATAAGGCATTAGAAATATTACTCAAGTACTGAGGTACCGTACTTTAATAATTTAACTGAAAAATAATCCTAAAAATGGTTGCAATGCTGAAAACATGTAAATAAATTCAAAATTTTCAATAAACTATTTTTACTCATTATCTAATTAACAAAAATCATGATCAAATTGGATCCATTTTGTTTAAGTAACTTCCAGTTTAACAATATCCTTTGTTTGCGCAAAATTCCACCTGGGTTAATTCTTAATAATCATCTTAAATGTTTTTAATCATTTATCCAGATAATACGAGGTAGGGTCAAAAAGTTCCCGGAATAGGTCAATTACAAATTATTAAAAAATAGAACAATAATTTTACTTTATTGGCCTTCAAAGTACTTTCCTCCTGCATCCACACACTTCTTTCAGCGTTCGTATAACAGTTCAAAGCACTCCAGGAATCAATTTTTTGTGAGGACCTTCAGTTGCCTTGTCGCATTTTCGATCACCTCATCTGAATCCACAAAGTGGTGTCCTTTCAATTTCATTTTCAGCCGTGGAAACAGGTAAAAATCCGCTGGCGCTATGTCGGGAGAATAAGGAGGGTGTTCCAGAGTGGTAGCACTGTGTCTGGCAAGGTACTTTTCCACAATCAGAGCGCGATGAGGTGGAGCATTGTCGTGTAAAAGAAACCAATCGTTTGTTGCCCATTTTTCAGGTCGTTTTCGTCTGATTGCATCTCATAGCCGTTTAAGGATCTTCAGGTAAAATTCTTTATTGACAGTTTGGCCTTCAGGAATAAATTCGTAGTGAATAACGCTATCGTAATCGGAAAAAAACCTCCAACATCACTTTTCCTCAGCACGAAAACGCTTATGACACTAGTACACAGCCGTTTTTTTCATGGCATCGTTTCCGTATGCTTTCTTCAGCATCTCGAGTGTCTCAGAAGGTGATTTCTTCAGCAAAACGCAAAATTTGATGTTTGCACGCTGATCTAAAAGACGACATTTTAAAATTCGACGAATGAAAAATTCTCTTTGTCTGAAATGATCTGCAGCTAACGCCGACAGTACCGGAAATGAATTCCAGATGGCTGTGTGTTTTCCTTATTAGTGCTGCCAACCTCCAAAAAGATATTTCCCCTCCAACGAACACCTGCGTGAATGTAGGCGACCATTTCGGGAATTTATTGACTCTACCTCGTACTTCAACAGTCTTCGTAATAATGATTTATTGTTAAATTAAATTCTTTTAAATGGTAAATTATTAAATTCATTCCATTAGAGACAAAATTTGTAAAAACATTTTCCTCAAAAACAATATATAATTAATTCAGCCATTAAATAGATGCTTATATTATTGTTACATCGGTCATATTTAAGCTCTTAATTTCGTTTAGAGATACAGTTGAGACTTTTCTTACATGTTAGTCAGTTTTAAAGAATGTTTGTTGTGCGAAGTTCATGCTATACGAAGCAAAAAAAGAAGGTAGATCATAATTCAAAATAAAAAAATCATAATTGAAAATTAAAAATAAAACTATTGTGTTTTTAAAATTAAGACAAATAAATATCTATTAAATAAATTTTCACTGTAAGTAAGGGATAATGTTGAGAATAAAACTTATGACATAATAATGAAATAATGTTTCCTTCCTCAGCGTCCGAAGTGTCATTTACTGAGAGCGTCTCCTTTTCAACAAGATAACTTCTTGATTTCTGCTCGGTACATTTTATAAATATTTATATTAATTGTTTTGTTGAGACATATCATTAAATTTTGTTGTAACACTAGTAAATTTCTCTCTTAAATTTCAGGTTCCTTTCAGTGGAAATATCTTCATTTAGAAAATCTAGTTCCAACTGTTCACCTATGTCTATACATTTCTTTCCGCATTTTAAAGTAAATCGCATCCTGATAAAGTTGACAGATACAGCCCTTGGATTTCTGGAAATGAATCCTTGGATCCGGGAATACGGATCTTTGTATTTTCAAAAACAAACGAGCTTTCACTTATGTGACGCACTCACGCATTAACTCAATTGGCGAAATACAGCGTGGTCATAAATTATTGAACCCATTTCAAAAATTAATAAAAAAAAAACTAATAATCTTGCAAATGCGTTTATTTTTTAAATAAGAAGAGCAAATAAAAAAAATTTTTTCAGATAGGTGGCGTACCATTATGGAGTTAAAATTTTCTACAGCGAGAGATTTTCATTCGCAATGGCTACCGATCAGCGTTTTTTGGTTTCCGTTTTTAGTTTTTCTTAAATGCCTAGAAAACTATTCAGGTTTCAAATTACAATTGATTTAACAAATTTAAGAGCGTAAAATTCCCTACAAATGCATGCTTTTATTTTTCTTCTAGCTTTAATAGTTTTTCAGATAATGACTCTCAAAAATGAAAGACATCCAATAATTTACGACCACCTAGACCGTCATAATGGCACGTCACCTATCTGAAAAAAACTTTTTAAAATGCGTTCTCATTTAAAAATAAATGTAATTGTAACATTATTAGTTTTTTTATTAATTTTTGAAATGGGTCCAATAATTTTTGACCGCCTATGTGAATAATGCGTACCGTTCAAATTAAATGCAACTGAACTACTAAATTAGCTATCTATCCTATTATCCAGTGACTAATTCGTGCCTAACGAATGTCTTCAATTACATTAGTAGCGGTTATATTATATGTGAAAAATAGTCTTTATTCTTATAATTTATTTTGATTAATGAATTCATTCACCGAAGAAATATATAATAATAATAATAACGGGAGCGTTAGTCCCTGTACTTCCTGTTCTGTTCTCATATTAGGATATCACTCATTAGTACAGGCCTATATTATGGTGAACACAAACTTCAAACTGAATTATGTGTACAACTAAGTTTAAACTAAAGGAATAATCTGTTATAAAAGAAAACAAATTGCCACATTTTAAAAAGCATTAAATATGAATCCATTTCATTAAAGAGCGGGGCAAAGCGCATTCTAAATTCAACGAAGTGATAAAAAAAATGTATATAATTTGCCTTTTATATTAATCGGAATACTTTGATAAACAAATACGGCAGTTAAAAATGAATAGATAATTTCGTTCGATGGAAATGGCAAAACGCAAAAAAATAATATTTCCTGGTCCTTTTTTCGTTCTTTTTTTAGTGCTAAGAAGAAGATCAAGTATGTTTTAAAATAATATCATATCACATGTCTGGCATTCGAGCATGCATATCATATTTGAAGCCTTGTGAATGATAAGAGAGGCTCTGCGAAGCAGTCCATTTAATATAAGGGCACCCAAGAGCTTCACAACGGTCCAACTTATATAAAAAAAATATCAAGTATCAATTAAACTGTCAATTTAACAATAATTTAAAATAAAATTGTCCTAAAGTAACATACAAAATATACAAAATCTTACTAAAAAGTAATTTAAGTGCCAAAGATAAAAAAAAAATATTATGCAAAACTATCCATGCAAAGAAATTTGCATGCAGAAATTAAAGTAAAACAGGCAACACAAATAATTTGAATCAAAGAAATTTTAAACTTGAGAGCAATAAAGTAAAAACACTTTCTCCGTTGTTGGAATTAGATTAAAATTTGATGCAGATCTTCAGTTTTGATGTAGACACTACAATCCACACTTCATTCATCTACATCTTTAAGTTTATGAATTGTCGTATTCACATACACAAGCACCGTCTGACAGACAGACATATTTAAACAAATGCTTTTTTCGGCTTAGGTTGGCATAAAATTTAGCTATTCATCAAAATCTCGAGATTGTATCTTTTGACAATTACAATAATTTAGATATACTCCGCATATGATAAAGAAATGAAATATTGATACAAAAATGTAATGTCTCTTTCCTGCTTTGCTAGTTTTATGGTTGGGACGAGAGTTTTACAGGGGTACTTATGGTATGCCGTCGGCGGCCAGACCTAAACCCCTGAACTTGGCGTCAATTTTGGCGACAAAACGGAAGTTCTCAGAAATACTAGAATTTTCTCGATATCTCTATGAAGAGCTGAGATCCCGATTTCTCTAGATATTTCCATGTGACGTCACGCCCTGTCAGGAACCCTATAAATACTCAACGGTACTGATCGACAGGGAACGTCTTCGGAGTGCGAAGAATCTCTTTGGAGTCTTGTTTGCATTGCGAATTGGTCAGCTGTTAGACGCTGAGTGCTCTTGTTCGTTCAATTGCTCTCTGTTTGTGTTGCTAATTAGTGCAAGTGTTGTTTTTCCTGTTACCTGTGCTTCGTGTTTTCTGGAATATTCTAGAATAAAGCTACATTCTCCATTATCCTGCTTGTTGGACTGCTTTCATCGTACACACACCGAACGATTTTTGTAACAATACTTTAATGCGCAGAGAGTGTATTGGGCATTTAAACATTTTATCGTGTATATATTCTAATGTGAAGGTCTTGGTATAAAGTTTATTTAGCTCAACAAAAGTGTATGGATTATAAATTAGTGTATTAAAAGTGCACGGTATCAAATATTTTCTTCGTGCTTCATCTTTCTACAGAAAATTTTAAAATTCATTCAGAACTTATCCTAAAATTGTATGTATAATTTTTAAATGAACTTGACGGAAAAAAATTGTCATTCACTTTCAAGAAACAGACTAATTATCAATAGGCGCAATTTTGCAACTACTTTTGCAAATGTATGGGAATTTATTGCACAAATTGTTGAGAGAAAAGTTCAAGTTTCCTATAGTTATTTTACAAGGACATTTACACTTAGCTTACTTATACAATATGGTTCGCACGATCAAACTTATATTAAATAATTTATCAACTTTAACAGGTTTTAAAAATTACATTTACCTGGTCAATACATAATCATACGAAAATCGAGACAATCAAAGGCTGTTTCGTTTTGAGAACACTGTTCAGGGACGCTGGGCGTGCCAGGTTTCTACAAATGTTTGGAAACAGTGGCGGACTGGCAAGGTTGCCAGCTTGCCCGATGGCAAGTGGGTCCCCTTAACATAAGACAATTCGGGCCTCTAGGATATGTGTCGATTAAAGATCTTAAAGACCATATTAAAAAATTCATTGTCTGAGGAGAATTTGGAATTCCTGTACGTTGCTATGAAAAGGAATTTCTAGATGATTTGGATATCGAGTACTTATTAACAGATTTGCACAGTCATCTAGTGAACTCAAATGTTTCCTGAGTTGCCATTAATGAAGTGGACCAAATGTAATACACTTCGGTACATTTGAATTTTTAATCTTTGACAGTTAGATTTATTCTTTAAAAAAATTTTAAATTGATAAATAGTTTGCACTTTATTTTCAGTTTGGTTAAAATATTCTCAATATAACAGTATAGTTCCAAAATTACAGTATGCTATACAACAACCATAAATATTTAATATTTAATCATAAAATTGCATTTATATTTGCTATTTATTACTTTCAATAATACGTGTATACTGTATTTAGTAATATATATAATAGAGTTCTAGATTAGGAATAGATTATATTAACTTATTGATTTTAATTTGTTATATTTGTAATAAATAATATCAAAAAATATATTTGAGATGGTGACGCAGATGTGATAGGGGACCGCACTGTCTCATGGCAACCACTCTTTTCAGACCCAGTCCGCCATTGTTTGGAAACATTCGAAAATTTGAAACATTTGAAAATTATTAATTAAATATTACATTATAAAATTTATAAAATAATTCTATTAAAATGCGTGATTACATTTTAATGAAGTTTCATGAATTGCCTATATTTATGTATATACATGTTGGATAGAGGACAAGCCAGTTAAGTGATATGTATACCTACCCAACCGACAGAGCTCCGAGTTCGTGGGTAAACTGTGGTATTAAGTTAAGTGATACAGATCCCAAGATTTTGACTAGTAAGAGTAATAAAAAATTTTCTTTATAACCACTAATCTTCCGTCGACTTTGCGAATTCCTGTTACAATTAAAATGATATCTTTCCCAGTAAAAATATAATCAGTTTCAATAAAATTAAATGGTAAAAAATGTTTAGGACTGTGAGTGGAAGTTCTGCACTTTACCACAGAAATATTAAAATTAATCGACCATTCCCCAGTTAAATAACCTAAGTAACTCTTGAACAAAAGTTTCACAATGAAAAATATCTTACCGCAAGGAATAATTTCAGAATAGTTTTTCCAGTTTAAATAAATAATTCAGAAGCAAATTAAATAAAATGCTGATGTCTGTATCTATCGATCTTGAAATTTCTTCATCTGTTACATCTAAACAAGTAATATAAAAAAATTTAAAGTCAATTCCTACTTAGGTCAGCGATCTACACGCTTCGTCACTGACGGTATTTATTCCTAAATTTATATCCTGCTAAATATCTTATATAAGAGAATTTTTTTCTGCCATATAAAACTAAGATTAATTAATTAAATTTAATTAATGAATTAATATTTGAAAAAACTGTATTAACATCAAGTGTCATCCACTATTTTGAATGTATTTGAACTTGAGTGGATGAATAAAGAGTATTTTATTAACGATTGAAAATTTGAACAAGATATATAAATAAATATATATAGGGAGAGTGTGAACTAATAGTTGGAATTGAAAAAAAGAGCAAATAAACGAAAGAGCTAACTTCCTCGTTTTAGTCGATTGACTTTTGATCCAAGTTTGAAATCTTTTCTGTGGCCTATTATAAAGATTTTTTTTTTTTAAAAAAAGAGATCTCAAGTCCTAAGCATCCTAGTGTGATAATGTCTTATGCTTGATTGCATAAGCCGTTGTATTTTTTGCGTAATGATTTTTACATAACGCAATTTGCAATAAAACATTATCATGTTAATAAAAGCGAAAGTGAAAATTCCGCTTTGGATTTAATATCCAAAGAGAACAATTCTTTAACGTAACTTTATTACTGGCAAAAGCATGCGAGTGAAAGATTTCATGAAACCATAAAACTGTTTTGAGTACCATTAAAATAATAAAAGCATTGTTAAAAATTGTGTTTAAAATTAATTTTGTTAAATTTATTAAAATTAAAGAAAAATTATACGGAAATAAAAGTGGTATCACTGAAAAGTTAAATTTTTGAATTTTAAACTGATGTAATTATGGATTTTGAGGGATAATATGTTCCAAAATTATTAACGGAAAAACTTAAAATTTTCATTAATTTTTGATTAATTAAAAATTGAATAAGAATATCGAAAAATCCTTTATTAGTGAACACGTACTGCCCAAGAAGTAACTGAGCACCAAATATGGTAGCTGTAGGTCCAAAAGTGTTCCCTATAGAGCGTTTTGAACTACTTTTGCACGACGCATTGCGAAATTTATAGATAGTATCCAATCCATTATCATGTTAAAATTAAAACCAGCTTTTATTCAAATCATGGGGAATGGGTATTGCTCTTTATGCTTACAAGGCGCGAAATTAGTCTTGGACAAAAAAATCCCTGAATTAAAAACTCTTGAAGCTACTGAAAGGGAAAAGCTGGAAGCATTTTCCCCATACTTACGAGATTCCCACCATCAGCGACTGAAAGCCAGAATATATCCAATGGGATTAAGAGTCCTCCCTGCCCTTAGAAAAACAAATCCAGGGATTTGTCCGACCTAAGTGAGCTTAAACGCTCCATGCTTATCCGATGGCGGGGTGGTCCACACCAAATGTCCTCCTGTTTATTTAACTTGTTTTGTGCTCTTCAACCGCAGATCCCCGTTTATGATCTGCCCACAAGACGTTATTTCGGGGAGGATTTTTTGTGCTCTGATATATAATTGCAATGTGCTGTGGTTATAGCTTTGTATGGGTAGTTTATATAACAAGATTGAGTATGTTTTCTTTTGCGCTCTATCAAACCGAGATGAAAAGGCTATTTGGACAGCTTTGACTGGTTTTCAAAATATTTTGAAGATTGTCTGGTTTATGGAGTGGGAATTCTGAGGGCAAAAACGGTGAAGTAGTTCTTAGTTTTGTGCCTTATCTTCAAAGATTAGTTTTGCTTTAGATTAAAATTGTGTTCGGTAGTTAGATGAATTTTTTTTTTGACTTAGAAATTTAATTTAGTTTATTTCACTTATTGGCGTAGAGCAAATGCTGAAAGGAATAAAAATCATCATTTGGCAATACATTTTAAGTTCTTTCTGTTAAAGTTATTTATTGGAAATTTCGTTGCGGATAGATAGAACTTTCTTTAACCTCTTGTACTGAAATGAAGTGTCAAATTCGCACATAGAATTACAGAATTTTTGGTATTTAAATCTGTAATTAAATTATAATGGTAATTAATTTAAAGTACAAAAATGACTTGGGCATACTTAAGATCTCAAGTGTCCTTTCTATTATTCTATAGATGGAAATAACAATAAAGGTCCAAAATAAAGAGTGACATCTAGTTGGGAATTGAAATCAAATGGCAGTTCAAAAGGTTAATAGTATTCTTTTACATATATACGCTCGGAATGTTGCTAACTGCAAACAATTTGAGCTTCAGTTCAGGAATGATAAGAATTTGAAAATAGCCATAGAAGGTATGCTCCTGACTTTGAAATTAGCGTAAAAGTAAGTATTTACATTATTCTAAAAATTCATGCTATGAGAAATGAACCTTTTTCTATTGTGGCACTGAAATAAAATGTAGTAATGGATACGATCTATATAGAATGACATATTAAATAGAAACATAGATTTTTCATTTAATGATATGATAAAATTTGCGTAAATAATTTTATTATTATTCTTTCTGTGTGCATAGAATTTTTGGCGAAAAAAATAAAATTTCATGGTATCAAAAACTTTTTTTTTCTCTAGTAAGAGCAACTTGGTTATCACTGTAATGAATGTCATAAGTTAGTAGCGGTTATGGCACAGTTTCTAAATTTTAGATATTTCTTTTATTAACTGGACAACAGAAAACTTATATGTTTGTTACTATTGCTTTCTCGTATATAAAGTAATTTGTAAATATAAAATATAAAAAACTACAATTGTTGAAAAATTTGATCTCAAGATTTTGACGAATTTCGCCTTTTTAAACCTCTCAAAAGCAAAAACAGGCAAGAAAATTATTTCGACATAAAGAATTTCCTTTTAGTTATATAGTTATATTAAATTTATACTTCACTTCCTTATTTATACTATTCTAACCAATGTGATAAAATGTTTTTGTTAACTCGTACGAGTAGAAAAGTTTTAAAAACCCTGCTTTAGCAAAATCAAAATTAAGGCAAAATTCATTTAATTATTGATTAAATTTTATAATGCTGAAAAAAATTATATCTCTATCAAACACTAGTTCATTAAACTCTTTCGAAAACTTGCCTGATATGCGCGGGTTATTAATGCATTATAAAAAGTTTATATATTCTCTTCACGCCATTTTTTAACGAGAAGTTTATGTTTATATATATTTTGCAACAGTGCAAAATATTATGATATTTTATAACAACTTTGCGGAGCACATTAAGAAAGAGGATTCGTGATGTAGTTTTCCTGGTGAGACAAATTCCAGCTCAATGAATTGGACAGACACCACTAGATGAAACATTTCATATTAGGGTCTATTTAAAGCACTTATAGTGCTTTAAATAGACCCTAGAGTGCTTAGTAAATTTCAATAACAACTCTCGTCTTCCAAATTCAATCTGGAACCAGGTAACTTAAAACTATCTTATTTTTCCTACTAAATGTATATATATAACACCACTTCATCATGCCCAGTGTCTACAATCATTATAATTCTTTGTATTCGGTTTAGGTGGACATGAAGTGGAAGCAGGAGCTACAAGAGAACTTAATTAATAACAAAAGAAAAAATGAATAATAAAATAAAAACTTAACTAATAATAGCCAAAAATAGTCATAAAGTCTATCTAATAGTTTTTAAAAGTCCATGGTATTACCACAAAAACTTTGTCTTTGTGAATGTTTTTTTTTTTTTTCATTTTCAGTCTGTAGTTTAACCATGAAAAACTTAAGGGTCTGTAGAAAGAGCGTAAAAAATTGAAATTCATCGCTTTTAAATGTCCATTTTGAAAAGCTAAGATACAAAATATTGATTTTATTCCATGAATAAATATGTTGATGGCAATTTCTAGGCTATGGTAACAATGAAAGTGGAGTGAAGTTTCTAGGTAGTGAAAACAAATAAACGTTTAATCGTTCTGTTCAAATTCGATACTCACACTTGGTTGCTGATTGTTTTACATTGCATTAATGAAAAAATTGATGGATGTAAGAAACCATTAGTAGTCTATTGTTTCCCTGTAGTTTGCTATTTCTGTGATGTACGTTGGACAGTTTGATAAGGTCGCTTTATGATGAATATCATAATTTGTATTCCTAGTTTTGTTGCACTGTTCGTAATTGATACATTTGTAGAGATTGTTATTGCAGTTTTCGGTATGGTATTCTTCTGTACATGAACCGCAGAAATGTATAGGTAACCCCCTTATAAAACAGAACTATTATAACACTGTTCGAGAAATGGAAAAACTCTCATACAACACGGCATTATAGACAGTGGCGGCTCGTCAGCTCAGAAACAAACAATGCTGCAAAACTTGTGTAGAAACTTGTAGGAAATTTTGCGCTGATTATTTTTGTATATATTGATGATATACTAAAAATTGATAGTTTTTGAGTTATAAGCAAAAAAATTAGAATTTTTAAAAAATGTTTTTGTCTATAACTAAAATACCAACAAAAATTTTTGATGGCAAACTTTAGATCCGTAATCAGCACCCCAAAAAGCATAAAGGAGCAAAAAATCACAACTCCTCCAGAATTTGATTTAAAAAACTACTTAACGACTGGACTACTTAGAGAAAGCGAAAAAAGTCAAATCAGCAAGCCAGAGGCGGAAGTCGTGCCAAACGAGAGCTGTGAAAATTGCAGCTCGAGAGCATCTATTTCAAAGGGAGAAATGGTTGCTTCTTTCTTGCGACTGAGCACTCCGCGTTGCTCAATGCGTGAATTTTGAGCCTTAGGAGGGACAAAACTCTATGCAGCTTTGGTCTGTCTCTTTCTTAATTCTTGATTGATTTTCTGTCTTCCGTTTACGTTTTTCATTACTTTTTTGCCATTTTCTTTTATTATTGAATTCTCAAAGTGGAAAAGCAAGCCAAGTTGAATAGAACGAAAAAAGAAGATTTTAAAATAATTTCAGGGGGATTGCAGCTCTAATGGACGACCCGCCACTCATTACAGAACAAGTTTAAAGGAGTTTGAGATATCTCCAAATAACACGTCATGTGATAAGAGAATTAAAAACCAAAAGAAACCTGTGGGAATATTCTCCCCTTGACTTTCGTGGATGCTTGCATAATACAGCGATATTCGTGCCTTCGTATTATTGAAAAGAGAAACGAATTTGCATTTTGAATATCTTCCCCTTAATAAAGATATACAATTTTGATACCAAGCCCATGTATCAGATTTTATTTATTTTGCTTGCTGAGATTTTAACACGGACGGAAAAAAAGTAATATTCGTATTATTATGAAGCGAATCGACAGACCAATGACGAATTTATTTCAAAATTAAACATAAATCTACAAATTTGACGTAAAGATTGAATATTAATATTCAACCATCTAGCTTGTTGAATTTTTGAGTTATCGCTTTCACATTACATACCGATAACATAACATACCGATAACTTACATAACAGTCAACCCGAAGATGGATTTGTTCCAACAACAAAATGCAGTAGAAAACACAATTAAAATATTCGCTTCCGATGTGAAGAAGTTTCGTTTGATATAGTGCTGCCATCTGGTTGTACGTCAGCAAAACAAAAATTTAGATTGCAAATGTATTTTTCCCACTGTTAAAATGCCAGTGACGAAAGTATTCAGGCGTAGTGATAATGTACAATATTTTTATACCTTTGCGTTCTAAATGCAGTCAGTAAGAACATTTTACACAGGATAATCCTTAAAGGTTTCGACAAACTTTAAGGGTAGATCCAATACCAATACAAATCAGTTTTATAGGTAGATAATGGTGAGCACATCATGGATAGAGATGCAAGAATTAAATGAATGCTGATATTGTTTACAGAGCAGGTTATCAAACGATGTGCAGAATATGACAGAATATACTCAGAATTGGTTTTTTGTATGCAGCTGCAATTGCGTACGCGCTACTTAAACATTGTTAGATTTTATTGTTTAGATTTTGTTGTTTCTGTTTAAAATTTAAGTTAATTTTTTAAAAAATTGTTTATTCTACTTTTCCTAGTTGATTGTTTTTAAGCTCCTTTGAATTGTAGATGTCTATTTAAATTGTGGGACTTACGGATTTAAAAATATTAAAAACCAATAAGAGTAAAAAATAGGAAAGTTTATTTGCAAATTTGTCATACAGAGACTAAAACACAAGATCTTTATAGATTTACAATATCATTACAACATTAAAGGTCATATGTCCAAGTATGTATTTGAAACGGAGATTCTATGAAGATACAATAACAGAAAATCTGTGTTTGCTGCTTTACTTGATAAGAATGCTTAAACAATTGTTAATGTGAGACATTCACTTAATAACTGACATGGCTTAAAGGAACCTATCAAATCGACAACACATTTATACGAACTGACTATAATAGTACTGCAAATTTCAAACCTTTTCCAAAGATTTCCTTTTTCTAACATTTGAAAGGATAATTCTTTTTCCAAGGATGAACATTAATTTAGAAATTTATTCAGTAATTTTGAAGGAAAAAGTTTCTGCCATTTTTTTTAAATATTTTAAAACGACTCATTCTTCAGAATACCAAGATTTTCTATCAATACTATCAAAGAATAAATTTAATAAACACTTCTAAAAACACTTAGCTCTAAAGTTCAGTTTCTAAAAACACTTTAGTAGTATATACTCAAAAGCAGAAATTTTTCTTATTTTAAATTATTTTCTATATTTTAGTCTTTAATTTATATTCCATCACGATAAATATTATGGAACCTTGTAATCAATTATTTTTTTCAAATTCACAAGATGGCGCCACTCATATGGAATTAAAAATTCAATCGGTTGACTAATAATTAAGTTCAAAAATATTAAAATTGTGCATTGTCATCGAGAACAAACACGTGTACATAATTTCAAAACTCTAACACGTCAAGAAGTGAATATAATTGATTACAAAATTTCATCGTTACAAACATGAAACACGTCAAGTTGAATAAAATTGAACCTAAACTATTATACACTTTTTTTTCTGTAGCATATTGATTTTTTGTTGATCAGGTATGGTGATTTTCAATGCTATTTTTTTTTAAAAATTCGGTAGATATTTGATTAACTGTCCGGCCGAACCAATCAGACCTCCTTTAATGAAAAGCTATGGAAGATAAATTCAATAAAAACTGTTTTTAAAAGCACTTATTAACGATCTAAAATCATAATTTTTTATTTTAATTATTTTCTACTTTTTACCGATTAATTTACGTCCTAAAAATATTCAACTATTTTGTCATCAGAAATGTACAAGTGTACAAAATTTCAGAGATCTAGCACATCAGGAAGCGGACGAAAGAGCAATTACAAAATTCCATATTTACAAACATAACCTCATAGTTAAATAAATAACAGTGTATAAGAAGGAGACTTAATGAATCCTTTATAAAACGGTTAATTTACCCACACCTGAATATTTACAAAACACCAGCGGGAGTGGTCTCCCCAAAACTTTCTCTTATATGCCCTAACGCATGTGGGGGGAAAATAAACAGAGCGGCAGTAACGTGGACGATTCCCTAACACAGAGGGGGTGGGGGCAAAACGAGCGCGTCGTAGAATGGTGAAGAAATCGAAAATACTATTTGAACGTCTTTTTTTCAACGGATTGAAACCAAAATTGGACACAGACCTACAATTAAGAAAAGAAGACCACATATCAATTTCTATTTACCTAAGCCATAGGGTGTAGGAGTTATCGTGTTCACAAACATGCGATTATACAAACCGACAGACAGTCAACCCTTTGACAGATTTGCTCCAAAATTTGATACGGACCTACATTCCTGATGATAAAACTGTGTACTAAATTTTATCTATCTAGCTATTTAGGTTCTTGAGTTATCGTGTTCGCATGAACACCTCAAAGACACCCTTGAGTTTGTTTTATAAGGTTGAATTTTATAAAATTAGGTTCAAATGTTATTATCACATGTCTGGAGCTAGTTCAAGCTTATATATAATATGCGCACAAGACAAGAAAGCTCTTTCCACAAATTCTGTGTTCGTGAAAGATATTAAACTAGCTAATCCCGCGCAGAGCAACTGCACTCCGTTATATGCACTCCATGCATTTTCGTCCAGATTAGAGCATTCTGGCTTCTGATGCTTCAGCTCGCGTCAACTATCGTCACGAAAGAAATTGAGCCAAGCTGGCGATTCAACGCTTCAAGAAAAGTCGCCAAGACAAAAAAAAAAGGGCCAAGTGTTTTGCGTATAACGGAATAGTATCTAATATACTGTATTACCGACATGAGAAAAACCCTAGACACCAGACGTGCCTGTGGTGGGCGTCATGGAAACGGGATTTTCCACTGCATTTTGGGGGTGAAGGAAAGGGCTTTATTTCATTTGGTGGAGGTGGAACCGACAGAAGTCTGGTTTCGCTTTGTACTACGGTCGAAAACGAATTCCTCGCCTAACGAAGTGTGCAAATGCTGCGGTTGATTTTATACCCGTTTACCTCCTTTCTTGCGACAACCCTGCTCAGGGTTTTTCTCCTGGCGGTAGGACAGTACGATGTTCACAATAGTAAGCTGCATGGTGTTCACCTCAATTTGTGAATTTAAAACGCAGACTATTTTGACAATGATCTGAACATTCTTTGGCTCGCTTAAGCCCATCTGTTTCATTTCTAACTGATTTCTTTTAAACAATTTCATCCAAAGTTTCATTATACGAGTAGTGTAAGAAATATTGTGAACTCGGCGCCGTAAACTCATTTCCTTTTTCGAGAAAAAGTTGTCTTACACCAGAACGAATATAGTAGTAGTGTATGCCTACGAAGTTATGCCTAACGGTTTAGTTTTGTAAACAAACCGATCGTTGTCATCGGCAAAAGAGAAATTAACCTCTTTTCTGTGTTACGAACGTCAGCGTTTTATACACAAAAATATTTTGTTACAATATTGTAAAGTTGCTTCCCCCCCTGACATGCTAATCTTGGCAACCATTTTAGCGACAAAGTCATTTTGGCTACAAAAGGAATCTTCTAGAATATTTATAAATGGTTGTCCCATCTCTACTAGGCGGGGGAAATATCAAAAACCTTTCAGAGGTTACTATGTGACGTCACTTCCTCTTGAAAAAGGTATAAAAGCAAGCTCTCAATCCAATAACGGATCAGTTGGAGTTTGGTCAGCATTGAAGCTGGTGAACTGAGACATCGAGTGCTATTGAAAGTGTTGTGACTTTTTTTATTAGTGATATGCTGCCCATTTGAGTTATTAGTTTATAAAAGAACTGCTTAGTTTTGTTACATGTGCTACGTTCTGTTTTTGCGGAATTATTCGTAAAATGGTTATTTTTTTTATTATCCTGCTTGTTACTCTGCGTTCACGTACATCCACCAGACGATTTCTGTAACAATATTTTACTTTAACACTAACAACTTGGGGAAAGAAAATTCATTTTTTTTTCATTTTATTCCTTTATGTTTTGTGCTTTCTGTCAACATTACTTCGCATAATCACAGGGCTATGCACACTATATGTTGGGAACCTCTGCCTTAGAGCACCGCAATACAGATTTTATGATTCTTCTATTGTCTCCCCTTAATATTTCGAGTTAGTAGCTTCATTATAAAATATTTAATTCAATTTTTTTTAATGATTTAAGAATGTTTTAACATAAACTGCCTGCTATTTCTCCCACAAATGCAGTCACAATTGGTAATCGAGAGACAAGGACCTCGATAGAATCTGTTGGTCATGCCAATCATCCCATTTATCAAGCCTCTATTAATTTTTATAGGAGCATCAGAAGACTTTAGTTTAAGAGACTCCACTTAACTCTATTGAGGGTCACGTATAAAATATACAATGAATATCAACTGATGGTCTCACACTGCTGTTCAGAGAGCAATATATAAGAACATGTGTCTACTTAGTTCATAGAGGGGGAATCATGAGTTCATAAAAACTACCATGCCTTCATTTAACAGCACTTCGAGTTTCAAAACTAATTAATTCGGAATCCTATCGATGGAAATTAGGAAACAGTATTGAAGTTTTTCGTTGCTTTCAGTCACTGATATTCAGTGTGCCACATAAATATGAACCGACTTCGTTAAGGTTGTTGCCACTAAAAAATGTTATGCAGTGCATAAGCAATGAAATCACATGTACATACAAAAATTCTTACTGAATTCGAAAATTAGACTATTTAAAAGCTGCAATAAATTGGAAACAACAGTCATAACTTGAATGCTTTATTTATATTTCATTTCTTTACAAATAACATACAATATTATCCATCCAGTTAAAGTGTTATGAAACAGAAATAAGTGCTAGAAGCTTGGAATGTATCTGTCTACGAGCCAGTTATGTCATAAAATGTTTTCAACAAATATAGCAATATATACAACAATGGGTCATACCAAATTAATTTCACTGGTAAACTTCAGAAAATGGAAGGATAGCATGTTGCAAGGCAAATGAATACACATGGACGAATGCTCTGATTTAAAAAAGAATACAGAAATTTTTTTAATGCTTCAGTGAGTATTTCGTGCAAGATGTGAATAATTTTCAAAAATATACAAAAGTAAAAATATAACTGAAAAAAACTGGGAGAGGAATCTAGACTCTCTCTCCCAGATGTTATCTTTTTCTGCACCTTGTGCAGTAAAGATATGCCATGAATACATTTTACTATACTTAGTCTACAATGCACACACTTAAATGAAAAACAAACACTTCTGTTTTACCACCATGCAACTAATTTTTACAAAGACTCAACAGAGATTCATGATATGAAAAATATGAAATGCATATGAATGACAATTCGGTTTGATGAGTAAACTACAATTACAGTACGACCCCAGTTAATCGAACTAAAGGGGGGGGGGGTTGTTTCGGATACAGATTTTTTCGGTTCAGCTAAGAACATCTATTACTATGTTGTATCTAATAACAGCATGCAATTCTGAAATATTTTTTGAGTGTAAAACCAATTCAAAACTCTCTGTGCAGGCTACACTCATGTTCTTTATTATAAAATTAACCCTCCGTCAGGCGCAATATGCGCACTGGCTAGATTGGGCACAGGTAAACAATCTCGTAATTACTATTATCAGTATCCATTAATTTTAATTTTAGCGTTCTAAAATTAATCACTGATCTTCTTGGGGAGGCATAAACGAAAAAAGTTGGGATTTCATTGCAAAAAAAGTCTCACCTTCGGGATTATTTTCTTGCAGTACAATATAGTTTTTTTGGATTTGCAATTTTAGACACATTTTTGATAACTCCGGGATTAACTGGGGTTTTACTGTATTTAATTACAAAACTACAGTAGGGATAACTCAAGTTCACAAAGTAAAGAAAGCTATGTGGCATATAATTATGCCGCATAGTGGTCCTAAATGCGATCCTAATATATTAAAAATGTAATGATGCTTTCAAACAGAATTTTGGAAACAAATAATTGAGATTTTAGATTATAAAACATTGTCTATAACAAAAAAGTTGCTTAGCTTCACGAAGCTCATTCTAAAGCCCTAAGACATGTAGAAACGCATTACACTATTAAGTGGCAATTCAACTGCTCATAGACTATCAACTTGAATTGCTATTCACCATAGTGAAAGCACATTACTATCAATATTACCGAGGTATTTCTGAGCATCTAATAATTTTACAACAAATTTAATGAGGCATTCAAAGTTCTGCAAAAAAAAGTGATTCGGCCTGCTTAACATCGTATGATAACATTCTGAAATTAATTCAATTCAAATGTTCTTATGGTAAACTGTGGACAATACTATGCATCCATTTTATTAAATTTGCAAATACTGATAACTTCATATTTTTAAATATGATTAAATTATTTTCTATCTATTTTAAATGAATTTATATACAGTGAAATCTCTCTGAGCGGCCACCCCTCCGTTCCGAGAAAAACTGGCCACTGAGAGTGGGTGGCCGCTCTGAAGGGTTTTCACTACAATTACAAGATAATTGCTATAATACATAGTATAAACAAGTCTGACACATATTTCTTATTTAAAATGAAGTTTGAGACTTATCTAAAGAGAAAATAGTACTTTATTTAATAATTTTTTACATTTTTTGAAAAAAGGATACGATTTATGACTGTTTTAAGTTTTTAACCTTCTCGGGGGGGAAAAAACCATTTTTTCAATTTCATTTTTCAGTTTAAAAAGTAAATCTCTAACCGATGCGTTTGTTAAATGGGATGGTCGAACCCACTCAGTGGCCGTTGCTAGGGGTTATTTTAACATTAGGTATCTATGGGCCGAAAAATCCGTGCCACGAAAAATTGGCCGTTAAGAGGGGTGGCCGCTATGCAGGGGTTGCTGTTCGAAGAAGTTTCACTGTAATTTAGATTCTTCTCTCGCTCGATATTACTCCCCCAGATGGGTAGTACAAGTTCACGGATGAAAAGCCACCGGATAAGTAAGCAGAGTCTCACTTCTGGGGGTACAATAATGGTGTGGGGTTGAGTTACCTCCACTCTGATGATGAGACATACCTCCTTAGGAGAGGTTGTGCTTTGGCCGGTGATGGTTATTACGGCTCCAGTCTTAGTTCTGATTGCTGCCATGACGCTGATTATTGAACAACTCCGAGGGCCTAGGCAGGACGGAGATAGCTCCATTGTGATTACTAGATACTTATTCCTCCAAGGGGTACATCAAATATGGGAACAAGAAATCACCAGATAAGTAAGTAGGTGCCTGCTTGTCTGAAGGGTTGAATAATGGTAGTGTGGTTGTGTTGGCCACATGTGGCCAACACAACTACACCACCATTACTGTACCATTAGAATATACCTCCTATGGGAGGGACTAGTGTATGGGTAGGTGATGACCATTTTGAAACTAACCACAAGTTTGTGTTATTGTTGCAGTAATCTAGTAATTTAACAACCTAGATGGTCAGGCAGGGCGGGGTGTGCTTTTTATGGTTACTACCTAGTTATTCGCAGGGGGTACCTCAAATATGGGGATGCGAAGAGATTAAACACAGTATACCAGTTCTCATTTCCCCTGGAGGTAAAGAAGTGGTGTTGTTGCCTAGTTAACGGGCCCACTGTTGATGATCAGACATACCACTTTAGGGAATGGTCTGTGCATGGGCCGTACCATAATGGAGGCTATTTTGCAAAGATCACAGAACCTGTATTTTAATCTGCAGTGACTGGTCATTCAGTGTACCAGGGCGCTTCGGCAGATGAAGGGTTCTTTATGGTTACAAGATACTTATTAATTGAAAAATACATTTTGTCCACTTTTAATAAAACTATAAATAAATAAATGCTGAGAAGTTGAGTCATACATTTTTTGTTTATAAATCATGCATAAAAATGTACTCAAAGGATCAATCCATTTCATTTTATATTTGACAGAAAAATGAAGAGAAATCATTATAAAAAAATGGACAATGAAAAAAAACTGCTAACCATAAAACAAACATTTTGCTATTATAAGTTGTCACAAGAACCAGTGGCACAACTATACAATATGGGACTCCTGGCAAATGTTTAAGGTGGGAGTCCTTGGAGGCAGAACAATAGTAATGTTTATTGGTCTATGTAACTGTAACATTTCGGGTTGGAGCCCCCAAGACCATAGGCTCTTGGCATTTAGCCAGTACTACCACCTTATAGTTACACCACTGCATGTTACCAATATCTAATAAATCTACACTGTAAGTTTTTGCAGGAAAACAAAATTTAGCAATTGCAATCTTTGTTCAGGTTCTTTTAGTATGGTGTATGCTCAGATTCTTTTGAAATAACATTAACATGTATAAGACTAAAACATTCCAAATGATTCGAAGACTATTTCAAAACTTGAATGTTCAAAAAATAATTAAATGAAAGCTGTTTATAATATACTGATTGTGAACTGCAAATGTAGGGATGAGGGCATAATATTTGGCATGTAATTCAGGCACATGATAAGAAATAAGCAAGAGATAAGTATGAATGATAAAATAAATCCAATCTATGCAACAAGTGAAATGTATAAGAAGGATGTTAAAAGAAAATATTTCAAGTAAACAAAAGGACTCCCAATACAAAATCATAAAAAATGAAAGTAAATGAATACTTTCTTTATATTTCAAAACTAAAAAAATAAGGCAACTGTCTTTATTTAGAAATAAAATAAGTAGTTAAATAAATTCTTTCAGATTATAATGTCCAGCAAAATAGATAAATATAAAGTAAAATACAGAGAGAAAATTTAATTTTGTAAAAGTTTACTTTACAAAATAATGTGAAATGTTGATAATACTATTAATCATTGTATTTAAGTAAAATATCTATAACATATGCATAAGTGCAACATTCAAAACTCTTTGTTATAAAATAATAAGTCATAATTCTTATCAGCATAGAAATTATTTGGCTTATACGATGGCACAAAATACTTTGAAAATATGTATCCCAAAATGAATTAAGGTTTGGCAGGAATTCAAACTATACTGAACTGTTCCATTACAATAGTTTATATAAAATATGAATAGAATTAACAACTTCAGAAAATGTCTTGTATATGCAATGTTCAATCAATGTAGAAAAGCAACATGCAATACTGAACGTATTTGTACGAGAAATGCAAAATACATTATGGAATGCATACCTCAATTTTATAACATATGGCTAAAAAGAAATGCAAATTTAAAATGATTTAATAAGTAAAGAAAGATAGTTTTGGAAAAAAAACATAGCATCTAAAACATTAGAGAATAATAATAATAAAAATAATCCAAATAAATTGAATCTAACTGAAACTATTGGAAACATTATTTCAACTTAAGAATATAATAAATATCTATTTACATTATCCAAACACATAAATGTTCGATAAAATTAAAGTTTACATAAATTGTTCCTAAATCTCGTGAACTCTACACAGCACAGTTTGTTTTTAACAGCAGCAATGTAAATCTATATAAGTGTAATGAATACAGAAAAATATAATCTGAAATATTTCTGAACTTTTGAAGTAGAATTAATTATTGTAAAAACTTTAAATTGTTGAACCAAAGTTTCTTCAAGATTTTCTACTTGAAGTCAAGATTGCAATAATAAGATACCTTTAAAATTAATTTTATAAAAGACACAAATGTGATGCGCACTTCCATCACTGTGCTGTGTAAGTTCAATCAAATTTACGGTTCAAAAATGCTGTGGGATAACAAATATTACAAAAATCAAATAAAGTCACTACAAAATTTTATAGCACATGCTCATCACAAATTAACTGATATATTACTGTTCTCAGTAAAAAAAATATTACATTAAATTTACAAATTAATTTTCCCTAAAAGGCAACGAAACTTTAAGGAATTTGTTTCCAAATCACTCCTTTGCTCAGCATATTATACTGAAATAAAATATACATACATTTAAATATGGGTGGATTTTTTCTGTAAAACTGTGTGGATGGATAAGAGTTGAAATAGTTGAGTTTTTCAAAAAAAAAAAATACTGATTGTGTTACATATAAATGCATGTAAACAGTCAATAGCTTGCATTTTTCCTTTGAGTTTAATTTTATTCTTGCTATTTCTCAAAAAAAGATAATTGTACTATGTTTCCAAGTTAATAAAAAATCATTACAAAATAGGATTACGGTTGAAAACTCATAGTTCATGCTATAGTGTATGTGATTTTTAACAGAACACTACCATGCAATAAATGCAACTGATTAAGAGATCTACACTACTTGCCTTATGCGATACATTTCAAACATTGTTGACCGAATAAAAATAATTAAGAAACATGACACTAAGATACAAATTCAAATACTTTGTAAGAATGTATGATTCAATTTTCTACACAGATACAGTAAATTCAAAATGCATTATTTTGAAATATAAAAGTAAAAAATGCAATTTATATAGAGCTCTCTATAAAATTCATTTAACCCTTTGCACTCAGGAAAATAACATGATACATAATTATATACGTGTGACCATAGGAATTCATTTTAGCACTTAGGAAGCTGAAAATATAGTTATTGGCTGGTTATAATTCCTAAAATTTAATCCAAGATTTTTGCTATTATATGGCTTTTATAATAATTGTTATTTAACAAGAACGAGAAAATGATGCATCATTTGAAATGGCAAGTCGGACTCGACATACGAGTTCAAAGAGTTAAATAAATAAAGCTTCAAAATCACTCAATTCTTAGATACACATAGTTAAATACCTTTTAATTAAACAGTTTCTCTAAACTATATAAATAATTTATTGATTACAACATTTTTCAAACTATTAAATAAATACTACTTTATACTTTAAACAGTACAGCACATTCAGGAATAAATGCACTAAATATTTTACACACGAACACTTGACAGAAAATTGCACATGAACAGTTAAAAAGAAATAATCCAGTCTTGGACTTCAGAATTTTAGGTGATAAATTACATATACCTTGAATGAACAAAAAAACCTTAGCCCTAGAATGGCTGGTTTATCTCAAAGTAATCTACATCAGATCATATAAATTATAACGTAAACTTCTGAGAATGCTTATGATTGAATATTTAAATTTTAATATAAAAGAAAGCCCAGAAAGTTTTTCATTTTGATTAAACAAGACAACAAATATACATAAATATAAGTTCTACGCTTCCTTTCTAGCATTATTTTTAAATATAAAAATGCAGTTAAAAATTTTAATGTATTAAACAAAACACCTACATAAAACTACTTATTAGCATAAAATATTCAAAACACAACAATTCGTGAAATAAATTTTTTAAAAAGTCACTCAATTTAATTAGTGAAATTTATATCTTTTTGAAAACTACATTTGTTAACTTGTGGCGCATAAACAGTATAAAGCATATAGGACTTCCTCCTAGGACCTTGATTATACAACAAAAAATATATTGAATGAAAAAGTTTATTTATAAGGAAAATTTTCAAATACTAACTTGTATTTCTTACTCGGATAAATCAAAAATTTGAAAAATAACAGAAAAAAAAAATGTTTATAATGAGTGCAGTTATTTACAGTTGACAACACACAATTTCACCAAAAATAAAATATAAATATTAACAAATGCCCTATCACATCAATTTCTATTAAACTTAATCCATCAAATTACATTTATATTAAATCTAATTTACTACAAATTTTAAAGTATTAATATAGTTCCAGTAAAGCTATTAGTATGAAGCTTTTCATTAACAGTTGGTTCCTTCTATTCTTATCAAAATCTAACAAAGAAAGCAAAATAACTTTTAACACAGGATAGAATTTATCACGATTTCAACAATACAGATTAGAAAACAATCCCAGTTTAAAATCCAGCTTGGAATAGACTTACTCTGTAACTTTTTTTTGATGTAAGTGCTAAAACAAAGTAACTCTCTGAGATCATATATAAAGCTCATTATATATGGTAGACGAAGACCCTTTTAAGCAATTAGTCTTTTTAAAAAAAGCAGTCTTGTAGTTCTTTCCTCCTCCTAGGACATTTCTGTCTTATATAGAGAGTTCAAATATGTTATGTACACAGGATTCGAATTTAAATTGTGGGTTTTCATCTGTCTGATGTATTCTCTCATACATTTCTCAAAATCCAACCTAAGGATATCACAAAAATGCCATTTTTAAAGCCATATAGAAAAAAAAAAGCTGTTAAAAAATTATTAGCATACAAGGATAAAGAGATGTAACATTATTAACAGAAACAAGTTAATTTAGAATGTGCGATAACATAAAAAAGAGCCTTAAAATAAGAGGGCCTTTTTTTTTTCCCCCCCAACCTCCGATGGACCATAAAAAAAGACGAGTAGTAGGAGGAGAAAATGAGTTTTACCAAAAGTTGAGTTTAAATATGGTTACTTTTCAACATAATTACTATGAAGATTCAGGCATTTCTAATGTCGGTGGACCAGGTTAGCGATCCTCTCTTCGAAGAACGTTGTCGCTAGTGATGTTGAGATGGGCCTTAACATAGCTTTGAATCTCCTCATTTGTCTGGAAGCAGGGTTCATACTGTATATATGATAATAAAATTCAGGAGTTTCTAAGGATTTTTTTCAGGAGTACAGAACAGAAAATTCGGGGGATAACGTGAAAAAATCAAATGCAAGGGAGAAGGGGGTAATTTTTATAAAAATTGGCAGAAAAGAATACTAAATATAAATTCTCCCATCTTTCCCGATTACGGTGACTCGGTACATGCGCAGTAGACTCTTTCGGCGCTAAGTAAGGTCAGAAGTAAGAATTCTGGATTCCAGCGACTTTCTATCAATAAGGAAAAACGGAAACGTCATACTTTTATGTTTTATCATAATTTTATCTTTTGCTCTTCGATTGTAATTTTTCAGGAGACAAAAAGAAATGTCAGGATAAAAAACACAATTTTCAGGAGTTTTCAGGGCCCTTAGAAAAGAAGGAAAATTCAGGAGTTTTTCAGAAATTTCAGGAGGAGTACGAACCCTGTGGAAGCTTTTGCCTCATAGCCAATTCTTCAACTCAAGGAAGAGATGAAAATCACTCATCGCTAAATCGGGGCTATATGCCAGGTGATCAGACACGTCCCATTCAAACAGCTCCACAAGCTGTTGGATTACAACAGCACTGCGAGAGCAGGCATCGTCATGAAAAAAGGCAACTCTAGAAGTCAAAATGGCTCTTTGCAGTCATCTTTAAGTCTGGCAAGAAACAGGTGTATTGATCATTTTTCACAAACAAACCTTCTGCTTGAAGAAACCAAATAATACTATGCAACTCAAACTTGGTGGAAGCATCAATTTTACCAGCCATGTTTACATATCGACAGTTCAGCTCAAACTGGTCACTTGGCATTGGCAGTAGTTGAGGTTATGGCTAGAGATATGTGCAGTCACCCACCTCCTACCACTTGTCTGCCTGTTTAGTGGCTTGATCAGAGGTTGAAAAAAAGAGGTCCTCATAATTAGCTCGAATTTTAACAAATTTGGATAGAGTGAGGCTTATGAAAAAAAAAAAGAGAAATAACTTATTTACAAGTTCTGAAGAAACAGATGATACAGCTTTACACAAATGCTTAGCAAGTAGAAAACAAGAAAATAACAATAATAAAAAGCAGGTACAGAATATATCAATAAAAAGACATATATAAATAATTTATTTAATTTCATAATTTAAAATGGAAAGTTACTAAAATACAATTTAAGAATATTTGATATAGTTACAAAAATTATGAAAGAAAATACACAACACACATTCAAATTAAAGATATTCACAATGAAAAATAGCCACTAAAATACAGCAAAGCATTATTTTTCTGTTTTCAATTTAACATAGTATCCAGGAAACCTACCATTGCAGACAAAAGTTGCAAGGCTAATCAGGAAATGTGTCCTCATCAAATCTTAAGTGGTTAAAAAGAACAAATATTAGTAAGATTATCATATTAGTAATGTGTTGGTAACATAAAATTTTAGATTCAACAAATGGGAAAATGAGAGGAAAAAATATGCTGCAAAACACCACATTATTAAACACAAAACAACACAAAATATTATTTATATTAAAAAATGAACCCAGGAATAGCAGAGAATTTTAGTCAAAACAAAATTTCTTTTAATGAGAGAAAAAAAAAAGCAACAGTAAAGCTGTGAAAGTTAAGGGTGCCAGTTATGTATTTCAGCACGACAAAAATGAAGCAACTGCTTTAGAATATAGTCAAAGATGAATAAGAAACAATCCAAGAAAATTTAATAAGTTACTCTTTTGAAAGATACTTCTGTTATTTTTTATTTTAAATATTTTAAAGTTTAAGATGTTTGTTATTTTTTTAAATACTCGGGGCCATATTCTTGTAATTTTAAGAACCATTTAAAAATGTAGCAATCACAATTTTTTTAAAAATCTGCATTAAACATCGTAGTTCACAAGTTCCAAATATAAATAAAAATCAACTAATTTATAAAAACATTTCTTTATGAATAATGAAAATGAGATGTGTCTTATTCATATTTTGAAGCAAAATTTCAAAACATGAATAGAATACTTAGAAACACTTACGGATTCATACAATATGCAAATTTATTTTATCATTATCAACATATTTTATTTTAATTCAATTATCAAATTAATTTTTATTAGAGATAAGAAACCTAAAAACAGAAAATTAAATGAAAATCACTATAAGGAGAATTAAAATTTTATAGGGTAACTGTTTGACTCCTGGTAAAATACAAGTTAATCTAGAATTGTACTCATTTCATTAAACAAAAATATTTCGCCCTCAAAAAAAGAAAAAAAAAATGAATGCTCTATAAATAATAAAAGTAAATGTATGTATGTCTGTTAATCCTCCACAAGGCAGAATGTTGAACAAAGAGTAACCAAATTTAACACAAACATATTTTAATGGGTTGGGATGTTTTACCTTGCAGCAATATTTTTGAAATCTTCATTAGAATTTTTATTAATTAAAAATTAAGCAAAATATTGGCATTTTTTTTGCAATAACTTCCAAAAAACATTATTAGACAAAACTTTTACCAATTTACCAAATTTACACCAATTAAACTTCATTGAAATTGTCTTTTCAATGATACACATTTATTTATTTATTCTGTAATTTTTTTCCATAATTTTAACAAATTTAAATTTTGTTTCATATGTAATTTGACACAATTTTCATAACAGTAATGATTCAAACTGACTGCATTGTTTTATCAAATCTTAAAATTATATGTTTTTCTCTGTTAAAAAAAAAGAAAATTATCCCCAATGTTTTAATTTAAAAACAGATTATCTCTTTTAATGACGAAAATTTATTACTATGATATCTTACCTCTTGTTTTAACAAATTTTATCAAAATTATTTCTTAAATATAATTTTAAAAAATATAACCTTCTTTTGATGTGATAAAATGCACTTCATTTTCATTGTCAAGGCAGTTTCTTTCTAACATTTTTTGAAATTAAACTATGATTCTATTGCAGATTCAATTTCTTTTTTTTTGTAATGAATGAAAAGCAGTTTTAAAAATAATTTCCAAAAGTTTTGAAAAATTATTTATAGTTACGATCTTAAAACCTATCTTCCACCTCCTGCAAGATGATCTTCTCCAGAGATTATGTTATTCATTTATGTATTACAATTAGCTTAAATATGTACTTTACGATTAGCTATATAATGTGTAATTATTGTAGCTTTAATTGAATTATGCATGACCAAAATAAAATATTAAAACTCATATTTCCCAACACTTTTTAATAGATGAATCAAGGGCATTAATTATTAACTTTATTACATACAAAACATTCAGTATATTTTTATTCTGTTCATGCATCAAATTTTAGTTCAAATGCATTTCCTGTGGACTGTCCCTCCCCCCCTTGGTATTTTGAACAGTTAATTGCTACACAAATCAACTAAAAATTAAATAAATTTCAACTTTTATTTCATTTTTATAACTAAATTAATAATTAGTTATGCCAACAATTATTAACTATTACTATGATGTCAAACTATCTGGTCACTGAAGACAGCTAGTAAAACACAAGTTGATTACATTTTGCAACAAACAGTTAAAACTTGCATTCAACAGAGGAGTCACAAAAAAAATGCTTTGGTACAGATGAAAAGATAAACTGTTGAAAACGTACACACGAAAATAGATGAATATAAATAAGGAACATCAGAAAAATCCAACAATAGTAAATGATATCTCAAGTTGACGGTAAAGACAGGAACAACTTCATTACCAGTGAATGACATAATACATGTTTATATACATCTAAGGGCTACAGAAAGATTTCCATAAAATTAAACAACTTTAGTAAATACTAAATTCTGGTCAAATAAGTTGCTTTTTAACACATAACCAATCATATTAAGGATTATGAAAGGGAGCATGCTGATACACAATGTAACTTTTCCTGCACTGTCAAGTTAAGTTATCACAGACCATAGTTACATGATTGCACAATTTATGTACCGGGTAAGAATAAAAGAAGAATGGACAAATCTGAAGATAATGTCTGTAGCACCCAAAACAGCAAGTGGTAATTAATAGCAATTAAAAGTTTTATTTACCGCATTATTAGTAGCCTGATGATTCAAAATACATTCCATAAGCCCTTTAATACATGCAATTATGTTTGAAAGTATGTCCACTAATAACATGCTTATTTTCACTTAATTCCTAAAAGCAATTAACATAACTAGGGGGCTCTGCCCCCTGCTCGCTAAAGCTCGCCAACCCCAGGAGGATTGCGCTGCAATCCTCCGGGGCTTGCTACGCAAACCCTGCTCGCTTCGCTCCCTAAATGAAGATACTGGGTGTCCTAGCACAGTTGTTATAAAATCTTTATATATATATAACACCCCCTGTTCACTCCGCTCACCGACACCAAAGAATCACGTGATTCTTTCGGGATCACTATGTGAAAACAGCTCGCTTCACACGCTTGCCGTACAGTTATCCATTTCTGCTAGTATTAGGAAATTATAAGTACATTAATTAATAAAAGTAAATTTAAATTATTTGAAATTGCACGAACTCCTAAAATTAATTTTTCATTAGTTTCTACAATTAAAATCTTCTGGTAGCACAGATATATATGTAAATGTTAGAAAGAAATTTGAAAGGTAATATTTATAATCCAAAAGATGATTGAACATGATTTCAGAAGTCATGTTCAATGTACTAATTTTTTTTGATTTCATTCATTCATTTAAAAATAAAGATAATTAAAAATCTAGCTAGAAATAGTAATCTTATCATCCTGTTGCATTTTCTACATAATGCTTCTTTCTCTCTTTAATAATGTGCTCTACCATTGTGTTAAGATGTTAACTAAAAGCCACATTTCACCTAATAATCTTACTGCAAAGTAAATTTCTAAACTAGTAACTTCTTTTAATTTTCCATTACTGGAAATTTAATCCATCTCAAACTTTAATGTTGCTGCACAAGAAATCAGCAGATAAATGAAACATCTCTAATCTACAAAATTAAAATTTCTTCAGTCAGGGTCCTGGATGAATAAAACCATCCAAAAGTAGTTTAGAGACTAATTAAAATTTACTTACTGTTTCACTTTGTCTGGAATGCAAACATAATCCAAAGGTATCAGATTAGAAAGCTCCTTCAAATTATACACAAATTTTAACTTTCGAGTGAACTTTGAACTGTAAAAATAAATTGATTCATTTTTTCAAGCAGCAAATACATAATATAACTTTTTAAAATATAAAATTCATGGCATTTAAAAAAATCCACAAGATTTAAAAATTATAATGAATTAAATAGAATAAATGGATATTAAGAATACGTAGTGAATTTTCTTATGCTCTTTATATATTTTAAACTTAAGAGTAACATGAAAATTCATTAAATAACATTTAATATTGTTAAAAAAATCGCCTGGTGTGTGTACAGTGAAAAGTCCAACAAGAAGGATAATGGAGAATGATGCTACATTCATGAATATTCCGCTAAACACGAAGCACAAGAAACAAGAAAACAGCTCTTGTACAAATTAACAGCACAAACAGACAGCATATCACTAATAATAACAGCAATAATACAAACAAAAGCACTCAGTGTCTAATAGCTGACCAACTCGCAATGTGAACAAGCTCCAAAGATATCCCAAAGGCATTAAAACTCCAAAAACGATCATCGTTGATCAAACATCTTCCCAGACGTTCAGCAACTGCAGTATTTATAGTTTTCCTGACAGGACGTGACGTCACATGGGGTCATCAAATACATTCTGTATATATCCGCTCCTAATAGAGACATCAAGAAAATTCTAGTATTTCTGAGGACCTTCATTTTGTCACCAAATTTGTTCCCAAAATGGTCACCATGCTCAGGGGTTTAAACCTGGCCGACGACGGAATTCCGTTAAGTACCCCTGTAAAACTATCTTCCCAACCATAACACTAACACTGCTGGGAAGCGATATTCCATGTTCGTAACAATGTGTATACATTAACTCATATTATTAATGAATGTAATGATATTACTGTGGTAAATAACAAAATCAATAATTCTAGATTTTTTTTAAGTGCTAGACTGAATTACATTATAAAAGAAATAATTTTCGAAAAATTAAATACGTAATGAAAAACATACCTGATAAAAGGTCGGGTCATAATAACTATTGTCTTCAACCAAAAGGTGGGATGAACCAAATATAATCCTTTCAAGTTTTTTCGCAATCTAATAAAATAAGAAAATGTTCAAAACCAGACTGCAAATCTAACCATCAAATCTTACAGAAGACAAGCCATCTCAATGTAAACAGAAATGCAATTATAAAAAAATCATGAAAATGAACCATATTAATTTTTAGTGCTTTTAACTGAGGAAATAAAAAATGACACAGAAATTTCTAAATACAAGTGGTTTTTCACTCCTTTTATATTCTTATATTTATCACAGAGATTTTATCATATACCAGCAGTATGCACACGACGGCCACTACCCATGGAATCGTGACTTCAACAAAATGAAAAAACGGCCTCAATGACACGAAAAACTTCTGAAAATAAAATCAAAACAAAAGATACAGATTGATTTTCCCGCTTTTTTTCTTCGCGATAATGACATTTCATCTGTAAAAAACAGCACAGAATACATTAATCCAAAACAATATTAAAAAATTGCAATGTGAAAATGATTATTATACAGCAAGCAAAATATGCGAGACAAATAAACACATTAAGACACTGTTGAAAATAATAATCGAAGTCATTCAGTTGAAGATTAAGACGTATTCTGCTTTCTGCACTGTCAGCCAATGAAATTGCGACAATGCATGTTGGAAAGGCTCCGGAGAAACTTCTGCGGGAGAATTCTCGCTACAGAGAAAATCTCTTTGAACTGACCAGGAAAAAATTGATTAAAAAAACCACACACACACACAAAGAGATATTTTAACCGTTCTTGTTTGGCAGAAATATTCCAGTCATAAGCTGAAAAAATTGAACATGATAGCGTTATTAGAACATTGGAAGAATCCGAATGGAAAATTACCATAAAAGTAACTATTTTTCAAAAATTTCTCAAAATTTTGCGAATTACATTAAACGTATGAAACAAACTTCATTAGAATGGAAATTGTTTGCTCTTTCCGATGGTATATCTATTTTTTCTGTACAACTATCGAAAATCATGCTATTGAGAAATTAATGTGAAAAATCTCCCAAAACACAAAATATTAAATAAAAAATCTTCTATATAAAATTTTAAAATTAGGGCTTCAAGGTGCATTGAGTCACCATTACGATTACCTATGTGCGAAATTTCATAGCTGTAAGTGAGATAACAGGGTTCGTACACATTTCCTTATAAGAAAATCAAGAACTATCAAGGACTTTTAAGGACTAAAAAAACCAAAAAATAAGGACCTCTAAATTGAATAAACTTAACGAATTGTCGCACGCATTTTTAAATAAAATGTCTCATTTTTGCAAATTCAACCTATTAGATGATAAATTATAAAACATAGAAGATACATTACAAATTTAACACAACAAAACTCCTAAAAATATGAGTTAATAAATTGATGAAATAAAACCCCATGAAACTGGTAATCAAATTAAATATCTTTTAATTCCAAACTTTTTTCATTCAATTTTACATCCAAGGTATTTATTTTAATTTCTTTTTCAGAAATTGTTTTACTTAGTTCATGCGATTGAATAAATAAATTTATGTCCTTTGACTTTTCAGCCTCATTAGCTAAATCATTTGCTTCCTCATTTGTTTGGTGCATGTCTGTTAGGAGAAACATTTTCTTTTATTTTAAAAAATCTATTACCTCCTCTAGAGCTTTTCGTTTCTTTCAGTCTTTTCTTTGGATCTTTCACTTTCTAAATACCGCATGTATTTTGCTCTAGCTGAGGTGGCACCCGTCCTCATTTCTTTAGTAATTTTTAAGTCATAAATAGCCCCAGACAGCTTAATAAATTCAAGATTTACATGCTAGAAAATACATGAAGCATCTTTTAAATTTTCTATTTCCAGGGCCTTATTCACCGAAAAACCTCATTGCCCATGTGACAGTATTAATACCATTTTGATAATCTTCCAAACTTTTTCATAACGATTATTGCTAAAATAAGTTTGTAAAAAATTATCAAGGGAATCACTCTTTGGTTTGAAAGAAATAAATTCAAATGAATTTGGCTTTATAATATTTAACAGAAAATCTGTATAGAGTAACAAAATTTCATCGCCATCTTTTCCCAAAATACGTTTATTTTGCGACAATACAATCAATACCTTTTTCATTTTTTACCTGCGCTTTTTCGGGATATACAGCCATTATTTGTGGATCAATGCATATCGCAGGTCTTACTAGTGCATAATTCACAGGATATTTTTTCATGAAATGTTTTATCATTGTTATGATATTTTTCCGACTATCCTGTCCTAGTGTGAAAACATCCTTATCTGCTAATTCCTTATTTTTTCATCTTTTCTTTTATTAGTTGCTCTGCAGCAAATCCTAAATACAGTTAACTTTTATCATTATACAAGTTTGGGTCACTGAAGTTGAATTTGCATAAAGTCTCATGTGTCTCAATTCTTTCACTCTCTGGTTTCAAAATTTTGAATGCAATCATTAACAACTTTTAAAAACATCACTGGCAAAAAAATGGAAGTAAAGGTTTATTATTTTGATACTGTTCTAAAAATGGTAACAGCACTTTTGACAATCATTCCTATGGCACCATGGACCAAGAAAGGACATCTGTAACTCTTCCTTTATTTCCTAAAGTGTATGCGATGGATATGGATTCGTAGAACGCGAGCAGTGTCGTCCTCCCCCCAATTCCGCGAAAGCCACGTCGTCCGAGATTAGAGCCGCCGAGAAGGAGGAATTCGAAAAACGATAATTGGTGAAATTTTAAATTTTTTAATAATGGCAGAGTAAAAAGTAAGGATTTTAAGGACTTTTTAAAAATGGGGCATAAAAATAAGGATTTGTAAGGACTTTTAAGGACTAAATGTAAAAGTAAGGATGCGTACGAACCCTGGATAAGATTCGTCTGGGCAGCATCGCACACATACACACATTGCCTTTTATAAGTATAGAAGTACCATTGCCCATAAAGTCCTTCATTCTAATGATATACACAGCAACAAAAAAAACTAAACATAATTAATTTTATATTTACTACAAAAAAAATAATCGCATTTTCTTAAACCAGTAATTTGACAGTAGTCATTTTTAGGGAGGGGGGAAAGCAATCCAGTTACCTTCGATCAATCATCTGGTAACATCTTTTTAACCAACCAAAACTTGGCATATTACTTCTGTCAGTGGCCCCATGGAGGTAAACTAAAATATAATCATCAGCAACTAATTCATCCAAAGTTGTTATCACATATCTAAAAAGAGAAAAATAAAATAAGCCAGTTTCAACATACTCTTCATATTCAGTTGAAGTCACAATTTCAATCAGCACAAATGTTTCTTTTATGGTTAACATATTAAAAAGTTGACAAAATGAGACAAAATTTAGAAAAGATATAATTAAACAATAACATTATAGATAACAGCACTGAATTTATAACATTCACAGATTTGAAACATTGGATTAAGAAATGTTCAAAAATGAGGATGTAAATATAAATAAGTATTTTTAAGACATGCATTGTAAAGCATAAATATTTGGTTAAGTTTATACAAAACATGAATGTTAATGATAGTACTCAGAAAAGTTCAATCATAGATTTAGAATTCCACATTCTGTTAGAGTAAAGCTGGACATTCAGATCATTCCACACACTGCAAATTTGGTTCCATCATGCCAAAACCAGTCGTCAATGTGAAAATTCAATGAGGCGTGAGGTGGTCGAAAGTTTGAAAATCCAACTTGGCTTGAAATCCATTTGGACTGCCAGATCATAAATGCTGAAATGCGACTGGTGTAGATACATGGGCAAGGCTCTCTTGCACTAGAGGAAATCAGAGATGGTGGGGAATCACATTTTGCATTTGGAAAAGTAGGTGCAGTAGGGAGATTGGAGTGCCCATAGGTGATGAGCGTGTAGTTTGCACGCAGCAGCCCATAAATGACCTATCCAAATGGATGGGCTGAAATGTAATGGTGTGGAGTACCATCACGGCATTTGTGTGGAGTGGAATGGACATGAATGTTCAGCCACTATCAGTTCATCATTTAGTTTCAGTACCATTACATCATGTTAAATAGAGCTGATAGGTTGTTTTATTAGTAATTTCTGTTGAGTGTCTCATTATAGATCTTAACTAGATCTTTTTTAATTCTGTGTAAAGATTATAAACATGAGTGATTTTCATTTTATAACCACTTTGTTTCTGCTTTTCATGTATGTTAGAGCTGCTGTAAGTAGAAGTTTATAACACAATCCATCAGACTCTGAAATCTATTAGCAGAGTCATTTATCTACACAGAGTTACAATATTAACAATGTCAGTTTCAAAGAGAAAAGTAGTAAAGCTAGAAAAATCAAATTTTAAAATAATTGCTAAGTTGAAAAGAAAAGCAACCACGTTTCTGATTTTCACAAAAATATGCATATACTAAATCAATTATTTTAATACATATGATAAGGCTGATTATGCATATTAATAAATATAGAACTTACAGGAATAAATTATCCATAACATATTCATAGTCCTTACGACTACGATCCGGAAGATAGCAAGCTGAGAATATGATGATTGCATGACCAGAAGAATTCTGATAGCCTGAAAAACAAAAAAGTATTATGGTGAATAAGTGACATCACAATTATAATACATACCTGCTTACTGAAAATTTACATTGACAAGAATGGGGGGAAAAATTCTAGAAACATGATGAGTTTATAGTTACTTTTAATTCTCCAAGGACTGCACCAACACTTTCAATTCTTAGCATTGAATTCTGAAAACCTTAACTGATATTTATTTAAACTTTTTCTTAAAACTGTATGGGTAAAATATTCCATAGATTTATAAATATTCAATTACATATAAAAAGTATACGATTTAAATATTTTAAAACATCAATTTTCAGAACCGAAAGCAATTTGATCAAAATAATTGACTGCTTGGAAGGTTAAAGTAACTTCAACAAATATTTTTGTATTAAACATTTCAGATTCAAAGGAAAAAAATTTTTTCAGGCAAAATAAATAATCAATAAAAAGTTTTAATATAAGCTATTCTTAGATGTATTTAAGGTTCTTAAAATTCATCACTGAAAAACATGGGTAAAATGCAAGCTTGTATTTTACCTCTTAAAATGAATTATTGAAATGAAATTATTAAAAGGAAATGTCTACCTCCATGAGAAAGAACCTTTCGGTATGGTTCAATGACTTTCATATCAATTTTCTTATCTTCCCCATTTACTGTGCAAGTTTTCCAACTACGTTCTTCTTCAAATTCTTCAGCAGCAGACATTTCAGGAATGCGATCACTTATAGGGGAATCAAGATCTATAAAAGAACAAAAAAGGGAAATATTTCTATAATTTCCAAGAATGTAGAGCCAAGTGAAGCCATGAACAGTTAATGAAAAACAGAGCTTACAGAGCACTAAATGAAATACCTGAGACACTGATGGCAGAATCAGAGAGTTTCAGGAACTGGTAGATGCACATTTAAGTTGGTTAATTTGTCATAAGAATAAAACAGATTTCTAATGTCATAACCTCGAGTAAGCCATGCTAATATTCATATTAATATATTAATTATTGTTGAGGTTTCAGCTTATCACTCAGAATCAAATACCTTACTGAGTTCAAATCAAACAATTTTATCTCCATTAAGTCATATGGTACTTTAAAAGGGAACAATAATTTAATAAACCTGCCATTCAAGTCATGATGCAAATTGTAATTTTCTCTCACAAGAAAAGTCTAAACTCCTCAGCTGAATCACAATCTGAATTGCTCGAATTATCAGTTATTAACCCTTTGCGGTCAATGCCGCCACAATGGCGGCATTCGCAAGTCGTCGTAGAAGTCGGCACCGCCAAAGTGGCAGCATTCGCAAGTTGTCATAGGAGTCAGTGGCGCCAGGTGGCATGATGTCATTCACGATTGCCTAGTGCTCAGCACGGCGACCAAGGCTAGTGATAATGAAAGAAAATTATCCTCGATGCCTCATTCAAATGTTTGGATCAACTTACAATCAATGCTTATCGATCTCTTCAGAGAGGCTAATAGGGCTTTTTTGTAAAATATCACAATTTGGAATATTTAAAAAATTTTCAAAAATGTATGTTTTTATGTATTATAAATATAATAAAACAGAACAAATCATTTTCAACAAATTGTATGTGTTATAATACTCATATATTGACTTTAAATTCTGCATGGAAAACTAACTGCGAAACTCTAAATTTGCTCCGAACTGCTGGTACTCCCATCAGTGAAATTTGCCAACTGCAAAGGGTTAATTTAATCTGTCATTGAAGTCACAATATATTATGACGTAAGTTGCAATTTTTCTTTCACAAGAAACATTTTAAACTTTTCACCTGAATCACAATCTGAATTGTCCAAATCATCAATGGTGGCTGCGTCATCATCTAGAATTATGTCCTCTGATTGAGAGAAGGCATCACTTCTGTTGCTGAGAGAAGAGAGACTTCTTTGGTCATCTTCTACATACTCACTTTCTAGCACTTTAGGATGTACTGCAATCCTCTTTAAGGTACCAGTTCCTTCAGGAGTTGCATCTGAAGTATAATTATAGAAAGAATAATTACATAAAACTGATTATTGTATTGAAAACTCCAATACATATGAAGCTAAACTGAGGCATTTGAAAACAATGAAATATGAATTATTAAGTTTCACTAATTACTCATAGACTTCACCTTGCAGAAATGACAGTGTTTTGATACAAAAAAATGCTGAAATTAGTTTTAAAAAATCATTCTTTAAATTTGGTTTTTTGAAATTTCAAATATTTAGTCATTGTTTTCTTTCTCCCTGCACATATTATATATATATATATAGCTATAGCTATTTTTCACAAAAATTTACCACACAATTTTGTTCATTATAAAATTATACAAGACAAATTTTTAGAAAAAGAAACAAAATGGTGTTTTGCCGAGACACTAACGAGGGTAAATTTAGCTTAAATATAAAATAGGGTGTCTATGAAGTTACAAGGGGTGGGGAAAATCATAAGCTCATAAAAATATTTGATATTATTTCAGCTATTTTAGGTTTTGATACAAATCAAATTTCAAAACTATCAAGTTACTTTAGAAATAATCATTAAAATTTTAATTAACTCAAATATCAAACAAACATCTTAATTTTTAAAATTTATTAAGAAACCAATTTTGTCTAAATATGTCAATAGTGGATCTAAAAGCAGCACTTGGACAGTTTTGTCACCTTGTCAGACACCTGGAGGGGAACATGCAGCCTTTTTGGGTTTCTTCCGTGGCACTAGTAGTTATTTACAATTAGCATTGAAATAATACATTTGTTTGTAATATAATAATAATTGCAGAACAATAAACTTCAGAGTCTGCTCGTGCGGCCTTTAGCCCAACTGCCGAAATTTAATGAGGCCTTTCAGTGCAAAAAGGTTCCCCATCCCTACGCTAGATTAAGAAACTTACATAATAAAGAGAAAGAAAGTAAATTAGTAGTATTGTAATTAATTAATAGTATTGTAATAAATTAAATTTGGTAGTATTCTTTAGTGTATTCAAAATCAATATTAAGGTTGTTATTCGATCAAAGATAATTGCAAGGGGAAATGCATCAATAAACCAGCATGATAGAATGAATCATTCAAATAACATCAGCCAAAATTAAGCAATATTATTACCACTAAATATATCAGATCCTGTTGCTCTCTATAATGATATAGACAAAAAAAAAAATGTAAAGATTGTATTATAAAATTTTAAAAAATATAACAATGAAATTTTGAAATTCCAACCGCATTTGTTTTAAGTAGGATATATTCTGAAAGGAATTATATCTAAGCATTAAAGTAGATTTAAAAGAAACTTAGTACAATGTAATCAAGAAATCGAAAAAGGGTTCAGCTTATCTTTTTATGCATAGAGAATAGAATTAAATTTAGAGGTTTGACCTGGAGAGTAGAGAAAGTTTCAAATGTTGGATACTATTCTGAATCAAAAGTTATGCATTAAATAGTCAAACAAGAAAATACATAGAATAATGTGATACAAATACTCTTAGCAATTACTGCAAAAAATACAATGATGCATTTGTACCACTTTTCTTGAATTCCACTTCATCAGGTTCAGAAATCAAACTAACTTGACCAGACATTGGACTCTGAAAAACAAAAAGGGTTGTTTTATTTAAAGGTAATTTAATTTTGAATATGTTTATAAAAGCATACATAAAAATACAATATAAATGAATTAATGAAACAACTTTTATAACATTTATTTTTAATATCAAACTCACTTTTAGACCTATAGAAATTATCTGCAGAGCATTTAAATAATGCATATAAAATAATTATACCTATAATGCAATTTTATATAAATAATTAAATTTATCATAAAACAATAACATAGTAACTGGAAGAAAATACAAGCAAATTAAATAGATTTTGTGTTCACCCATGTATTAAGATTAAATTTGAATACATGTTTAGAACATGGAAATTAAAGTATCATGTTTAACTAAAAAGTAGTTAATGATAAATTTTACAAGAAAAAAATGATTCTGGTATTTTTTTTTCTACAAAGAGAAAAGTTATAATTGCCAACAAAATTAGACAACACACACAAAAACCATCATCTGTACTAAGAAATTCACATTTCCCACTTTTAATTTTCATTTATAATATTCTGTATATGAAGATCTTATCTTTGAAACATTTATTCCATAATGTCTAGTTACACAAATAAATTGCATAAAATAACCCCACATTTTTTTCAGAATTCAAATATGTAAAAATTCATTAAAAAACACTAAAAAAAAACCACAAAAAAAGTAGCATAAAACAAGAAATAACACTATCATGTGCGCAAAAAAATAGCAATCTGGGAAGCAAAAGAGAGAAGCTGTTTCTAGACGACGATACCAGAAAATATTCTGCAAAGTAAACAGTACCTTACCTTATCAAAGAATTATTGATGCAACACATCACTAAATACAGGGCGAGTTAAAAGGTACGAGATAAACTTTAAAAGAAGGATATGCATACATAGACAAATTAATTTTACATAGAAACATGTGATTGTAAATGCAATGTACAATAGTAAGATAGATGAGCGTGACTATCAAGCAACAGGCCGATTTTCTAGCCTGGCTTTTTTTTCACGAATGAAAGTAAGGACAGTGATCATTACATCTCCAGCCATTTTTGAATTCAGAACAAACAGTATTAATGATAACTTACTTGAAATGGCATTCCTAGCAGTCTAGAGTGATCAGGACTATCAGGAAAATCAAGTGGTTCTGCTTGATATGTTGGAATAACATCCTCAGGGAATTCAACTTCATAGTTGTCAACAGAATTCACATTCTTTGAAATATTTTCATTGCTATAAGAAATGAATATTGAGTTGCAGACAGTTAGCAATTAACACATTGAAAGCCTCAACTAAACATGAAACAACTTACAAAATTGAGGAAGAAAAAAATATTCACCTATCTATTTATGTTAGTGGTAATAATACTATTTTATTTTTAATTTTTATCAATGGGTATTATAATTCAATTAAATTCATTTCCCATTCTAATCTAGCCATAATATAGTTTAAACATGACAAATTCACAGCCCACAAGAAGCATCACTGCATTTGATGAATATACAAGTATGTAGTAAGAATTTATATATAAATTTTGTAGTTAAACCATAAAATGTCTAATTATTTACTAATTATTACAAAGCACAAAATTTACAAATAATAAACCAATTCCTAAGGAATTAAAGGTGCCAGTACAGATTTGGAAAAAATAAATTTATCGAAGAAATTATTTATATGTTTGAATATACTTATGGATACATCCAGAAGTAATGAAGTACACTGTACATCAGTTTTAACAGAAACCTCAATGTTAATACGATTAAATTAAACAAAGTAGAATACCATATAGAGAAAAATGCTAAATGTCAGAAGGATACTGATATCATTATACTTTTTCACTTTCTTGTGCATCAAATATACAAAGAGGAAAAAAAAAAGCATTGTAGTGGCCAAAAAACTTGACTTCAAAATTAATATTTTAAACCTTAACTTAATATTTTAGACCTTATTAAGTTTAAAGAACATTTTTGAAATTTTTGTCTGTCTACCTACAGCCCAATAACTGAAAAACAAAAGCTAAATGAATGACTTTGATTTTAATACATACCTATTATCATAAGAGTTATTCAAATCTGAATGGCCTGCAAAAGTAAAATCAAAAAGTTATTTAAGATGATACAAAAACACAAAATACAGTTTATATGTGACAAATTTTAAATTAAATTATTTCAAAATACATAAATAATATCACAAGGTTTCATCTCTGATAGATGAATAGATACAAAAAAAGTTAACTACAAACTGTTGATATCTTAAACTTTAAGTTGAAAACAAAAGCTAAAAACTGCTATAATTCTCAGAGTAATTTACACAGTTATTCTACTATACAATTCAAGACGACATTACAAATTATATATGCAAATTCAGTATATGAACTAATGAGTGCAAAATTTTATTATAGTGTGAAAATTTCTAAAAGTAACTTATTCTCTGTAAAATCTGATATTAAAAAAATCTGCTACTATTTCATATTTTATTCTATTTTTTTTTTTTTAAAGCATTCCATCATAAAATATTCATCAACAAGGAAAAAACACACATTAAGCATCTTGTCGTACTTCTCAAGCAATTAATAATCTATACAATGTTAATGATTTCAAAATTATTTTCCTGAAACATATTTTAAAGTAAATACATCAAAGAGTTCAGTGTCAGTGTACTGAATGCATATACTCCATAAATACTCCATGCATATAGAACTGATAATGAAGCATATACTCCACCAGCGAAGTACTCCTCGTACCAGAATGAGAAACCAGGAAATATTTTTGCTGTTCCGCACAACTACCAATATAGAAGGAAGAGCATGGCCAGTGTATTTTCCAGAATATCAGAGCTGCTGGTGATGGAAGAATAAATCTCAATATGCTGCATTTTGAAATTGACTTAATATCAGCATTGATTTAAGATTGGGCAGACTACTTTTCTATTTCGTGTAGGATGGCTTTGCAACTTAAAGTAGTTTGTCATTTTGCAACTAAGCAAGAATTTCAGAGGCAAAGAAGTTAATTCTGTATCATGGTAAAAAAGGGACAATTTGGCCATAGTGCTACGGTCTCGACTTTGGGGCTGGAGAGTACCAGGTTGGAAACCACATTCTACTAAGATCTGCCACATATGCAGGGCTGGTGTACATTAAATCTGATGTCATGGGTCAAAAGCTCTCCCTCTACGGTATGGAAGTTTGGAGAGGGGGTGCCAGCTAAGATGTCATGCTCATTGTCTGAATAGCAAATATAGGTGCATCAAAATAATAAGCCCAAACAGCTCTTGTGTTATGTCAAAATGGAACAATAGCATAACTAAATTCAAGGGCAATTTCCAATTTGCCTGTTTTCAGTAAAAGCTGACTAGCAGTTTTAATTCTTTTCAAATCATGATAGTGGACTATGAAATGCTGTTTTTAAGATTATTGCTCATACTGTTTTGAAGTAACAGGTGACACAGCATAAAAATTTATAGATTTGGACATAGGCCCATTTTCTACCAAGGCCAGAATTAAATTCATTAAGAACTATATTTTAAGAAACTGCATTTAAAATAACTCTTAATAAGTATCTGATGAAATATAAATATAACTACAGTTCAATATGCAATTATCTCAAATAAAATATTTAAATGTTGCCTAAACAAGTTCGAATAATAGGAAAAAAAAAAAAAAAAGGAACAATACATCTTCAACTAATCTACTAATAAAGAACTTCCATTTTTTTTTAACAATTTGAACAATAATGGTGACAATGATTTCCAAGGATTTTGTCTGTACAGAAAACTAATAAGGAAATGTATTAAAATTAGGCATTTCAAACTTCATATGTTAATCATAAGCAGCTTTAGAGATAAAGTTTTTCTGGTAGCTACATTTGAATTTTTTTTAAATCACTGCATTTCACGATTTACTTCTTTGTACATATACATAAAATTTTATGAAACAATTCATAATGGGTTAAAAAATTGCAAAAGGAAAATACACTTTTTTTGGTATTGTAGCATATTAAGATTGTAACTTGAACTACTACAAAGTATACTCTTAAATGAATTCTAAATCAATTGGACAACATGTCTAAATTGTTTTTCATAACATGATATTCATAAAATGTTGGTAAGATTTAAAACTTGTGACCTAACAATGGCAGTAAAATATTATATTTCAATAACAGAAGATGAAAAATTAAAAAGGAAAGTTTAAAATTTATCTGTAATTTTTAAATCTTTCAAAAATGTTTTTTGTCAATCTTAAGAACATATTAATGTGAGAAAAAAAAACTTTCATCCTTTTTTTTTAATTTTAGGAAATTATTTACATGAATATAAGAGATAATCCCTCAACAAACTGTAGGTTTAATTTATGCCTGTCAGCCATGAGAACTGTCTCAACAAGAATGTCTGTACAAAAGGAAATAACTCTACTATAGAATTATACTACTCCAAGTCACACAGATACGGTAGAAATGTCACTTTCATTTGTTTCTATATGGGAAGAGTTTTCTTTAAGAAAGAGATTGTCTACTAAAGCAGTTAGAATGTAGACTTTATTTTTTACATTTAATATGGAAGACAAATGATTATTCCTCAAATAGGAATTGATTCAAAGACTTGAAATTGCACCAAACACAAAAAGTATCAAACAAATGAGTAGCCCTTTCAGCAAAAAATGGTAATGGTTATATTTCAGGTGATTTTAATTAGCTATATCATTTCTTTTTATTACACACGATACCTGTCGCAGTTTAAATATTTTACATCAAACATATTATTTGATTACTATGGAATCTTCATCATTGACTGGCTGAAGGCAAAGAATATTAATGAAATTCAGTCATATTTTCTTTATATACAGACTAAGATGTCTTCTTTAAAGTGATTGACTTTATTGGACTTAAATCCAAATTGATATGAAGAGAACAGCTGGATTTGCCTCTTTAGAATACAAATAGTTTAACCCACAAATTTTGAAACAAAGTATACAAGGAATATGATTTTTCACAAATGAAATAAATGGAAACTAATAATATTAGTTATTAGATTGTACTTTAAGGTTAAAGTATAAAACTTCAAATCACCAATATATGGCTTCATAATATTCATCACTACATCTCTCAAATTTTACAATTATAGAACAAAATAGATATTACTGCTATTAGTTATTACAGCTAATTTGGAGCAATAGGAAAGTCTAAAATTTATATTAATTTTTTTCGTAAATGGAATGGTTTTGTTTTAAGTAAATAAAACCACAAAAATCAGAAAAGAAGAAGAAATTTTATTTAAATTCATCCTACATGATTAATACAAGAAAATAAAATTAAATCATAAATTTTTAATCTACAGAACAATGAGTGTGCCAGGAATCTATTCATATTTGTAAAGCCACTAACGATCACAAATTTAAATAAGGTGAGAAATGCAAAGCTTAGCATTTTTACTATAAATATCACAAAAGAAACAATATACAGATGCTTCCAAGGAACATGATTTACCTAAATTGCTAATAGTTTTTTTTTTAACTATTCAGATCGGAAATCATAAAACATTTAAATAATTTAAAGACAAATAAATGCAAGGTTTTCTGCATAAAAATAAAATTTTAACAGACTTTGGTTATTCATTCATGGCCTGATATTCTTGAAGTGAAACTGCACATTTCAGATTTTTTTTAATTATGGCAAAGCAGATAAATCAATGATAAAGAATTTTTGCTAATCTCAATCTCTACTAATAATAAAGGAGAATGTGTGTGTTGGCGCTCTACAGGGAAGACAGTTGGACTTGGAGCTACAAAATTTGGCACGAACATTCTTTGGATGGTGGGAATGTGCACTTCAGAGCAGTTTTTAAAATATTTTAATTAAAAATAATCGAAATTTTGGAGTCTCTCTTTAATAACTTCCGAAAATATTACAGCACAAAAATTATTTTTATGCCATCTAAAAGAGCAAAATATTACCTTTCCAATGATATCAATTAAGTTGCCATAAAATGTTTTTCTCTAATTTTAATAACCTTTTAAAAAGATTTTTTGGAATAATTTACAACAATACTTTTCATTGTTGCAATGCAATTCAAACCGTTTCCATTGCTTAAATAATTATCCATTCGCATGTTTCTTTTTCATTGTTGAAAGCTAAGGTAATATTTTAACGTTTAAAGATATGTTTCAATCAGCATAATTTCATACAACTAATATGCTGTTGGACGTAAAATGTGCCGTGACATTTTAAAGTTAAAATCAAATGCATATTTTGCAAGAGTAATAGGGGAGTGAAGTTGATGCTGACAACAAGCAATTGTATGCTACATGACAGAGACAGTTACTCGACTCCATTAGGGATGTTCATGCAGACAACGAACATAATAAGTGGAAGGCTGCTGAAAGAACATGGGTTAAATATCTATCAAAATTTGAAATTTAAACTTACTTTGTTAAGAGAACCATGAGTATCAATTTATAAATAAGAGATTCAGTTGAAATTAAATTCCCGGTGGCTAGTTAACAATAATACTAAAAAAACTTTAAAAAAATTTCCATTAAATGGAATTATCAGATTAAAGACAATGATTTTCTCATATTGTCCTTTTTTTCATTAGACAATTTCTCTAATACTCCAGTAACTAATAAAACATTAGTAACAAGATAAATGCAAACAACTCTTAATTCTGGCTTGAAGAGAAAAATTTTAAAAGTCACATATATGCATAAATGCAGCATAGTTGAACACAAATGCTTCATTGATGTGGAAACTAATAACAACAGAAATAGCAAAGTACGATTATTTATATATTTAAAATAAAGACTAGATACTTTTTTGAAACTTAAGAATAGGAAATTTGAATAACAGAATGAGTTGGAATTGGTATTAGGTAAGTACAGAAAAGCAGATTAAAATTATGGATACAAGAATGCCAGTTAGTAAAATTCTATTTAATATGCAAATATTGTTTTTTAAAAACAAGATTGTAATTTTTTTTTGCTTAATATTAGGCAGATCATCTAAAAGTTCAATAATACATTTAATTTGTACCTGATTGATCAAATTTTAAATAATTCTGCATAGCTGGTAATACAAATTTTCGAGTTAAAGCAATGTTTTCTTGTTCAAAAAGAGTCAAAGGGTAACCACAGAAAGGCAACTGTCGCAGACCTAAACTTGGGTTTTCTAGCTTCTGCAGATATTTGGATATCTAACAAAGAAAAGAACAGAAATTTCAGTCGGATAACACTTAGCAATATTCACATGCAACGCACTGGAATAACTCTGCAAACAAAGAACAAATTTTTACATACAAATTAAATTTTATGACCAACAATAAATGAAAAATTTTGCAAACATCTCAAATCATTAAAATAATGAAAAGAATTTTAATAGTTGTTTCCTCTAAGTAAATATTTAATTTTATTTGAAACAATCTTCACTTTGGAACTGTACATGGAACATTTTATCTAGTTTTACTAACAGGCAAGAAAGAAAGATTTTAAAAATATAATAAATCTATAAACAGTACTTTCACAGTTCAAGATCTCCTTTTAAGAATGGAAATATATATATATAACGTATCCGTGGTTGTAGCCGTTGAAAAGGAACAGGCCGAGAAAATACTACCTCTTATTTTATTATCAATAGGAGAGTGGTGAATATACATTCATCTCTGTTTAGGTTACAAGCGAAAATGAAGAACAAAATCCCTGTATTCTCTCGGATAAGGGAATAACATATGGACATGCGATCAAAGTGAAGGGAATATTGGTTATTTTTAATAAGTTATGTAGGCGTTTCAGGGAAAAAAGCCTGGTGCCAAAGAGACGCCGTCATGATTTTCTGTTGGCACGTGAAAGCCATTAAGTATTCTTTTAGTAATAAATATGCCAAAATGAGATTTAATATACCTCCAGCACGGGAAAAGAACGAAACTGGAGTTTTAGAAAAGTGATTTTGGAATACACTAAGATTTAAAAATATATAATATTAGAATTTGGAATAAAATTAAGTGAGATTATTACATATATACTATGGATATGATGATGAAAATCAAACAGCCATGATGCTAAACCCTCCAAGTGAACAATTACTTGGATTGAATAATGATAAGCTCTGAGAAATGAACTTTTAAAGTGGATAAACCAGGGATGGGGAATTTGCAGCCTTTTTGAGTTTCTTATGTGCCTTACCAGTTATTTACAATTTGCATTGAAATAATATACTAATCTGTAATATAATAATAATTACAGAATAATAACCTTTAAGATTCCGCTCATACGACCTTTTGCCCAAGTGCCGAAGTTTCAGTGCAAATATGTTCCCCACCTCTCGGATAAACCATTCTTATTATTTTATCAGATCTTGGAAAGCTGAAGCATGAAAAACTAGATTGGCTATTTGAAGGGTTAATATAATTATTCTCAGGGGAAGTTATAAGTATATGTTTTTATTTGTATCTAAACAACATTAGTGTCAATTATTAAACATTTGTTTTAAAAGACTTCAAATATAATTACACATTTAGTATGCACAGCCCAAACATTCATTTGCAAAAATTTACATGCTACTTATAAAAATTAGAACTTGCTTTCAATAATTAGATGTGCCAGAAAAAAAAAAAGGACTAATGAAAAATGAATACAAAAATACAAAGACTAATTTTTACAGCTTCTTAACTTTATAACAATTAAAAATAGAGATATTTCAGAGAAAAATGTAATGCTTTCTTCTAATCAACCTTATAGTTTACCTTTTCCAGTGAAGAAGGATTTTTATCATAGACTGCAATCTGTCTTCGAACAATGGATTGGCCTTCAGCAACTTTCATTCCAAGCAGAATGATTGAACTGAGATTTTTAGAGGATACCATATCTTCAAGTGCAGAACGGAAAGATTCCTCCTGCAGTACATCCTAAACAAGATGAGAAATTACATTTTTATGCAGAAATGATGAGCTAATAAATTAATAGCATAATTTCAAAATATATTTATTCACATACCTGCAAAAGACCAGGATATGAAATGAGAACGATAGAAGTAGAATTATCAGATATCAACTTGGTATCCTTGTATAGCAACTGTACTGGAGTCAATTCTATGGGAAAAAAAAATTACATTTCACTCACAACATAAAAAATGCAAGATATTTGTCTTTTGTTTACAATTCCATTTTCAATTATATTTCAAAGTTGTAAATATATTTTTAATTTACATAAAGTTTTCAGTTAAATTACTGAAATTAATGAAAATTCACCTTTAGTTGGCTTATTCCTTAAATTATAAACTTAAAAAAGAAGAAAAAACAAAATTTTAATTACATGAAACCACATATTACACGTGTTCCTATTCTAATTCAATTTAAGGTACTTGCATATTAACGCCACCGCAGCTGAAGTTGCGCTAATGTGCCAAGATTGGTGGCACTTAAAAACCGTCAAATCTGTAGCTGCGGTGGTGTTAATACGCCACCATCCGCCAGCAGCTGAAGTTGTGATAATGCGCCAAGATTGGCGGCACTTAAAAACCGCCAAATCTGTAGCTGCGATGGCGTTAATATGTAAGTACCCAATTTAATTACAGTAGACTCTCTTCTCTATCCAGCTTCCATATATTCTTGTCTGGTTTAAAAAGAATTCTTTCTAATAAAATGAGAAAGAAGGACTGGAGGACTTTTTCAAAAACTAAACTGCCAGTTTTAATACTTCCATCTTAGGCTAAGCTTTTCACATTAGAGTAACCATTTATGAATGAACAGTAAAATAAGTTTACAGAATTTTTAAAAGAATTAGATCTACAATTTGCACTAATGCTTTGAATATTTTAAATGTGTATGTAATCATACTGTAGTCTATTTATGTTTTTTAGCCATTCTAAAACTTATCTTAAGATGTGTACAATCATTTTATTCTTAAGACTTCATTTTTCTATTTTAAATTTTTAAAATCCACAGTACATAAAAATATTTAGAAAGTATTGGTCTACACTAAGAACCTAGAAAATATGAGTAAGAGCAGATTTCTGTTATTGCTGATTTAAGAGGGGCAGTCAGAAAAGTTCCTGGAATTTCATTGTAACTCTTTATTACTGCAATATAATTTTTGTTACCACCACTATATTTATTTACTACCGCAATTCATAACAGACAGTGTGACAGCGTGTAGCTGAAGATAGAAGTGTGTGGTGATCAGTTGGAGCGATGTTGAAGTTCGAGCAAAGGGTGAACATCAAGTTCATGTGCAGATTGGGAAAATCTGCTTCAGAGACTTTGTTAGCCTTACAAACAGTTTACAGTTACAATTCTTTAAAGAAAACAGCTGTTAATGAGTGGTTTTCAAGATTTCAGGGTGCACATGAATCGCTGGAAGATGAGAGCCGCAGTGGGAGACCTTCAACCTCCAAAAACGAAGGAATGGTCAAGCAAGTGAAACAATTAATCAGATCAGACCGAAAATGACCATCAACAAGTTGGCATAAGAAGTGGGGATCTTTCATGCATCCATTCACGCAATCCTGTCAGATGATTTGAAGATGAAACGTCAGTGCAAAGTTTGTCCTGAGGCTGCTGAACCTGGATCAAATGGAAACTTGGCTGTTGAGTGCAGCCGGATGTTTTTAAAAAAGCACAGAGAACCCGATGTTTCTTGAGACGATCATTAGATGTGACGAGACCTGGGTGTACACTTATGACCCGGAGACAAAGATGCAGTCATCAGAATGGTACACAACGTCCTCTCCTCGACCAAAGAAATCATGACAAATCCCCAAAAAAAGTTATGCTCATTGTGTTCTTCGACAAAGGAGTGGTGTGCCATGAATTTGTACCAGATGGACAAACTGTCAATGGCCCTTTTTATGTGCAAGTTTTGAAAAGACTGAGGGAGGCAATCCGAAGAAAACGTCCCGCCAAATAGCAAGGAGGATGATCAGTGCATCACGACAATGCTCCCTCCCACACATCGATTGTTGTGCAGACACGGCTCACAGAAAAGAACATTCTACTCCTCCACCAGCCTCAAACTTAATGGATTTAGCACCATCGGATTTCTGGCTCATCCTCAATATCAAAATGGGCCTCAAAAGTAACCGTTTTGACACTGTAGAAGACATCAAAACCAATGTAACTTCAGAAGATACCACAACAGGACTTCCATCATTTCTAGCAATGGCAGGAGCGAGTGTTTGTGTGCTGAAGGAGCCTACTTTGAAGGCAATTAAGTAAGTGTGTACCTATATTGTGGTTATAAAGAGTTACAACAAAATTCCGGGAACTTTTTTTACTGCCCCTTGTTGTTCAGTTAAACAAACGTCTCATTTTGAAGTTACAAAAAGGTTATTTTGGGATGGTCCTCATGTTTTCGAATCATGCTCAGATGAGATGGGTCACACCCGAGCTAGCACCCCCCTCTAAAAATTGCATTCCTTACCACTACGAAAACATCTGTCCTACAAAGAATTTAATGTGCACCAAGCCCACATACAATTCCAACAAAGATCTGCTGTGTGTCTTGAATTCATGGACCTCTAGTCTCAAACCTAAAACTCCAACCTATTTACGATGGCCCTCATGTATTTAAAGAAATACATCAGGTTCTATAAAAGATTAACAATTTTAAAATTTAAAATTCATTTATCTTTAATATTGAAAATTCATTTATCTTTAAAATCATCTTGATATGTATTTACTACTTGACATGTATATAACATTATGGTTTCGGTGAAGTGTTAAAATGCAATTCCAAAGAAGACAGCAGTCGTTGACGGACGATGAACGGTTTATTTAATTTATAAGTTTCAGCTGATTTGGGGATAATTAATAGTAATATCAAGCCATACTTAAAGAGACGCAAAGCGCAGTCACCAGCGACTAAGAAAAAACCATGCCAAAACTGGCGTCTGGTATGAAGGCTACATGGTTTCAGAAAGAGGAAGTTGCACCATCCCAGCAAGATTAAATAGTAGTTGAAAAGGGGGATTTTCCCAGAAGACTCGCGACTCAGAAGTGAAAGTAGCAGTGTGCTTATTACTATGGAAGTAGAAGTAATTTAAAATAAGATATCATTAAAAATATTTTAAGAAAGTTAAAAAATTAAATTATTATAGTTTTATTACATGTATATATATATTTTAAATTCATTTATAAATAAAATCATCTTGATATGTATTTACTCAATTTCTTTAATTGAATTTCAATACCAATTAAAAACAATTAATAGTTAAAATTTGTTGTTTCCTATTCTTTTATCCTCTTTTATCTTTAAAATAATCTTGATATGTATTTACTTTTAATTATTAATTAATATTTAAAATTCATTTATCTTTCAAATCATATGTATTTACAACTTGATGTGTATATGTATTTACTCAATTTCTTTAATTGAATTTCAATACCAATTTACAACAATTAATAGTTAAAATTTGTTATTTCCGATTCTTTTATCCTGTTTTACCTAATCTGTCATCAAATACTTTACATCTATAATACATATTTAAAATAAATAACAAATTTAATTAGTTAAAATAGTTAATAGCAAATTTTCAAATCAAAGTGATTCTGCAACATTTTTAACAGAAATAAGTACATTATAAATAACTACTGAAACAGCTTACTTGAAACATCAAATTTAACTTTCTGTAATGTTTCAAACACTTCATTTCTATTAACTCCTTCCAGAATCGTTTCTAACTTTGCAATGATTTTCCTGTCTTTCTCTGTTACTCTTTGAGCTGTTTCATTTAAGCAAATAGTATCAAGAAGTATTGTTCCTGAAAAATAAGAAACAAGATGAATAAGAAAAAACTTTAAGAGGCATAAATATTTAGTTAGTTACACAATCATATATAAGAAATTTAGTCTCCTAATTCATTTTGAAATAAAATATTTAAACTTATTTTGAATCAAGAGTTAGTTTTTTAATGATTCTATCAATCTTGAATTTTAGCAATAAAAATGAATCATTTTCAAACACAATGCTCATTCACAATTGCAGTGGTAATATCATAAAGTCACTTTAAAATTAACTATTAACTCCCTAAGCACAGTTTATCATGTCAATAGGAGATGGCAAAGCACAGCTTATTATCATTTCAAATAACTTTTCTTGATCTAAATACTATTTCACTCCAATTTCATACAAGCTAAGGTAAGGTTTAAATTCCATCACTATTACAATTTTGGAAAAGTATAAGAATGCTATTTAAGAAAATGACAACCTCACATTTTAGCTAACAAAAGCAAGAAATTTTCAGATGCAAAGATGGTTTTTAAAGGTAAAGGTTTGAATTATTTCAAAGCAATAATAGTTTTAAAAAATTAGAAAATATAAAATGACAGAATTGCACAAAAATTAAAAGAAGTTTCAAGTAAGTTGATAAAAAATGAAAACTGCAATATAGAAAAAACTGACAAAACTTAGAAAAATTCAACTTTTAGTTTGTCACAGTTATTCCATCAAGAAAATGACTTTTGTATTATCATTAACAAAAAAACTTTCATAAAATATTTTTATTATTATAATTAGATGAAAGTTAACACAAAATTGAGAATATGGAGATAAATAAACTGAAAATTTTTAGTGAATTTTATAGTATTGCTTCTAAACAAATAAAGGAAGTATTATTTCATTCTCCCCAGATGAATCTAGATTTGCATGCTATAAAATCAGAACACTGACAGACTTTTTGAGATAGGAACAAAACTACCATCTAGAAATTCTCAAACATTGCAATTTTCTTCAAATATTTTTATTAAGTCACGTACCTTTTTATTAAGTAATATACCTTTTGCATAATTTTTAAAGTTTTCACTTTGTACAATGCAACAAATTTATACAAATCTGTGCAGTAAATAAAACAGTAATATGAATGTTCTTTTTTCATGCGAAGACTATATTAAAATCATATTTATTTAATATTATACCCATACCAAGCTATTCAGATTGTAGCTATTACACTGTTAGTTGATAAAAGACTCGAGTGTCTGTTTGGATTTATAAGAGTTAGCTAATGCTCAATTGTGATTATTAATCTCTGTTAATTATACACATGAAACACACAATTAGTTTAATTAGATATTAACTGATGGAGAAGTGAAAGCAATACAACTCATTAAATATAAAAACTTTGAATTCCAGGTAACAGCATTATACCAAAAGATAACATAAAATTATGGCAAAAGTATTACTGTGAATTATTTTATTTGATTATGCAAATTACAAAAAAGATAAAGTAGGTAAAAAATTATTACCATTTTGAAATGCTACATAAAAATTCTTTGGTATCAGACTTACCATAAAGAAGCATTGCGACTTGTGGGTCCATAAGAGAGGCATTAGAATTCAAAATTTCTTCTGCAACTAATGTACAGCAGGAACCTACTGGTTCTACCTTTGCATTTATTCTATAGAAACGAATAATATAAGTATATCTTAATGTCTCAACTAATAAAAAAGTGAACGAAAACAATTATATTATTTTAAGGAAATTCGGTGTTAACGTTATTTTTTAAAATGTTTGTTTTTCAACCTAAACAAAGAAAATTAGTAACAATACATTTAAAATTTAAATATTTCCAAGATGATTTGGTGTTTGAACAGAGCCAACCAAAGCAAGAAAATACAAAAGATTTTTTATATATAAATAGGTAAGTAGTACTGAACTTCTGACATTAACCTTCAAGCTGAATTTGAAATACGAAACAAAATTTGTATACTAGCTTGTAATAGTAATTTCAAGAGGCTATTTTATGAGATAAAAAAATAACAAATTCATATCTTTGTGTTGAACAAAGATTTAGTTCAAACACTCACTCACTTATTCATAAAAGAATGAAAATTTATCATAAAGGAAAGAAGAAAAAAAACCACTCTTCAAAAATACTAGAGAATTATCTATGAATAATTTCAAAAATATACACAGTTAAAAATATTTGCCATATATTTATCAAACCTTTTATTAGATGGGGGAAAAAAATGAAAACATACTTTTTTAGGTTGTCAGGATTGTCAATTTGATGATGATCAAAAATCTGAACAACTCTAGAATCCAGATATGATTGTTCAACACTCAATGTATTGTGATCAACGAGAACAAGGCTCAGCTTGCCTTTCTCATGCAAAGCCTACAAATATATAATAAAAAAGTTATATAAATATGTAGACAATCATCATAAATAACATGGAAAAAGGAGACACTGCAGGTCTACAAAAAAAATTACATCTTCTTTTGGTATTTGTCCACTTAATTTACAGCATTTAACATCAACCATAAACATTGGTGCAAAATGTCAGTTTTCTGTTAGGGTATCTATCGCAAAAATGTGCACAAATCAGCCAAGTATAAAAACACTACATCATGGTCCATACAACCGGCAACTGAAAGTTATTATACTTGGCACAATTGACAAACATTTTGGTAACTTTCACTAATGGAAAAGTGGCACATTTGGGTTGAAAAGCACATAAAAGAAAATACGGTTAATACTACAGTTTTTACAGCTGCTTTTCTTCAAGGAGCATGCTTTCAATAAAACATTTCCTTAAACTTTGAAAAACTGCTTAATGTGATAGTAAAGCAATAATTTTTTTCACTTAATGAACTCTGTGAATGTATCAAACATTTTATAACTATTAGAGCAGTACAGTTTTGATTTATGGCATCACTGGCAATATTTCATTATTTTGGTGACTTTCTGGTTAAAGTTAAGTTTAAGGTACAGAAATTCTCATTTTGGGGGATTTAAAAAAAAAAAAAAAACCTAGATTCATAACTTTCAATAAAAAAGCAAAGCTACAAGGTTCCTGTTTTGCTGAAAGCAAAGCTGCTGATGTTTTTTTAAGTTAAAAAAATTTGTCCAGAACGCGCATGCAAGAGAACACTAAAATTTTCAACAAAACAGTTGCCGTATTTGTTTACGCAACAAAAAAGTCGCCAAAATAATGAAATATCGCCAGTGATGTCGTATATCAAAGCTGTTCCATTAGAGCAAAACATCTTTTAGGAGATCCCAAGATAGGCTTTAAAAAAAAAAAAAAAATCAAATAGCAAATCTCCTTCAAAGTAAATGACATGAAATTTAAAGATGGTATTCGCAGTTTGGAAGAAGAAATCATAAACAAGAAGATAAAATACTGATCAAATCAAATAAAGTTAAAGCAGGCAGGGGGAAAAAAAATCCAAGACTCCTTTACCAAGGAGTTATATATATATTGAATGTATAAAGTACTGAAGTGATGATCAGAATTAATGTATGTCTGGGTGATTTTTCCAAGAATCTGTAAAAACAACATCTAAAGTATTACATAAACATTACTTGGGCTGGTTTCACTATTAGGTGATCATAGGCAATCCCTTAGGGGAGCCACAACAATGGGTGCCTGTAAACAAACAACATTATGTGTTGACAACTTCTGCCTCACAAAAAATACTGGATTCAATAATGTATTTCACTAAAACTGTAAATTAAGTATTTTAATGAATTATTCATGTTTAAAGTGCAAGTTAATATTACAGATTTTTTTTTTCATTTCTGCAATTAAAATGTTTTATCAACTTAAAAAAAAAACAATTTTTTTTATCAAATTTATTTATAATAAGCTATCTTATGTTCGGTTATGCACATGGATATATAAGTTAATATTCGTAATAGGCCCTTTTTTTTTGTTTAGGAGCCCATTAATTTTTATTTGCCAACAAATGCCAGTTACCCTTCCACTGGCCCATGTATTAGTGTCTCAGTTTTCACATAATCTTCACCTTTTCTAGCTTTATCTTTTCATACAAGCAAAATATTTTATGAATAAATGCATATTTTCTTTGAAGGGAAAATTTTCAAAAGTTGGGAACGAAAGTCATGGAAAAAATTCTAGCAAGTTTTGTTATGATTGATGATTCTTTTCAGAGTATAACCAAATGTATTGATTAGATTTATTAAAGTGTATCAATTTAACATAAAATATTATTTGATATTAAATAATAATAATGATCATTAAATAGATGTGCTGCTATATGAAATTTCATGTTACAACCAGACAAGCATATTAAAGTTTCAATATTCATGTGCAATCTATAACTTAAAGCTTAAAATTCAGACACGATAGAAAAAGTGAAAAATTGACAATGCCATGATAAAAATCAGCAAAATAAATTACTCTTAATTAGTTTATTTAGATTATCATCATTTTATAAAGTTATATGAGGGCTATTTTGGAATAGACAATTTTTATATGTGGTCAGATTATCAGTACATCGGAGCCAACACTTCCTCTTCAAAGTTCTGGACTACACCAGCAGGAGAAGATTTGACCTTATCAGATTTAAGGTGAGTAGGCCTGTGTACATGCAGATATTTGCCAAAATCAGGTATTAACCCCATAACCTCTGTTCTCGAAAGCAAGACTCTGTCACAAAATCCTAAACTCAATTAGAAAATTTATGCACAGAAAAACAAAATTATTGCCTACCTTTAAATCAATCTCATCAATGCAAATAACATCTGAAATGCTAATACTTGTTTCTTCTAAGAAAAAAACTACTTCTGTTCGAACAGCTAACTCTTTTCTTTTTACATTTAAGACTGGAATAACAATATCAGCAGTTTTCTGCACCTGGAAAAGAAAATTTAAAAAATTATACTAATAATTAATTTAACTAGGAAGCAATAATTGGATAGTTCTAAAAAGTTCTGTATTGAGGAATTTAAAGTAGTATGGGCAACTTTAATAAAAAATACTTTATTTATACATCTGCTTTCAGTTATGATAAAAATCTAAGGTGAAAAACATTTAAATTTAAGAAAATATCAGACAAAAAAAAACTGTGCTTAAATTGTTGCATTACGAAATCCATTGCTCTATTATTTTTATGGCATTTAAAACAAAATACATGATTTCAGAATCCTAATAACAGAATGATATAAAATTTACATTTTAAAAAAGTATTATATCTTATTTAAAATTGTAGCTTTTCAATCTCAGTCCAGAGTAAAAAACATTTCATAAAAGATAAAATATGAACAAAATAAATAACCAGAGTAAAACATTTCCAAAAAGATAAAAGTATGAACAAAATAAATAACGAAATATTTCATCATGATAAATCATTAAATCAGTCTAATTCTCATCCTGGAACAATCCAACATTTAAACTATTAGTTAAGATATAAATTTTTAATAGTTTATAGTATAAAAAATATAGTCATAAAATACAGTTTGTGAATTTCAAGGATGAGAGAACTGTAGATTTAAGTGTCTCCAAATGCTTGAAGCTCAAGAAAATAAATGGCCATGTTCTGTTTTTTTATAGGTTGTGACTGTCTAAGGAAAACACTTCTATTGTCATGGTATATCTGATTCCAACTGCCATATTTTATGATATGGTGAAATCATGAATGAGTCTGCACATCCCAACACTGAGGGTCACTATAGTGCTGACAATACTGGCTGGTTTAGCCTAGGAAATTTCTGCAATGATTTTATCATATTTCCAGAGTGAAGCTTGTCCATAAAGAGCTGCAGTTCTACCATGAATTATTAAAAGATTGTATTTTGTTTCTATTTAATTAGCTTACTTTTCCACTTTAGAATTGTACATGAAACTAAGAAAATGGAAATAATAAAAAAATGGTAAGAGGAAATATAAAAATCAATCAAGAATTGAGAGAATTAGGACGAGTGCATCAAGTTTGCCCCTCCTACGGATCAGTATATTATGCGCAAGACAACAAAGCTTGGGAGAAAGCAACCCTTTCTCTGCTTGAAATTACTATTTGATGTATCATTCAGACTGTCCATTTGGCACAACTTCCATCATTTGGCATTCTTTTCGCTTCACTTTCTCAGTAGTTCAGTCATTTTTTTCCAGTTCTGGAGGAGTTATAATTTTTTTGCTTAGTTATGTTTTTCCGGGATAGATTACTTAATCTGAAGTTTGCCACCAATAATTTTTACTTGGAATTTTGTAGTTATAGCCAAAAACATTTTTTTCCCAGTTTTTGCCTAAATAACTCAAAACTTCTTTATTATATCATAATTATAAACCAAAATAATCAGCACAAATTCTCCTACAATTTAGGTCATAAAACTTTGAGCACTGCTTGTTTCTTGGCAGCTGACACCACATGCTATTTCATGTATTTTCTTATCTTGTTTTTTGTGCACATTTTTTATTATTTTACCTGTCTATTGGGAATTTAAAAAAACTTAAAAATCTTTTATATTTTTTTTATCTAATACTATTTTTTCTACAGCCATTGACCAAATTCTTTAATAAGTTCATTGATATTAAAATCACTAGCAATATATATTTCTCGATAATATAAAAAGAGAATAAATTAAAACAAGGTATTTCTTTGCTTACATGCATAGATACTATATTATTATTATGAAATATAAAAGCGTTGAAACAATTTAAATTGTTTTAAGTAGTACTGTAACTGTGTCATTGGCAATAAGCTCTTTCTCATATAGAATTATTTGTCACTTTGCTATCTCTTCAGAGAAGGGATTTAAAAAAAAAAGCAGGGAATGTGGCTGTGACAATATGGAATATTAAACAAAACTTTTATTTTGCATTTCGAACATGACTATCTTCTACTTTTCATTTTCTAGAATTTCTAAACAAAATCTACTATAATGCTGATTAAAGATAATTTGCAGCATATCTATGATACAAAAAGAAATCTTTAATAACAAAATGAATTTTTAAACATTTGCATCGATTCCAACGAACACAGCACCATATAACTGCATGGTTCTCACTCCTCCCTACCAAACACTCTGGTTTTCATTCCTTTATAATGGGTTAGATAGCATCAATTGGGGAAGGAGGATAGATAGCAGTCAAAACCATAGCAAAGTTACAATTTCAAAGAAATAAAGTAATACATATTAATGATATTTTAAAGAAAGAGCACAAACCACTTTCGTTCGACGTGCCTAGATGCAGATAGTTCATCATAGAAGTGTTACATATTTTGCAATAAAATACTCAGACAAACCATCAGTTTTTAAATGCAGAATTCTAGACAACTCATTACAGCGCATGTCTTTGCATGAAACTATTATAAAACTGGGTATGTGTAATCAAAGTAAAAGAACCACTGATTGAGGTAATTATAACGAACAGGAAAATTTTACAATTGCAAGACCGAAAGTCTAGGAACTTATACACTCAGATAATATTTCAAAATACAATTTTTAAAGGAAATAATAAGTACAAAGTATTCTAACTTTAAAAATAAAGTAAGCCATGACAAGGGACGAAATAGCTGAATCCAAGTCGCAGCTTTCATTTCCAAGGACAATTTGAATTTTAGATGATTCACTGGCATTTTTCTGGAAAAAAAAAAGTTATAAGTAAGGGCTACAAAATATAGAAATTTAAACACAGTAAAACAAAATAATTGAGTTTCATCTATATGGAATATTCTATAGATTATTTAACAATATTGACAGTGTACAAAATACATTAAAAACAAGTTCAACAGTTTTAGTTCTAGATTGTAAATACTTAACGATAATCTTGCATGATTAGAAAATGCTTGTAGAATATATTCCAGATTTTTAAATTCATAATCACAGTCCTTTAATTCATTTCATTTCGGATAAGCCTCGAGATCTTTGCTTGCCATTCGACTGCTTCATCTCCATTTCACAGTTCTTTATTTAGACATCTTTATGTAACTTACACAGTTATACTACACACTTCATAACATACACACATCAATTTTAAAAAATGATTCCAACTTAAAAGATATGCACAGATAAGGAATATGATAATTTTGGTAAGAAAAAAAAAATATATTTTTATTATTTTTGGAAAATTTCATATTAGTTTCATATAATAAAATGTTTGTAATATCACTTGTAACCCTAACATTATAAATTTACTAATAATTTCATGGGAAGCTATGATCAACATTAAAAAATGGAAACAAAATAAACATAAGGGCAAGGAAAAACTAGAGGAAACTATACACATAAAGTCATGTTAAAAACTTTGAATATACAAAACTTTAACTAAGATTTATTAGCTATAAATATTATCGTCAAATGTATTTTTATTACTCAAGATGAGTCCGGGCTCCTCTCATTTATTCAGTCCATATATTGATGCAATTACCAAATATAAAAATGTAATACTCTTCTTCAATCAATAATGAATATAACAATATCAGTACAACAAGAACTCAATTTTAAAACACACGCATAAAATTTGTTTATGGAACGTATATGTGGCGCACCGTGTTTATATATTAAATGCAATAAAACATTTTTAAACAGAATAACAAATATATATTTTTAAAAAATTAAATATTAGACACTCATTATGTTATACTTAAAAATATTAGATATATAACATAATATATGTATATGGTTAAAGAAAAAAAAATGCATATCTAATCAAAATTACAACTTCATAATTTAAACAAACAGAAAGTAAAAATTTTCTAACTGATTTTAACCTAAGTATAATTCATAACACCCAAAAGGTGAATTCGGCAACAAAATGCAAGTAAGAATTTTATTATTTGGTAATATTGGGGTTAGAAATTCATACCAGATTATGCTTGCATTCCTGTAAGTAGAGCTCCATCCTTTCGTTTATTTTTAAGGACAACCAGACGAAACGTCACAAATATTGGAAACTGAATCATCGGCTCAAGAGTTCACGTAAAAACATAAACACCCACAGCTTCAAGATGTGACAAACTGCAATTTTTCAGTTTGCTACAAACAGTGATCTTCTCGGGAGTAGGAGTAGGCGGAGCAAACGTCATCGTCATTTGTTTACTAAATTTTTAGTTATTTATTTATTTTTTTATTGAAGCTTGACTGAAATGTTTATTGCTTATAAATGATACTAAATTCTTTAAATTAGAAAATTTCTTGTCTTTTTCTCATCAGTAAGAACAAAGAGTTTTAAAAGCAAATTTTAATTTTTTTCGATTTTGGCTAGTTTTGATAACGAAACTAACCCATACGTTTAGTAAAATAATGTATTAACGTTACTGAAAAATGACTTGCAGTGAGTGAAAGCAGTTTTATTCTAAAACTTTAGAAAATAAGGTTTATACCGTATTTTTAAATCTATTTCGTTGATTTAATATTTGAATTAATTTGTAGTGGCAACCTCACTATCCATGTTTCTGTTTGTTGTCTTGTGACTTCCGGATTTAGATTTTTATTCGCTCGATGTTATATTGTACATTCCTGTACTGTTTACTAGTCGAAAGTAATTAAACCAATTTAAAACCATCCCTAAAGTTTTTCGTGGTTCATAAAATCATGTCGGCTATTGCTGCTGCGAAAGGAAAATTGATTGCAGTTATCGGAGATGAAGTAAGTGATTTTTAAGATTATGTAAATTTCAATCAAATTTTATATATGTGATTTAAGGTTCTTGAATTGGTGTACTTTGAAGGCTGTTATAAACCTTAAAATATAATAAAAATCCAGAATCAGTTAAAACTACCTTTATTTATGTATTTTATTTTACATGGATATATTGATTTTATGAATAAACTTAAAAATAGTTTATGAAATTTTTAGCTATGCACACCTAAACATATGTGCGCTTGCATGGTATAACCCTTAAAGTTCACCACAGATTCAGAATCCGTATACCTATTCTATGATATTTCATTTTTTTTATTGTATATTTTTCTTTGTATCATAAACGTATTATTCCAGGTATTTTGTCGTTAGTTCAAGGTATAATTTTGAAAGTTGAACAGCTCATGAAATTCTGCGAATGTGTGATAGAATCTCTATTTTGTTGGTCTAGTAGGGGAGGCCGGAGTACAATGGGCCACTTTTGTAAATTTTGAATATTTGATCTTAAAGTACTAACTTTTTGTGTTTGAAAATATGCCTACCTACATGCTAAAGTTTATATTACACTCACTTTAAATCTGTAATGGTGTATACTTTTTTAATATATATTTTTAAGTAACAAATGTCAAAGTGGACCATTGTAACCCAAGGCCGAGGTACAATGGTCCACAACATGGGGTACTATGGACCACCAGTAAATTTTGAAAAATATATTAATTTAGTACATTTTTTTAACAGCACAAGCATGAATGAATGCATCATATTTGTTTATTCATGGCTTTAGTGCATAGATATAATGTGAGATTAATGAATATCAAACTTGGCAAATTATACTCTAAAAGATTTTTGTGTCACTGATATCCATTTTGTGAAAATGTGGGTTCTGGAAGACTCATTACAATTTCTTGAACATTTCCTAGAGATCCATCTTCAATATAGGGGGGAAATGAACATGTTTTGGTTTGGTTTTGCCACATAAATCTCACAAGAACATAATCCTCGTCTTTTTTTCCCTGTTACTAAACCTATAAAATGGACCAGTGTCTTTTTTGTCTTAATTCGACTAAAATATAATTGCCAACTTTCATTTCACTACCAAAATTAACATTATATTGTGAAATTATTCCCTCATCATTGTATTCTGTATCACTATAAACAGAACCTGAAGTTATCACTGAAAACTTAAATTAAACATATCCTTTGTAATAACAGAATTAGGTTAAATTATTATATCACTGAAAAAATAATTTAATACTTTACATCATCTGTAAAAATGTTCTTATATCACAATACCACTTCTTTTTTAATTAATTTTATTTCAATCAAAACTTAAATTATGTATAATATCCACAGGTACAAACTAATAGGTATATATTAATTTTTTAGAAAGAAAGTCGTACTATTTCATTTAATTTTAGCTTAATATAGCTGTACTTTTTTTTAAAGTTTAATAATTTACTGAAAGTTTATAACATAGGCGGCTGGTGCACCAAAAAAGTGGGGGGTCAAAAGAGATGCGAGTGTGTGTGTGGGTGGGACGCCCTAAAGCTGATTTTTTTTGTAAAATTGGGCTATATTATTGGATTTTAACGTCATTTTTGATTAAATTACCTTCTCTAAAAAATTCGGAACACGGCCTCAAATATCGGAACGGATGGCCACTGTAGACTCCCTCCTTCCAATTCAAAGTTCCATTTCAATTCTTATGAAATAATAACATGAGAAAAACATAAAACACTTATCTATTAAGTCAATTCTTCTTTCTTTAAACTCATGAATCGATCAACGATGTCGTCACAAAACGGCGTACTCCCAAACACAAAGAAAGCAGGTCAGTTATAAATTTATTTATTTGATATTATGTTATACAATATACATCTTTATTATAAATTAGAAGAAAGATAGCTTACGATTTTTGTTTTTCGCAAATTGTTCTATTACCTTAATAAAGTCAATATCTATAGTATTTTCAATCTTCAAAACAGCAAGTGCAGAAAGCCTCTCTTGACACATACTATTTCTAAGGTATGATTTTAAAGCATAAAAAACTTCTCTCATATGATGCAGTTGAGACAGGTATCACAAGGAGAATTTGGATTAGTTTTGTCAAGTATGGAAATATGTAAATCACAGAGTTTCTTTTCAACAAGAAAATTGCATCTTTCCCTCAGTTCTGTTATCTCTGTGGATATTTCTGGCAAAGAGTCGATGTATTTTTTGTACATTTTCTGAAAAATTTGTATCTCTCCCTTTATTTTTTCCATATCAAGATCATATGTTTCAGAGACTTTTTGAATTGATGCATTTTTTATAATCTTTGATGGATTGGAACATGTTACATCTTTTAGAGATTGAAAAATACCCAACTCATTTTCTTTGAACATTTCGTCTATTGTGTTTAAAGCAGCATCTATAACTGGAAAAGCAATTTCCATTCGATAGAACAATTTAACACCTTGTAACATGCTGAAGGAACCGCCGCCGATTTTCGAAGACACCTTTCTAGAGCGTGGAAGTTTTGGAGAAGTAATCGATTTTGCTTCACAAATATCGTTAACATATATCCACAACTTTTCAAAAAAAATCTTCACTTCGGAATTCAGGCAAGCATTCTTTTGTTGTATTAAACAGTTCTTTAACTGTTAAAAAAATTAGCGATTTTGATTGCAAAGCTTTTGAAAGCGTATCTGTAGCTTCCAAAACTCTTTGGATCAGAAGTAGACAAAAATGAATTGGAAACTTTCGCTATTATTCAGCGAAGCTTTAGCTTGCGATCCATTTTTCGATGGATCGTTAATTTTGAACTTTGAAAAGTGGGGGGCAAGGCCCCTTTATTTTTGGAAGTGAGGGGGCAGTTGCCCCCCCGGACGAGCCGCCTATGGTTTATAAAATTAAAATAAGGAACAAACTCAAATAAATAACTTAAAATCTTTGTTTACTATTCTTTGGTGTGTAATTTGAGTTAATTTTGAAATATGTAATTATAATACATAGATTACACTTAAAATATGTAGATGACATGATTCCAGGTCCATTGTACCCCATGTAAAATTCTGACAACAAATAGATTTAAAAAAAAAAAAGAAAATTTATATTGTTATTTTAGGTGCAGTAAATATAATATGTTATATTTTATCGTTTTATTGTGTAGAGCTATGTTTTCCTAATCAAAATTCTTTAATCCAGAAAAGAATATATGCTTCGCTGAAAATATTTACTTTTAGCTACTACAAATCACCAGCCAAGAATAATATGGCTTAATTGTCAGTTAGGTACATGGTTTTAAATTTTTTTTAGCACTACAGGCTTGCTATCTATGTGCCAAAATAAGAAACATTCAAAAACAGAAGTAAAGTAAATAATAGGAGGTGGTTCCATTGTACCCCAGTTTCTCCTAAAGCATGTCTCAGTTTAATTTTTGTGTTTTCAAAGTTAAGCACAATATTTCTTGCTGTCAGTTTAAAATTCAATATAGCATAATATTGGAATTATCTGAAAATATATAGCCTTGTGCAATGTAATAATGATATCTGTTTTTCAGCTGTTTTATTGTTAGAATGAAACAAACTTTAAAGATTGTGAAATAATAAAATTATTTTTCATGAAAACTCTAAAAGGTATAAGATAGTATCATATTTTTGATGTTTTAAATTATTTCATCATTACTCATTAAATATAATTGTGTGCCTTGGTAAAAATGTCAGTTTGTTTTGAGTCAAAGGTAATATTAAAATTATTTTACTGCAATATGAAGAAAACAAACAAAAAAAGACAAATTTGAATCACAAATGAACATGCTAAAATTAGAATATTTCTCTTTCTTTTCTTGTAATGTTTGTATTCACTGTTTTGAAATAACAGGTGACAAAATTGGATGTTGACCCTTTTTCTAGTAAAATACTGAATTATGCTGAGTAAATATAATCCATCTTTTATTTACCATTGGTTTAAAATTTTCATTCTCATTTCCAGGATACATGTGTGGGTTTTCTACTTGGAGGAATTGGAGAATTGAATAAGTCTAGACAAACTAACTTTATGGTGGTTGAAAAAAGTATAAAAATCTTTTAATCTTATATAATTTCTTCAGATAATTTTATTTTAAACGTTTGATTTTATTGATAGCTAGCTAAAATAAATATTTGTCCCAAATAGACTTGTTGGACTATAAGAATACTTACATAACATGTCATAAATAAAGTGATCTTTTATGTTTAACAGATGTTTCCTGGTGGAAACTTATCATTTGTCTACTGAATTGTAAAAAGATTGCAAGCTTATTAGTTCTTAAAAGTTATTGCTTGTAATATCATAAAATAAAGCATATTTTCATATTTCGATAACTGGATTAATCTGTGATTTAAAGACACACCGTTAAATAAATTGAACTTTATAGCAGATGTAAATATGGCAATAATGAAGTATAGCTATTTTATGGTTTTGTAAGTTATTTTATTGAATGTAGAGTTACTTTATAGCAAATAATACTTAAATACAGTAAATATTTGGAAAAAAAAGTATTATTTTACCCTAAAGAAATACAAGATTGTAATTTTTTTTTTAAGTTAACTATCTGAAAAGAACTTATCATCAATTAAATGTTGTGCATGAAAACATGAAATAAGTGTTAACAGTATTGTAAATTGAATGGCCATGAATTGAAAATAATTTTGTCTGAAGTTTATTGCTGTAATATTTTAGTTAATAGAAGCTAATGTATTAGGAGATGCAATATTTCATTTTTTAATGATTTTATAAAGTGTTCTAGAAGACTTGCACCTATCTAAGATGGGCTTTTCGCTTGCCAACAATATCTCAGATCTGATTGTCACATATTTATTAACGAAAGTTGTAGTAGAAAATCTCATGCACATTGGCAGAGTGCTTAAGAAATAAAAAAAAACATGAAACACAGAACTAATGAATCAATTGACACTAACTTTCATTTTGTTAATAACTTTATTTTTAAAAATTACTTTCGTTTCTGTCCAAGTAAAAATAATGCAAAATATACTAACAGAAAAAAATGCATTACCAAATACAAAAGAAAACAATGGTAAATTAATTAATGAAAATCTCTAAAGAAGCCTTTCAAGAACAAGAATGGTTAAGGAAAAAAATTTAAATGCAAAATATATAAATATTCAATTAATGCTTAAGAAATAAAAAAGCATGTAAAACAGAACAGATGAATAATTGTCGCTAACTTCCAACTGGTAACACAATATTACGGAATTCGGCGTGGTTGAATTAAATGTGAAAAAAAGAAAATAAATAATTGATACTTCGTAATTCAACAAAAAATCTGCACGGAGTAGAAAATAAATTAATTCTAGTATAACTTCTATTTTATATTAACAGAGTTCAGTATAGATTTATCAACACAAAATAAAAAAGAAAGGAGACTGCTTTGAAGATTTTATAATTTGGCAAAAAAATTTAGTGTTACCCAACACTCATGGAAAGAAAGCAAGCACAAAATAAACAAACAAAAAATGCTGAAAGATTATATTAGGAAAATAAATTAATTCTGGTATTGATATTAAATCATCACAGAATCAAAACAGTATCCCTGTGTTTATGCTAATTTGTAAGACAGACCATCTGACTCTTTGGCATTTAGCCAAACCAAACCACATGAGCATCAACGATTTTTCTGCATAATTCTATTATAGATGTTAAGTATGTTTAAATATATGGAATATTAATTACTATTTTATTCACTCTTTAATGCTACTATCCCAAGATGAGTATCTAGTAAAATAACACTGCTATTGAGCACTTAACATTAACCAAATATTTCTTTATTATATATTACTCAAAATAATAAAATTGTTAATTTAATTTCATTAGTTAGATTAGAAAATATTGTCTACATCATATGCTTATATTTCAACAATATTTTGTTAAATTTTAGATACTTCAGCCAGTGAAGTGGAAGAGACTTTCAAGAATTTTGTGAAGAGGGATGACATTGATATTATACTAATAAATCAGAATGTATGTTAAAATTCCTATATATATTTCTACTAATAAAAACTTCATCTTACAGAATATAAATTATGGATTTTTATCTGATAATTTAACTAAAAAATACTATATTTTTTTTAGTAGACATGCTTTAGAAATATGTACTGATTTGATTCTGTCTGTCTTTTCTTTTGCCTTTCACTTGCATTGAGTGAAAATAATTTGTAAATTTACTTCTGTCTTTTCAAAATTATATTGGACTTTTTTTCGTTCAAATACAATTAGCTAACTTTTGTTGACTGATATTTATAAAAGATTAATTGATTAAATATGTTTTCATGCAGTTGCATGAAAATTTTATTTGTTGAGCATTTATATAATATTCTATTATTGAAATTATCACATACTATAAGCTTTTTGTTTGGTTTAAATTTTTAAAGAAGAAAAAAATTCTGTATATGCAGTTTTTTTGTTTTGTTTAAAAATAGAACTTTTGTAAAATTCAAGGTAAACTTGAAATAAATTTATTTTCCACTTAAATTCCAGAATCATACTGAAATAAAAGATAATTAAATAAAGTAAACTGAGTAGATTTGATTTTATATCAAGAGTGTTTCTTATGTAATTTGCAACAAATCGTGGTTAAAAATTCTAGAATGTATACAAATCTACAATTTATTTTAATTTTATGATGTTATGAATTTTAAAAACATCCTCCTTAAATGTAGCTTTTCATATGACTAATAACTGAAGTCAGTGTAATTTTTTCTCAGTTATAAATAATTTGCAATTATGGCTTGAACAATGTCATTGTTAAAGTATTTTGATGCTAGTTCTTAATATGCAGTTTCCATTTTACATAGTTTAAATTACCAGCATCCTTTTAATAATGAATCTAGAAGCTAAATAATTTATTAAAATGTTTGAAACAGATTAAAGCATTGCATAATTTTAACATAAATTAATTTTTTCAGATAGCAAATAGTTTTAGAATGAAATTTGTGCAAACTATAAACTTTAATTAATTTTAAAGAATTTTATTTGACAAATATTTTAATTAATATTACAGATTGCAGAGATGATTCGTTATGTTATTGATGCTCACACAAAGCCAGTTCCAGCAGTTTTAGAGATTCCATCTAAAGATCACCCTTATGATCCTAACAAGGATTCTATTCTTAGACGTGCAAAGGTATGGAATTTTTTTTTATTATTATTATTATTTATTTATTAGACAACACCAGTGTATTTCCATTATTATTATTATTTATTTATTAGACAACACCAGTGTATTTCCAATTAAGCTATATGTTTGAAAAAAATAATTCTATACAGAATCTGACTGTTATAAAGCAGACACTTTCAGATGAGAAATATTTATATTTAGATCTTTATTTTTACAATTTTTTTTCCAATCAACCAACCAGATTATAAATTTACTTTTATAAAGAATGGTGAATAAAGAAGTTAAGTTTTGAGTTACTGGAACTCTAGTATTAGCATCATTTGCTAAAGTTCTTGATTAATATTTAACTTGCTGGGTAGAGGAATTCTCAAATGTCTTCTTAAAATGAAGATTTTGGCACAGAAACCAGAAAGTGCTTTACTTCCTTTCAAGTCATTACAAAATAAGGCCTGGTTAAGGTTTTAAGATTATTTTCTCAGTATAAGTGAATCTGCTTCTCCCACGCAGGGGAATAGAAGAATAGGGTGAAGCTATTTGCAGGTGATTAGAGCAGAGCAACATAATTGTTCAGTTGATCAAGCTCTTATTTTGAGGATAAAATGCTACTGGTACAATATCTGTACCATCCACAGGGAAAAGGTTAATCTGCTAAAGCCCAAATTAATTTCAAGCTTAGATGTCACTAAATTTCTATTAAACTATGTTTAAAATACCAAGATTAAGATTTTTGTGAAGTAAAATTAAATTTTGAATTTTTTTATAAAAAAATATTGAACAAATTAGTAGAAAACCATTTTTTAAAACTTTTTTTTCCATAAATATTAAATATTTTTTAAACTGTAGCAAAATATTAAATAATAAAGATTACTTTCGAATTCCTTGCATGACCTCGAAAATAAATCAAATAAAAGAATTTCAAAATCACAACACTTTGACTTTAAAATTTGACTAACTAGTGGTGTATGCCTGTTGAAAATAAATGTTTAGGAGATTAGTAATACCTGTTGACTTCATAGACAAAGCATGAAAGAAACAACGGAATGCATTTGGTTTAGCCACAGAAGTGAAATCTAACTGTACTATAAATAGGACGCCGGGCGCTAATGGGTTAAGCAAAAACTGCAGTTGTAGGAAAGTGATGCAGGCGGGAACAAAGTTCACTAGTTTTGATATATAGTGTTTAATACACACAAACGATTGTTTTATCATATTTAAACATAGCTTGATGCATCATGATGTATTATATGAATTATTATTTTTGTAGCTGACAGTCTTTGTGAGAATATCTCTTTTATAAATAAGCTGTTTCAGTTCCAAATGAAATGCTATTTGATATCATTATACTTAATTTCTTTATGTTCATTTCAGGGTATATTCCAAGCAGAAGAATATAGATAAATGTAACTAGAAAGATCTTGCATGTAAGTAAATGAATTTTATGTATGGTGATTTTGTGGCCTATAACCAAGCAATCTCACAGATTAAAAAATAAACATTTACATTTTGTGTTTCACAAAATAAATTTGTATTTAAGCATATTTTATCTTTCTGTAACATTAAAAAACTCTATTTGTATAATTTTTATTAATTAAATAGGTATCTATTGTGTTTAATTAAGCCATAGTTTGAAAAATTGTATTTTCTTATATTACAGATATCATTAACCTTGAAAACATTCCTAGGACATTATTATTCAAGACTCCTTTTTTGTATTATAATCGGATATTAATATGTGTTATTGTTTGAATCTGTATTATTGTTGTTTAGGACTATTAAAATAAATTATTAACCTTAAATTGTCAGAATTTTTTTAATTGTCAATGGTTATTGTTTCTTATTTTAATATTTTAAACTGATCTTTATAATCTAGATTTTAAAATGAGTGTTTATATCCTAGTTCTAAATAATTTTGAAACAGAAAATCAATTGCATTTTTTGTATTTAAATATTGCAATTCTGGTTTTTAAAATATTTGCTGGCACAAAAACTTGTAATGGCACTTTCTGATAAAGGGGGGGGGGGAATAGACCACATACGGTTTCATCTTTAATTAAGATAATTTCAATTATTGAACCAAGTTTTTTTATACCCATATTTCTATTCCAATTAAATTGATTATTGAAGATAAACATTTTAAATGTTAATATATACTCATTAATCAAACCAAAAATTAACCGTGTTCTCATCAAAACTCTGAAAGGACAAAACAATAATGAACAATTAAAAGGAATATACATTCAATTAATGTACCATATACATTGCGTGCCATTTACTAAGAAATGGAGACAATTTTTGTTGCAACTTTTGACTTTACTTACGGAAATGAGATTATTAAATATGTGGCACATATTTAACCCTTTAAGACCAGACAAATTTTCATCCTTGAATTTAATTTTTTTTTTAGTTTATAGGTAGCCTTGGATCCTACTGGTACTGTAAAAAATAATTTTAAAAATCTAGCATGTCCCTCAAACGCAGGAGCGCACCCGTACAATCGTGCAGGTTAGGCTTTTTCTGTGTCAACGGGAACCCATACAATCGTGTGGGTTAGGCTTTTTCTTTGTCAACATGAATCCGAACGATCGTGCGGGTTAGGCATTATGTATATAAGCTTCACCTAATTTATTTTTTCAAAATTTAGTTTTCATTGAATATTAATTACTCAAAGAAACAAATATTTAATCATCGTAATAAACAATTTATAAGAAAAAAGATATTTGTAAATAAGGAAATTACAATTTTAATGACTAAATTTTTTTACAATGAAAATTTTTGAAACAGTTCTTAGGTTTTGATAAACATAAATATACATCATATTTCTCACACTCAGAACTCAGAACAAAAGTTACTTGAATAATTACTATATAAGTTATTCTAATCAGGTTTAATTTAAATTACCTGTAACTAGTATTTTAAAACTAATACTTGTACAAATAAAATAATTTATATATTTCATAGCATAGAAAAATAAAAATCTATAACATAGAATTAATTTTTCAAAAATATACATGTATATTAAAAAAAATGCTGTACCTGAATTTATATTCAGCGAAACTTCTGAAATACGGAATACTCTTGTATTTTTAGAAGGCAAATGAAACTTCGCGGATCATGCAGTATCTGGTTGTTCGCTTTCCATTCTTTCTGGCACAATAGAAATTGTAGCGCCTTCACGAAATGTCACATGGCCCCCTTCAAACCCCTGCTGCTTTAGAAAATCTCCCTGTATTTCCTCCGGCTATGTTTATTGTGGGAAAATCCTTTCCTATACTGATTACATTCAAGGAAGGACCATGCATCATTTATCATGATCATTAGGACAGTCGGCATTTCCAGATGTACTTACATGATTGCTGATCATAACGTCAATTTTGACTTCTTTTGTACCTAGTTTCTTTGTCCGGGCTGAATAATTACAAACACATGTACACCAAATTCCTCCTGCTTCCCCAATAGTAAACTAAGGAGGATGATAAGATTTCAATGATAGACTGAAATCCCAGTGTGGAACTTTCTGTGAGTAGTCCCCTATGTTACGAAGCTTTCAAAGAGATCCTTCAAAATACTTTGAAAGAGCTTGTCACATTTGAGTGCTGATGCGGTAAAAACGACGATGTGATTTGCGGAAGTTTCTCCAGGAATACTGAAAATCGTTGGAGGCGGTGGGATATATTTCGTGAAACTCTTGAAAAAAAGCAGAAAAAAATTGTTTATATGTAAAATATTTCATTTTTATGGGATAGGAGATGAACCATGTATTTTTTAAGTTAAAATTTTATTTTCTTACTATAGTACTCATTTCAAGTCTTAAGGCCGTTACTTAGTGATATAGTGAAAAGAAAACAACGAAGTGTGCATCGGGTCACGCGAGAAGACCCTACAGAAAGGAAGTCGATTTTCGGACAGTGAGCTCAAATAAAGCCGAACCCGCACGATCGTGCGGGTGAACAAATATTACGCCTATTGGGTAATTATAATAACTCTTAACTATCATTTTTTCCTATTTTTCATTTATTTCGACATTAAATTAACAATTTGTATCTAAGCAATTAAATATGTATTAATAATTTGCTAATTGCGACAAATAATTTTAATGTTTAGCGCGATTTTTTTTCAAACAGATTTAACGCGATTATAATTGAAATATGAACTGTCTCTACCGTCTTTTGAGAAAAATAGATACTATTGATATTCTGGAAACTAGAACAGTCATTACTATCCGGCATTTATTAAATACAACTCTCCAGGAAGCAGAAATGCTAGCCAATGTCTAACCCGCACGGTCGTGTGGGTTCGGTCTTAAAGGGTTAATAGAGGTTCTGAAGTATCTTTATTATGCAAAATGGTATAGCTATAGCCACATGGCAAATAAAGATAAACAAAGGGGGGAAAAGACAATTCCCTCAGCAGTTTTCATCATTTTTGAAACACAGATGCCAAATATACACTAGTGTCCAATGAGTATGAGGTGTGACTTTCTCAGACACCAGTGCATATTTGGCATCTGTTATACTTGTCCATTAAACTGTTGAGGGGAGCTTGGAGGGGGGGATTCTATTTCGCACATCTCTCACAATGAATTTAAATTCCTGTACTGTATAAGGAGGGTTTTGTCTTTGAACATTATGTATGCAAAGTACATTCCATGTATGCTAAATGGAATTTATGTCCGGCAAGTATGCAGGCCATGTTAATGCACTTGGTATCTTCTGGCATTTAGTTTGTCAGGTACTTCTGCTATCTTGTGTTGGCAGGAATTGTCATTCATAAACAGAAAGTCCAGCCTAACTGCACCAGGGAGGAGATGGGAATTACCCGAGTAAATTTAGGTATTATACTGCTGTGATGTTCTTACCTCCATCAAAGATGTGTAAAGCTGGCAGTTTATCTGTACTCCATTCCATTTGTCCTAAGACTAGTTTTTTTTCCACCCATTCAAGTTGGAAAAATCAGGCACGTCATTATCTTGAGGCTTCAAAGTGCACTACCACGAATGGCAGTAGGAGGAGCGAAGATAGACCCCTACACACACCGCCGCTCTTTGATCCCCCTATTCCTCCCCCACTCGGATTTTAGATTTTATACCCTCATCTCAATATAGGCAGATTCTTTGATGTGCCACCTTTCCTCGCATTGGAGTCTCAAATTGGAATCAACGCATGTAGTGTTGGATTTTGAGTTTATTGGAATTCCATCAGTTTGAATAATTTGTTCTAAATTTCATAGGTTTTCGACCTTGATGAATGCTTTTCTCTTCCCGTGTTCCAAAAATTCCATTTTGGATTAGATGTGAATGGCCTGCTTAATAGAATTCTGTCTTTGTGTGTGATACCTATCTGTACCATGACTTCTGGGCAATAGTGATAGTTTCTTGGGCATTCTGAAGATAGTAAAGAGCACCTGCTTTCATCACACTAAGATGGTGTCCAGAATCACTATTGATGCTGATCCTACAGACCTACACATTTAGGATT
>BGPR01001275.1:232688-281641 GCA_013235015.1 Araneus ventricosus | reverse complement strand
GTGAAATTTTTATTTTAGAGTTCAATTTCTGTGTGATTCTGAATTATCCTTAATTTATGGCCATGAGTGTAATATAGGGATTACCAATTATATGCTGAAGTCACTGGATTTGTTGATATCAGTAGAGGAAGAAAAATTGCTTAAATCTGTCTCGGTAACTTTTCAGAAAGGTTGGTTGTATGATACCATTATATATGCCTTTTTGTATAAATGCATATTTTGGCGTGGTTGAATCGTTTTTTTCTTTAGCACTTTTAAGCAATAAAGTACATAAATCTTCTTGGATGAGTGATTTTCAGACACGTAAATTGTTAGTCATTCCTATAAATCTAAACTGCCACTGAATACTATTTATAGTGGATATTTGAAAAATATACAATCGAATCTTATGATCCCTTAAATAATTCGCCAAGCACCAGATGGCTTAGTTATTGAAAAAGTGCCATATTCTTCTACAAAAAATATTATAGAAAAATAATAAGTGGAAGATTATATTCCTCGGCATGTTTTGTCAGGCAGATAATGTTAATTGTGGTGTTTTTGTTATTATGTATACCAAAGAATTAGTAATGTTTCATTAGAGAAACCATTCAGTATCTTAAATCTTCGCAAGTTTATGTATGATATAATAACTGGTAAATGAAGGTAACATATTTTTCAGCTGTACATTTTTTTATTTTTAATCGATGTAAGTTAAATGACTGTTTAAAACATAGAAGCAAATATGCCGACTGGGGAACCCGCCTTACTATGTTGTTCTAGGAGAGAGAAAGAAAAAAAAGAAGGGTAGTGCATCTGTGCTTCGCACCTCCAGGGTGATGTGGAAAACGTTGCAATATTTCTGGTAAACCAGCGGGAGTGTTCTCCCCTAAACTTTCTCGCATACTTCCCCAGAAAGGTGCTGTTTCCCCTCCCCCAGCGTGGATAAAAAAATTCGAACCTACTGTTACCCAGAATCCTATGACTATCAGAAGGGTTTTCATTATAGTGATTGAAAAATATCTAGGTAAAGAATCAAATTCAAGGAGATGCGTGCCGATTTTCCGCTCTTGCTGGCTCAAGGACAAACTGACATAATTGGCTCCATATCCTTCGCGTGCACAGAAGATTGCTTCCAGTACGCATGCGCGTGTAGATGACGGATTCTTTTCAAAAGTAAATTATACGGACCGACAGACAGTCAACACTTTGACGGATTTGGCCCAAAATTTTATACAGACCTACATTTATGACGATAAAACCGTGTACCAAATTTTATCCATCTAGCTATTCAAGTTTTTGAGTTATAGTGTTCACATGACAGCGGACATACAAACAGACAGACTTCACGTTGACAGATTTTGTCCAAAATTTGATAGAAACCTACAAATCATGTGTCAAGATCATATGCCAAATTTCATCCCCGTAGCGCTCATAGTTTTCGAGTTATCGTGTTCACAAACAGACATGACTCCAAAATTGTGTTTTTCGGACTCAGGGATGTCTAAAACGTGGAGATTCGTCAAAATCTTGAGTTCGAATTTTTTGACGATACAATACTTTCTCTTTGTATACTTCGTATACGAGAAAGTAACTAATAATCCCTACAATAAATGGGGATGGAAATGCATATAAGGATTTTCTTATTTATTCATGTTATTTAGGTTTTTTTCAGGAAGTATGAAGATCAGTCATGTTGCAGCTTGCTAATTAACCCGGTCAGCAAAGAAAAAACTGCTCGGTACAGCAGGAAGAGAAATTAACACTAAATGGTGTTTGTTTCTGTATATTCATTGTGACATCAATAACAAACATTTTTTAGTTAAGATTTCAACTGAAGTATCTCGTATGCTTGAAGATGCGGACCTTTTTGATTTTAGTTCATAAATGTTTTTTTAAATCTTGTATATGTATTATTTCAAAATAAACTAATCTAAGCTAGTGTATTAGTTGTTGCAATATTTCAAAATAGCAGGTTCCATGTTTAAATATTACTGACTAGCCACCTTTGACAACAAGCTTTTTTACTGGGAATATTGGTTATGTTTATCTCTTATGGATAATTTTATATTTATGTGGAAAATATTTTTCAGCTTCAGCAAATTTCATTAATTGATCAAAATTTTAGAAGCCTTACACATCTTCTATTCCTAATGATGTCGGGTTAGTCATATGAAAAATATAACTACCCATGTCATCTAATAACCAATCCTCCTGCATGGGACTGTAACTTCATTTTTTAAAACCCAATACAAAATGTACAGTTGATTGCAGCATTGAATTGGTTGGGCACATTCAGGGCCGGCCGGAGGGCGGTGCAAACGGTGCGGCCGCACTAGGCCCGCGTTTTCTGAAGGCCCCGCACAGCTGATTGATTTTGAAAATTAAAAATGCATTCTAATTTTTTTTTATTTTAATCTGAATATACATGCATTTGAATATAATCCGCGATATGTGCACATTTCACGTCCACCGATCAAAGACAAGGTTGGAGGGCTTGATCTCACTACATAGCCAAAACAGAATAAGAAAAGTAAAAACAATGTGTTTCATTATGCTTGCATTGTAACGGATGATAGTACATCGTACGTTTGGTGGAGAAATAAATAAAATATTCGTATTTAAAGAGAAGACAAATGCTTAGTATAATATATCACTGAAAATTTCGAACTAATATATTTCTTTGTTGTTTGTTGTGATCATACTACTAAAAAATTTATCTTAATTTTTTAATATTATTTTTGGTCAATTTCGGAATATGAGTAGAGACAGAGATGCTGGAAAGAAACACACGTGTGGATCTGATAAATTTAAGAAACACATAGAAAAAGAAAGAAAATTGCTGAAAACAGAAAGAACTCCTTTGCAGAATTTTTAAAAACCGAAAGTGTCCAACAAACTGACGAAATATATAATTAACAGTTATTGAAAAAAAAATCGCGAAACTCAAATTACACCGTATGACATCCGTGAAAACAATCCTAATCATAAAATCCTGATGCAATGAAATATTTTGTTTTACGAAATCAGTTTTAAGGCTCCGCAAATCAACTTTACACCAGGCCCCGCAAATCAACTTTGTACCAGGCCCCGCTTTTGTTCGGGACGGCCCTGGCACATTTATGTGTATAAAGTGAGCACATCCAACAGCATGTATAATTTCAGCATACCGTTTGTGTTTCACCATGTACTTAATATTTTAGTGAGCTGAGCTTTTTGATTCTACAGAACTGAAATCAATTAATAAAGCAAATTCAAAGCAACATAGCATTAGAATATAAACATACAGGTACAGAATTTCCACTCCTTAGCTTTTAGAAATGAAACAATGAAAAGTATTGTTGCATATTATGCATACGATTATCTATACATATAAAACTCGATGTATATATGTTTGTTTTAGCATCACTTCCAAATGGCTGAAGGGACTTTTATGAAACTTGGTACACATATTCCTCATTAACTCACTTGAAGTATAGTAGGGGTAAAAGATCCCTATCACAGTGCCTTAGGGTGTTACTCTGCTTTTAATCTACCTTTGGGATGATAATTGTTGATGATGCATGTAGAAATGCTTATTTGGATAGGGTGGTGTAATTTCTCTGAAATATTTCATTTAATGATTGAGTCACTTGAATTACTGAAATTGTAATCGAAAAATGACTCCAATATAGTGCAACAGAAAATACTGCGATGATAATTTTACATCCTTTTGGGTAGGGTGGAGGCGAGTCATTGAAAGCAATATAGCAAATAGACCAATTAGAATGAAAATTTTATATACAGGATTTCTAAATTAATAAGATGCCTAAGAAATGGAGTTATATAGGAAAGATTTGTAATACAGATTAATTAACTGCTGATTTTGGAACATAAATATGACAACAGCTTATTTCATACAGGGTGGCGACAGAACCGGGAAATTATAGAAAATTAATAGTTATTTGTTACTTGAATTATTATCTATAAATTAGTATCTTATGTCTAGCATTATTTGTAATAATAAATCGATTTTTTTAAAAAAAACATCTTTTCATTTATAAAAATATATTTTTTTTAATTAGAACAATTAATTTCTTATGATTTGTTAAAGAATAAAGATTTGAAGTAATATTTTGGCAGTTTCTCTTGTTTAAATCTTTGCTAAAATATATATTAATTAGGTACATATAATTATACTATTTTTATATATATACTGCAACATGTTATTCTGGTGCCCATGCAAAGAGCACTAATTAGTTATCGAACTGTTTTAAAGTTTGGAGCAAAGATCGTAATAACCTTTACTGTTAATATAATTTAACTTGTGTTGCAAAGAGTAGTTTTAATGTTTCTTAGAATTCTTATGCAATTTTAGAAGTAAAGTATTTTGTTAAAATTTGCAGTATTTTTTACGTATAAGAAATGTAATATACTGTTTTAATAGAATTTTTTTTAGGATGTTCATTCCATTTTTTTTAAATTAAATTTCATAAAAAATGTTATTTTTTCATATTTCATAACTGATAAAAGTGTTTTTAATAAAGTGTATTGTACACATATAGTGATTCTGAGTAGGGGGAAAGCCAGGAAACTATTATAATTAGTAGCCGTAAATCAGGGAAATGTTATAAGTTTAGTCAGGGAAAAGTCATGGAAATTTTTTTCAGTTTCTGTAGCCACCCTGTTATAGCAACAGCTCAATACAATAAAAAGTTAAATGAAATAAATTACAATAGGTGCTTAAAGTTTTATTGATTTTTTTTCTGATGCATAAAGAACGATAAATTTTGAAGAGGAAAGAAACCTTTTTACTCAGTAACAAAGCCTGCAAGAGCTGAGCCGGAAAACAGTGTGTTGTCCAGCTATTATTACAACAAAACAAACTATGTCATAAAAAAAATACAAAAAAACTGTGCCTAGAAAATGTATTATTGTTTGTCCTAGATTGTGATGCATTATCAAAAAGAAAATACAGTGCATGTTTTACTTCTAATGAAATTAATGAATCAGGAATTTGCATTCAACTTTTTAAAAATAAGTTCGGCAAAATGATTTTACAAAAATATGAAATTTAATTATTATTTCTTGTTTTAATCATTCATAGTTCTAATTTAAATCACAATAATTTCACATTATTTATAGATAATTATAAATTGCAAATAAACGAATAACAAAATAATTGCTAGGTATAATTTTACTTTAATAATATGCAAAATTAAAATTTTCCTGTAAAGTGCACTACTAAGCATATCTAGAAAATATAAAAGTCTTGTCAGTCCTCTGCATCATTTATTCACAATTAAAATGAAATGCATTGTAAATATAATTCTGGAGTATAAACTACCATATGCTCATAATAACATGCACAGGTAGAAATTTAAAAATCTATATAAGCTATAAAAAAACCTTAAAAAATTCTTGGCTAAATATTATAATGCTTTTTTGTAATATATAAATGCCTTTTTAACTACTAAAGTCACACGTGATTCTAATGGTTATTTCAAATATTTTACTGACCTAGTTGATTAGAAAGTAAAAATGTGATTTAATTATAACTCATAATTACTTAGCAGATTAATAGATTTAATTATAACTTATAAATGATTTGCAGAATTTAATAACAAGTATTTTAACCTCTTTAAAAAAACAGCGGGATTGGTCTTCCCTAAACTTTCTCGTATACTCCTAACACATGTAGAGAAAAAATAAGCTAAAAGGCAGTAAAACGAACAAGAACCCCGAACGCAGTGGAGAAAAAAATAAGCGAAACGTCATACCACGATTTCGAAAGGTCCGTCCAACGCGGAAGTGGAATTAGAAGCCGGCGTGTTTACCATCAATAGGGCTGGGTGTAAGATAAAGAAAACGAAAGTTGCAATTTGAACGCCTTTTTTGTAACCGATTGACACAAAAATTGGACTCAAATCTACCATTAAGGTAAGAAGGCCGCATACCAAATTTCATTTGTCAAAGTAATTTTTAAAAGAAGTTATTGCCTTCAAAAGACAGTCAACTCTTTGACGAATTTGGTCCAAAATTTGATACAAACTCACATTCCTGATGATAAAACTGTGTACCAAATTTTATCCATCTGGCTATTCCAGTTTTTGAGTTATGGTGTTCACATGAACGCGGACAGACAGACAGACTTTCCGTAGACGGATTTTGTCCAAAATTTGATAGAAACCTAGAAATTATGTGTTAAGACCACATACCAAATTTCATCCCTGTAGCTTTAATAGTTTTTGAGTTATCGTGTTCCAGGAATGGCGCTAGAGTTTGTCCGATGGGGGCCCGATTTGCCCGACAGGGGGCACGACCAGCTGTAGGGGGGGACGAGTGTGATGAAATTGGTCTCAAATTTTCGCCAGATTATTATTTATCAACTACAGTTGAATACCCAGTACAAATATTTTCCCCGACGGGATACAACATTTTTCCCCGATGGGGGGCACAGCATCCCGACGGGGTGCCTGACCCCCCGGTCCCCCCTCTAGCGCCACCCCTGTCGTGTTCACCGACACACAGACAGACAAAATTCCAAAATTGCGTTTTTCGGACTCAGTGAGGTCTAAAGCGTGGAGATTCGTCAAAATCTCGAATTCGAATTTTTTGACGATTTTGATTTATTACTCTTCGTATACATCGTATATAGTCCAGTAACTTTAGCCAAAAAATAGGTGTTTCTTCGGAAAAATTTTAACCCAAGATATTTCTTCACATCATTCTAAATGATATCTCAAAAGTCCCCTTCTGTTCTACACTTCCCATATTTTTGGAGGGGCGATGGGAAGAAACTGTGTCGTCGAAATCTGCGTCATTTTCTTCGGAAAAACTTTCAAACCAGGCGCTTTTCTTCACGTAGAGACCTTTTTTTATCGCCTTCTACATAATATCTGAAAAGTTCTCATTCTGCAGTGCGCTTCTCATTTTTCTTTTGGGGGGGAGAAAATTGTGTCTTAGCAATTTGGGCTAATTGAATGAAGCAGGAACTTCATTGATTTGATGAGTATTTTGCATGTCACAAGGGTTTTTTGTTCAAGAAAAATACACAAGGATACACTTTTCACATTGCATTTATTATAGATTATTAATAAAACTAATATATTTACAAATATAAAAAATGTATACAGATATAGAAGTAAAGACTGATAAATTATTACATCAGTTCTATCTAGTTTGTCATAATGTTTCAACAATTGTTCATTGGGAATAATCAGAATTGTTGCTCCATATGGTAAAGTGAATGATTCCCTAGAAACTGTACCAAGGCTGAAAGAGATACCAAGTACCTTAGAGATAATCAAAAATATACAAATACCAATTACAATTTACGATAATCGGGGTCTTTAGGGATTGAAAAAAGATTATCGTGGAACAACATGATTGCAGCCCAACAAATTATCTCCAGTCTGAGGAATTCAGATGTCATATGGATTTATGCTAAATATAAGGAAGTACTGCAATTTCCTGAATGGAGTGGATTCATGGAGCTGTTAACACAACATGAAGAGCATTACAAATCACGCGAGGTGTACCTACCTACCTTTCATAAACAGTCCTATAAATGTTTAATACCATTTAAACTGCTTTGTTATATGTTCTCGAAGATAGTCTCAAATGGCCACGCTACTTTTGTTATATCATTGAGCAACCCCTTTACATCAAAGCAAATTAAATCGTTGCTTCATCCGCTGAGAACAATGGGGTTACAAAATAGTGGTGAGACTAGGAGGTTTTCATATGGGCATGTCCTTTCTTGGATCGGTTGTCTTGATCATGGCCGGGGTATTGACCTGAAAGCAGTATTGAGTACTATTTACGCTTCTAATTTTCCATGTCGACAGGCCATACTTACTCTCGAGCTGTCAGAGGCCATACACTTCTGCTAATAGCTCTGTCTAAAATAATTTTCAGTGAAATTAATCTGTCTAGTGAGGAACAACAATTCATGGACGCTTACCCTGATAACTTGAATGAAGAAACGCCTTCATTTTCAACACTGAAAATAAATGTTTCCAATTTAAAATGAGTTCAGACTTCGAAATTATGGGTCCAGTATTTGGACATGGTGTTAATCCTCAAAGAGTTTATTAGAACAGAGAATGAACCGCATATTTGTCTGCAGAAAAGAGGATGATTCCGTATTTCCATGCCTCAGAACATCTTTTGGTACGCCAAAAGTGACCAGCTGTTTGTATAAGATATGAAAAATTTGGGAAACACAATGAATGCAGACACCTTTAAAAAATTTACTGCTCATTTCTTTACTGTTTAGAGATCAGAAATTTTTTTTAGTGGAACCTCAAGTGATATGAATAGAACAGTCGCTCATGAAATCTTCAAAGATGCAAGGAGGCTTTGTGCACGGAAGGAGTACAAAAGAGAGTATTTTAACTAAGCTCGATGTTGGTTTGTTAAGTGTAAGACATTTCTGAGGGACTTGAAAACTTTTGTGGAGTTCCCTTTGTAAGTGGAGAACAACATGTGGATGTACGGGAATCTCGAGTCACACTGGACCTAGAAGACGACAAGAAATTATAAAAGTGGTTTTACGCTGATCTTGTTGCTAGCAAATGAGATTACAGGCAATGTGGAAAATATGAACTGCTGAGATACGTTGAACATTAGCAATTGTGATGGAAAAAATGTGTATCTAGAAATGAAACTTCATTGAATGATTAGCGCTATCGATATTTTACCAAAGCAATAACAAAAAATAAAGTTGTCAATTTAAATACTCTACAACTCACTTCAACAGCAGCACAACAACATTTATTTAGGGTTTATTACCACGTACAAACATGGCTTGGATAATCCCAAGGAATGGGGTTGGAAATATGACTGATAGTTTTTAGTTCCCATGCGAACAACGCAGCCACCTACCTGTTCCAGTTCTCTTTTAAACATGATTTTCTGTTCCTGTAATGAAGGTTGCGGCAGTGCGTGTGAGTATTGAAAGTTGGGGTTCCACTGCTCTATTGCTTGTGCAAATTGTCAGGGACAATCCTGTTTAAACGCCGCACCAATAGAAGGAATCCCTGAATGAGAAATAATCATGGGCTCCGAAGAAATAGATGGGACAAACGAGATAGACCTGATGCAATTATTTATCAGTCTTTACTTCTGTATCTATATACAATTTTTTTTATATCTGTTAAATAATTTTTTATTATTATTAACCTGTAATAAATACAATATGAAAAAGTGTATCTTTGTATGTTTTTATTCAACAAAAAAACTTTGTGACTTGCAAAATACTCTTCATATCAATGTACAACCAGTTTTATTCAATTAAGTGTTAAAAATACATATAAAACGATGCCCAAATTGATAAGATACAATTTTCTCCCCCCAACTTCCCCAAAAGAAAAATGAGAAGAACACTGCAGAATGTCGATAACTTTTCAGATATTATTTAGAATGAGATAAAAAAAAAGGGGGGCTCTACTTAAAAAATGAGCCTGGTTTGAAAATTTTCCCGAAAAAATGGACCAGATTTCGACGACACAGTTTTCTTCCCATCGACCCCCCTAAAAATATGGGAAGTGTACAGCAGAATGTCGAAGACTTTTGAGATATCATTTAGAATGACAAAAAGAAAATTTCTGTGAAGAAAAACTTCGGGTTAGAATTTTCCGAAGGAAAATGCTAATTTTACTGAACTAATATGAGAAAGTAAAAATGACGGGAGGCTGTCTTTTTCAAGCAGCCGCTGACGTTAAAGGCGTAGGACTACTTTAATCGAGTGACTGTTTTCCGATTTTCAATTTTTTTCTTTTTTTGTAACTTCTGTTGTTACTCTTTATCTCTAAAATGAGACATTAGTTATGTTTTTAACATATGTAGTTACGGAGATATAAAGGATCGCGTCACCAATTCATGCGTATTCTTGAACAACTTTGCGACTCAGTAGTCGCTGAACTACAATTCCGATTTTCAATTTTTTTGTAACTTCTGTTGTTACCCTTTATCTCTAAAATAAATAGAGTATCTCCCATACAACGTTTTTTGTGGCGTTTTGGTGTGTGAATCAAATTCCTTCCTGAGACCCCAATGGGAGCAACGTAGTCCTACGTTAATAAGGAAAATTACCATTTTCTTATGAAATACAAATCTATATCCATAACCCTAGAAATTATGACAAACATTTCAATAATTAATGCACTCATAAAAAACATTAAATGACAGATCTCATCCTGATATAAAAAGTATCTTAAGCTTAAGATTCACAAAGTGAGAGAATCTGACATCCATGAGCTATAAAAAAACTTGCTACATTTTCAGAGCTTCCTTTTAACCGTGACCAAACATATGATTTAAGGATTTGATGAAACAATGAAATAGATTTGACTTTCATTACAACAATGGGAAATATAGAAAATATTAATTAAACTTATTTTTTAAAAAATGTTAAAATTATAGAAAAAATTACTTAATCAGAATAGTAACATTGAATATATATATATTCTTTTTTAATTTTAGGATGGCATAAAAATCATTTTCATGCAATAAATATTTTTGGAAGTTATTGTGGGAAAAATACAAAAATTTGCTTAGTTAATTAGTAATTGAAGTTTTGAAAAAATCACTTTGATGTGCATATTCCCACTATCCAAAGTATATTGGTTCCAAATTCCGTAAATCTAGGTCAAATGGTCTGCCTTGTGGAACACTTGAGAGACAAACACACATTTGCTTTTATTATTAGTTGAGATATATACATTGGTTTGCAGATGTTCAAAGGAGAACAAATTTATGTAAACATTGCTGAGAATAGAATCTGTTTAAGTTATAAAAGAAGACCCTCAAATATTCACCTTTAGATCTTAAAAAATTCCCCTGTTTTATTCAAAAGATCTCTATGATCATGAGATTAGAAGCTAAATTAATTAATTTTAAAAAATTAAAAATATATATCAAGAAAATATGCATCCTAACAAAACAGCATGGTTAATGGTTCAGATGGTAATTATGGTCTGCTGAGAATGTCAAAAAAGTAAAACAAATAATTATAGTAAAATAAGAACCTTAATGAATTGTGTCTAATGTATATATATAGAGAAAGAGAGGTGTATCTAATCTAATGGAAAATTAACATTAGCCAAAAGTACAAACTATTTTATCCATTGACAAAAAATCTACAAAAATTACTTAGGGAATTTTTATGCAAACACAAAACTTTGACTTATAGCATAAAACTAATGTCTGCATTTGTTATTCAACAAAAAGGCACTGATTATAGATTATAATATTCGTTATATGTATCACTTTTTCAATGACAATTCATGTTTAAATAATTATAAATTCAAATGCCGTGTTTCGAAATCACAGTTATTTATGAAATAAAACATTATTCAATCTGGTACCTAATTTGCAATTTTTTTTTATTCTAAATCTCTAACGTTAAAATTTTTTTGTCTTTTAAATTATTTTCCATTTTTTAATTAAATTCAGTTTATCAATGTGCTTGCATTCATATTTCACGAATCTTTTAAATATTTACTACGTCCCAAAAATGATGAGTACTTTTAGAGAACGTTTTAACATTTTCAACTTATTTCAGTACTACATTTTCAAAATAGAAATGCTCTATCCAGTTATTATTATACTTTGATTCTGTAAAACAACTTTGAATCTAAATGTATTCTAAAAGATTAACAAAAATTCAGTTTTAGTCCCCAAAAATCAGTCTTTTAAACATCTCCAACAGTTCCGGAAACAGATAAACCTTGCCAACCTAACAATCTGCTTTTTTTAAAAAAAAAAAAAAAAAAAAAAAAAAAAATTTCGGTTTATAGTGTTTTTAAAAACGCCAAAAAACAAAAAATGATAAACCACGCCAATATAGCAACCCGTCTTTTTAAAAAAGGGTTCACTATAGCAAACATAGGCAGTTCGCGTACTTATGGCTCGTTCACTTATGCTGAGTCACGAAGAATGCTTTTCATTTATAACTGTTGGGTCACGGAGTGTTATTTTTCCTGCCGGAAAGGGATCCTTAGTGGGAAAAGCCTTAATTTATTGAACTAACACAGCGAGCAAAAGCCGAATAGAACAGTTTGTGAACAGATGCTCGCAGGTGTAGACGGGTTCTTTTATTCGCCGCGAACGGTCAGGGTACAGCTGATGGGGAGCCAAAAACCGTCGGCTTATCGAAGAATTTAAAGAGATTCGCTATTCTAGTTGGTGCGGGTTAATGTGCTGTTCGCTGGGATCCCGCGAATCTGCTTCGAATTTGAAAGGTTTTACAGAAATTAGCCTTTTCTCTCGCATCCGAAGCCCAAGAACCGTTGTAGAAAAAACTTAAAAGAAGGTTTCCCGACAGAAAAAGGTGAGGAAATAAAAGTATCAGTGGCCCAGTGTAAGAAAAAGATTATATTCTTGCTTCCACCGGCGCGAAAAACAGAGAATAAAGAATTCCATGGTAAAAGGAAAATATAAGTTATAAAATATAAAGAATACAAATATTATATATTTTTTAAACAATTTTAGTTTTTTATTCTTGCCAACAATTTTTTTACAACATTAGCTTTATACAATAAGTTTTCAATTGTTAGTCATCTTGGTTACGTTACTAATTCATGTAGAAAAATCTCAATTCCGGCCTGAGCCGCCAAAAATTTGTAGAAATAGGGTTGTGATCACAGATCCCGGGCGAGGATCCAAAACTTTTTAGAAAATTATTATGATTACGGCCTGAAGCCAAACATAAGTTGTAGAAAAGAGAACATTATCTTATGGGCACTCTAGGGGTAATGCACCAAAGATAAAGGATGAGAGACAGGAGTTAGAAACTAAAGTTATTTATTATTAAAACAACATAATATGAAATGAGCAAGGTATTTGCACAGGTAATTATTTACAGTTAGACAGGAAAGATTTAAGGTTGTTTCTCACTTAAGTTTACATCTTATACTTCGTTAAAGGGCTAATTAACAGTGAAGAGCGAAATAGTTACATAGTTATAGATACAGCATTATTTAGATAGATAGTTATAGTATTATTTAAAGCCACACAGCCATCGCCGCCATGCTGACAGGGATGAAACCCCGTAGCTCGTTGCCTATTGCTCATTTACCGTATGACTGGTCCATTGGATTTCAAAAAGTCGTCTCATGCAGATTCAAGCATTACACTGGGTTTTAACGGAGAGCTTACACCCACGCATCACGTGATTACCGTGAGAAAGCGCGTGATCCTTATCATCCGATATCTTTCTGCTGACACCACAATATTCAAATACGCTTGTACGGAAAGTGAGAAATTATTGTTGGGAAGGAATTAAACTTACGCTTTTGAGCTAGACTGAGAAAATACAATTCCTATTCATAATACATATTTATTTAAAATTTCTTTTTTATACAACCCCAGTAGCACAAAGATATTGAACAATATTGTACGATATTGAACAATATCATACAATATTCACAATATTGTACGATATTGAACAATATCATACAATATTATATAATATCGTACAATATTATACAATATCGGACAACACTGTGTGCTACCTGGGAACGTCAGCGTCAATGAAGTTCGTTCACTAAGGTTTCTGTAATTAAAAAAATGCGAGGTCATCGAAACGTTGTAAAATGCATAGTTATATGTAGTTACAGACTATGTACAAATGTCACAACTGAAAAAACAAAGAAAGAACCGAAAGTTAGTCTAAAATTTGTATTCTTAATCCCAACGCTTTGCAATAAAGTTCGTTCAGTAGAAAGAACGAGAATATTCCAACCGTTTCGCGCACAATTCTGAGTCAGAGACTTCAGACGAAGCAAATAGCATAAAAGGGGCGATCAATTCGCGATCGTTATCAGTGCTAAGCGTAAGCATGGTAAGGGGACGAGCTACTGATCTTGCAGTACGCAATCAAATTATGCAATAGCACCAAAATGGTATTTCTCAGAGCCAAATGGGCCGAACGTTCCGCTTGGCAAAATCTACAGTGTGCAGTATTATAAAACGTTTAACTACAACTGGAAATAGGTGTCCAGGAAAGGCTCCCGGTCGGAAGCTAACGTTGACTGATCGGGAAGTACGCCTATTTCGTCGACATATTCGTAAAAATAGGCACATGGCAGTCGCAGACGTAGTCACATGGGCAAGACAAAGTTTTGGAAAGACCATTTCCGAAAAATCTCTAATGTCGATATATCGAAAGGTGTGGCTACGCATTCTACAAAGCGAGACGTAAGCCATTTCTCACTTCATCGAATAAACGTCGGCGTGTTGCTTGGTCCAAATATCACCTCAGCTGGACTCCATCTCAGTGCAAGAAGGTACTGTGGACAGATGAATCCATATTTGAGGTTTCATATGGAAATATTGGCCGAAAGGTTATTAGGAAGAAGGATGAAACAAACGATCCATCCTGTTACAAGCGCGTAGTTCATAAAGCAAGCTCTGTGATGGTGTGGGGTTGCTTGGCAGCGAATGGGGTTGGCAATTTGCATTTTTGTACTGGTACGATAAAGGCTCCAGACTATATACTTGTTTTTGAAATTAATCTACGTCCATCAGTGCAGAGATTGTTTGGCAGGAAACGATATCTTTTCCAACAAGTTAACACAAGGCCTCATACGACGAATATAACGAAAACATGGCTACGTATGAAACATGTGCCTGTTTTAGAGTGGCCAGCAGCAAGGCCGGATCTCTCTCCTATAGAGAATATTTGGAGAATTCTTAAGAGGAATGTGGCCCAGCCTCGTCCCTAAAATATACAACAGTTACAAGATTATTTGCGGCAGGAATGGGAAAACATTTCTACAGCCGTTTAGTGTCGTCCATGCCTAAACGTCTTGCTGCGGTTAACCGCCGTAAAGGTGACGTCACGTCTTAGTAATCGAACCGAACGAACATTTTTTACTTTAGTTGCTCAAGGAAATACACTTGCATCGTTTATCATAACTATCTGTTTTGTTGCAAACTAACGCAAATGCTGTTACAACGTTGTATTCAACGTATCAAATGTTAATAAAATGTTTCTTTTGCATATACGTTTTTTTGTGTTTCTCAAATTCCTCATTTCAAGCTATTTCTTACGTGAACTAACTTCATTGACGTTGACGTTGTATATTAAATTGTTATTTGACGAGGTTAAAAAATATGAATTTTATATAAAAATTGAAATTAATGCATAAAAGGACGAACTTTTTCTGTGCCTGCTTTTGAGAACAAACAGAAAACGCGTCTATGGATGCGTTTTCTGTTTTGTTCATTTAGATTAAAAAGCCTTAACTTTCCTACTTCCGGTTTAATGCTAAGTCAATGGGAACTTCAAAGCAGAAATACAACAGCGCTATTTTCATACCTCGGTTGGGTTGGGAGACGTCACTTTTTCCGCCCGTTAACGAAAAGTGCGATTCTCGTACCCGTTTTTCCAACCGGTTGGGATCTCGCTCGGTCGAAAAAAGAAATCCGATTTCTCGCGAGCTCTGTACCTGGCGTAAACGCTATTCGCTAGCGAGAAGTGTTGTTTCGATATCGGAACTTATCAAATTTTCGTTTAAAATGGAGGCTGCTAAGAAGTTAATTGTGTTTTGAAAGGGTTTGTCGGGATAAATATAATCCATTTGAACAATCTGAAGAAGAATTTATCAATTACTTTAGATTTTTTAAAAAGTAGTTAAATCTTTTATCGAATTTAAATAATTTAATCTAATAATTTAATACGACAATCTAAAGTAATTAAATCTTTAAAAATAGTTAAATCTTTTACTACTCCATCAAGATAGTCAATAATGATAGTTGATAATTAGCTAAGATCAATTACATTTAAAGATTTAATTACTTAATATTTTCTTATTAAATTAAATTAGGGTAGATGCTCCAGTTTTGGCCACATTAAGAGAAAATTTGAAATGGAAATTTCATAGTGGATGACTGTTTAAAGCATATTAAATCATACTTATACTATTCTTTAGCAAATTTTATTGGCTTTCTGCTAGTTATAAAATTTTTCTGAAGAATATTTTAGATTTTGAGTTATGAATTTTTAAATAAATTAACTCAATTTGCACCAGTTTTCGCCACTTCTATGCACCAATTTTAGCCACATTAATATTATATTTTTAATAGACATTTTAATGAATTTTAGGCAAAAATAAATCAATCAACTTTAGATGGTGAGTAGCAAAATCTTTTATGGAAATGCTACCTGTCTTCTTATTTTTAATTGGAGCCATTACTATGTAAAATGAAAAAAAAACTAAATCAGTTACTTTTATTTTAGAAACAAAGCTAAATAAGTTACTTTTATTTCAGAAACAAAGCTATATCAGTTACTTTTTTATTTTAGAAACAAAACTAAATTAGTTGATTTTATTTCACCCAGATATTCTTAAATTTATGTAATGGCTAAAAACACAATAATGAAGTTATGTGGCCAAAATTGGAACATGTAGTGTTCCACTTTTGACCACCTACATGGCCAAAACTGGCACATATAGTAAATTTAAAGTACTAGTTTTGACCACCACCCATTTAATCTTAAAAATAATTAATTTTGATATGAAATCAGAGCAAAAAGAAAGCTTACATCATAAACCCTAAGGGTAATCAGTTCTAGATTAATCATTTAATTCTGAGAGCTTGATAATGAAAAACTGCAAATACTTGTTCCTTAACAAAAACTTTAACAGTTGTGAGTATACAATACATGATCATGCATTTAATTTTTTGACAAGTCACTTGTTTGAGAAAAATGAACCAATGAGATTGAAAGTAGTAAAATAAGGATTCTTTAAAGTATTGGAATACTTCTTATTAGTTAATTTGAAATTACTGGTTAATTATTGGAAAAACAGATCCAATGTGGCTAAAACTGGTACAGTGTACAAAAGTGGAGCATTATTTAAATTCGATAAAAGATTTAACTACTTTAAAAGATTTAATTACTTTAGTTTGTCAAAATCTACTGTATGGTATGTCATTGAATCTCTTCGGAATCAAACAGAAACATTTCGAGGCACGCATTATCTCCTGAACAAAAGGTATTTTTCTTTTGAAGTGTATAAAACATGAAAAAAGCAACAAATTATGAACCTTCAGTATACAAAATGCTATTTATTTGAGCATATTCGGCAACAGCTTAGGAAGATGCGAGGAAAAATGATATGCAGCAAACAATTATCCAAAGTTTTTTTGTCGTATAATTTAAATTTAAGAATGATGCAGTTTCTAACCAACTAATTAGATTTTTTAACACTGAGTGTGGAATGACTTTCCTTAGTCCGTATATATCATTACAATTTTTTTTATTTGGGTTTTAATTCAAAGAAATTTGTCAAATATTTACAAAGTAATAGCAAATCTGACAATAAAAGAATTTTTCTTGTTCCTTGATAAAGATGTAATTTTTTTAATGTTGTGAAAACTTGCTGAATTTAATAACTTTTTTTCGTGTTTTATGTGCTCTAAATTTTTATGGCTCTGGTACATATCAACGCTTTGCTGGCAATAATAGATATTTAGGTATGAGTCAGTCAGATGTCTTTTTGGATTAAATTTTTCCTGAGTAGAGAACATCAATTCAAAACTAAAATGGAATTTAATAATGGAACTTCAAATAATACTCAGGAATACAAAGGTTTCATCTTATGAACAGAAAATCATTTTTCTTCATAAATGTTCCGTTATTATTTCGCACCTTTCATAATAGTTTATATTCATTTTCAACTTAATTCGTGAAACAGTTGTCTAAATATATATGTTCATGTACACTTATTACAACCATTATCTTTGGATTCTGAGGAAATTTCTGAACCATTTTATTTAAATTTTATAAAGGAAATCCTTCAGATATAGAAAATGAAAAGTTTCTAAATTTACATAACTCAATGTTAAGATGCGAAATTTAATTTTTATAAATACTAAATGAATTATTTCTTGTTTATCACTCAAAAAACATTTGACATTCTTTTAGTATGGCAAAGAGATGTTAGTATTGAATATACGAATGGGATTGAAATGTTAATTATACAAAATGAAGGCTATATTTATGCATGCAGCAATTAATGAATTGCTTGTAATAGCCCTAATTTCCTTTCATCGAAACAATAGGATTCAGCTTTCATTTCTTTTAGTAAGGAGCAATAAGAAATTTATTTCTTAAATATTTCAATGTGTTTTAATTACTATAATCCATTTTACCTTGACACAGTTCAGTTTGTCTGTAAAATAAGCATAATTTTGAATATGTATGTAGTTGTCATAACACGCCTCTGTGTGATTGCAGTTGAAAAACTAAAATTTTTTGCTAGATTTTAGTGATGTAGATATGAAAATGCAGTTCTTTCCTTTTGGCTAGGTATTAAAATTGATTATAAGTATACAGCAATAGGGAGAAAGGTTTTAGGTCCATTAACCAATGTAGATATTGTGTGTTTATTGCTGTTAAAAAATTTTAATGTGATGCCTGCAAAAGAAATTTTCGGTTAGATAAGACACTTGAAAACTGTGGCCTTAATTTTAAATTAGTTGGGGGAGAGCTGCTTCTTTGCTCAATCTCAAATGCAGTTAATGCTATTTTTCATAATTATAGTTTTAAGAAATTTTGTTTTGATTTTGAAAATGCCTTTATTGCATCTAAAAAACTACAAGAAATTGCCTTAATTCTGAAAATTTATTCAAACATTATTGTAATTGTAAACAATGATGAAAAAATTCTTAAAATGTTACTTTGATCATCTATGAATGTATTATTAGATAATTACTTTAAAAAAACACTAAGTGTTGGAAAACAAACTTCAAATTCAAAAAAGTAATTCTTGTTTGTGAAAAGATTGGGTATTATAATAGAAAAGATTTTAACTTTATTTAGTTAATATTATTCACTTTATATTATCTTTTTAGTATGTTGCATAAAAAAAATATACTTTTTATTTCATTTTATTTATGCGCTGAATTTTGATTTCTGTGTTCCAGAGTTTTCTGGCCTTCTCTAACATCAGTAACTTTGAGTGTGTATCTCTACTTATAAGCAGTAAATTGGTATGAAGTACAATATACATAAAATAGAAAAGACAGTTTACTGATGTGCACATATTAATAATACTTCGTTGCATAAAGGACTTTTATTGGTCTTGTCTATCTTACCTTATCCAACACTGTAAGCATTGTATTAATTGAAAGAAAGGGATTTTGATAACATAATTGATAGATAGAATTATTGCCTAATTTATTAAGTGGGAAATTCTCACACCGAAAGTTTGCATTGCATTATAAATTAAAATCACATTTATAATGTTTACACTCGTGCAGTATTTGCAAGTTCTTGAATTGATAAGCTGAAACATTTGGCATCAGAACACAGAAAAATAAGTCGGTGTTTGCATGGATTTCCTTATCTTTTAATTTTGTAAACTGTGTGTTGTTCTGTTTTGTTATGTATGTTTTTTTTTTGGGGGGGGATATTAACACGTATCTGTAATTTGTCTTCAGTGTTTTATTTGAATGGGAATGGCTTTTATTTGATTTTACCTTTAATCACCAATTGTTTAAATAAGTATATAATATTTGTATACCGTCTCGCAACAGCTATGTACATGAAATCAAATTATACTTTAATAAAATAATTGGAAAAATAAACAAATGGTTTGTAATATTAATTTATAAGATTTATTCATGTTAAAATAATTGGCATGGAAAAAAGTTTATTACTTTTCCTCTCTCTAGAAAACTGGTAAAATTACATCAATATATAGAGAAAAAGACTGCAATTTATGTTCTATAAATGTATAATATTATTATAAATATATATTTTTTAAAAGATAAATGGTTTAACCTCCCCTTAACAATGGACTTACGAAAGCAAGAAAGATGCATTAAGAGCAGAAGTTAAATCTTCCCACCTCTTATCCTTGGTGTCTTTTGAGGAGATGGGATCAACTTTCCCACTTAAAATCTGTGGATATTTTCCAAAATAATCCAACATAATTTCGAATTGGGAAGCAAATGTAAGCTTCGCCATAGATCCTACGGCGATTCAAAACACGAACTGAATCTGAAACTATAAAGCAAAAACATGGTATGACGATCGTTTGATTTGCTGCGCTCTCAGCAGAAATACGTCACTTTCTAGCGTAAAACCGACGACCGTTCCCGACCTTCGAAACGACCGAGGTACGAGAATCAGACCCCTTCTTTCGGTCGAGAAAAAGCGATTAACATCCCGCGGTCGAAAGGTGAAACGCTCCCAACCCCAAGATTTTGAATCTAAGTAAACAAAACAGAAAACTCGTCTATCTTGCTTATCACCTAAAGCCGACCCTGCATTTCTCGTCAGCTGGTATTTGGAGCTTTATATAGAATAGCAAAAGTGGCAACAACTTGTTTTGTATGTAAACATAAAATCTTGGTTGTTTTTGTACGTATCTGTCAAAAACGCTGCAATATGAGTGTTTTACCAGGAATTTGTACATTACTGGAAGAAATTGATAAAAAGATTATGGTTGAATTAAGAGATGGTCGAATTTTAATTGGTTATTTAAGGAGTATTGACCAGTTTGCCAATTTAGTGCTGCATCGGACAGTTGAAAGAATACACGTGGATTGCAGATATGGTGAAATACCCCTTGGTGTTTTCATTGTGAGAGGAGATAATGTTGTATTACTGGGTGAATTCGATGATGATAAAGACAGAACAACAAAACTTGTTCGAGTGTCCAAGGAGGAAATATTAGAAGCTCAAGTTCTGGAACAAAAAGAGAAACAAGAAAAAGAACAGATACGTATTAAAGCGTTGAAAGAGAGAGGCTTTAGCTATCAATTAGATACAACTCATGAAGACTACTAACATTTATTGTTTGAGAACTTGCATATTTTAAATTTTGTGAGCTACATTGAAGATTACCTGTAAAAAGACATTTGTGTTGCCACACAAATATTTTTAGAATTTTTTTTTATTTGTACAATTTTAAATAATATAAACTCATGAACACGGACTTTATTTCGTCTCACTTCATGTACCAAATACTTAACTGTTGTATGTATGTACAAGATCTAATAATATATATTTCAATGAATTTTTTGTTAATCATTAAGTATTTAAATTATTGCAAAATGTGTCTTCGGAAAAAAATCTCAGTTTTTGTAAATATTTTGCTGTTTTAAATTTGAAATTATTTTGAATAAATTGTAAATTTTCTTAGCAGTATGTTTTTATCTACCACTGATCCAAATAATGTGTCATAAAATTTTCTTTGTGTATTTTTTTATGGAATTTCATTTGAAAATTAAACTTTGGAGAAATTTTTTTTAAAAATTATATTGGTTCAAAATCATTTTTTAAATCTCAAAGTTTTTTGTATGATGATAGGATTTAGTCCAATTCAAATCCAGCGATTATATTAAATTATCTGTTTTTATCTTCAAAGATTGGAATCTTATTCTAATTTTGTAAATTAAAAAATATGATGCAATGTGCTATGTAATTATTCCTCATTAAAATATAGTGCTTTCAAGCTAGTGTTAAAACTAAATCTAATGTATTTAGTAAATCCTGATAAGATAAATAGTGTATGATGTATTTGTATGGTCATACCGAGTTTCGTAATTTTTTCTTTAGAGTATATGTTTCCGTTATTTAGAACATTAGAAAATATTGGAACAGTAAAACTCCTCTAAGTACTACCCTTTTCTAACGCCACTTTGAATGGGTCGATCCAGGTGAAAATTGGGGCACGGCCTCTTCACCAAAATTCCACTTCATAAAAACGGCCCCTTCACGAAACTCAAATTCACGAAAAATCTAGAAATATGACTGCTAAAATTGAAGGTTTTACATGATAAACAAATCTCACAAAAATGGGCCCCTGAAAAAAAACCTGGATCGACTCCTGTTGGGACAGAATTTTTAGGCCATAAACATAAGGGTAAATTAACTTTTAAGAACATTCATTTTGCATAGCTGGATTGGTCACCTGTTCTGTTCAACCTTAGTGAAATGCAGTACAACCCCGGTTAACTGAACTAAAGGGGATAAGCCATTTTGGTTAATGGTTTATTTCAGTTAAGCTATAAACATTTATTGCTATTTTGTATCTAATTACAGTATGTAATTCTGAAATGTTTTGAATGTAAAATGAATGCAAAACTCTCTTTGTAGGCTACACTTATGTTCTTTATTAAGTTGACCCTCCGTCAAGCACAACATTCGCACCAGAGAGTTTAGACGCAATGCACCTGACAGGTATGGGTACCTAATATTGGAAAAATACTGTTAATATCCATTAATTTTGGCATTCTAAAATTAATCTCTGATCTTATTGGGAAGGCTTTAAAAAAAATGGGAAAATCATTGCTAAATGTCACCATTGTGATTATTTCTGCGTACAATACATGCTTTTTGAATTTGCGATTTTGGTTAATTGGGGTTTTACTGTACATTCCTTTCTTCCGTCTGACTTTGGATCTTTTATTAAGAGAAAAGGGAGAAAACAAAGAACACAAGATTCATACAATCCAGAACAACGCAGGAAGTCGGCTCTAGGTTAATCATTCCTTTCTGAATAGGAAGAGAAAAGTGAACTTCGGCCTCTATCAGAATTGGGCATTCAAGGAGTCACTTGTGCTGATTTGGATTCAGACGGATGGAAGAAGCTGCTGATATGGGTTGCAATTATTAGTAAATGAAACTTGCAGCTCGACAGATTTTAGGAAAAATAAAGGAGTAGCTGCTTTAGTAAAAGTTTTTGCAATGAAATCTATCACTGTATCTAATATATTTATGTGAATGCAATGTATATTTAGTGTGGTTGGTGTCACTTTATTTTGAATGAAATTTTTTATATATATGGAAAACTTGATCCATAAATAATGGTGTATGAAACGGTGTGAGGGCTATATTTAGTGACCATAATGGTTTCTTTCATTTTTTCATGGCAAGATTTTATTGACACTGGCTAGCTATGCATATGACAATAGGTTATGAAGTTTTTCTTTTCTGAAAATACAATTTAAACATCAATATAGTTTAAATATTTAAGATTTCATTTGATGAATCAAATAAAGGTGTTGAACATTTCATTATTTATAAGCGAAAATGATATTTTATAAGTCTGTGTCTTGTATTGTTAATGTACCCAGTGGCAGAATCACGACGGCGATGTCGTAGAACGGCAAAGATTTCTTGTAGAAAGATTTTCACTTTGGAAACAAATTATATTTTTGGGAGAATTAATATATTCACTCAAAAGTGCTGAAATTGTTCCACAGAACTAGTTTCATTTTCAGCAGACGAGTATATATGTGTTTTATTTAAATACTAAATAAAGCTGAATTTGTTAAACTAAATATTTTTCTTTATTTATGAATTATTCTAAGATTTGAATATTTGTAAATTCTTGCTTCATGGAACATTCTTTCAGAAAGATTTTGGTATTAATGAAATTTTTCACAAAAAGCATAATGTTTTGCCACAGGGTAATGTAAATTTTCAAATACGGAACTAAAAGGAATGTTAATTTATATTTATTTAAAATTTTGAATTATATGTCTCATCTTTTCTGTCAATATCATTAACTGTTTTCTGAAAGATTTTTTGAGATAGTGTAATCCAAAGAAAATGCTATCTATTAAAACTAACTTTTATAGTGGTCAACCAATTGCTACACGGATTAAAGGTGGAAAAATTATATTCAATATTTCTGTCACAGGGATGAAAGTCCTAGGTTGGAGCTAGTCCACACTCTTAAGTAGCTAGAGTTTAGAAATTGAAATATAGATACCGAATGTGATGTTCATTAGAGTTGCTATTAACTAGCAGGCTGTCCTAATTTCCCTCTGTTGTAGAGCAAATGTGGACTCCTTTCCTTTCAAAGGTATACCTTTTCATGTCCTTCCTGAAGCTAAATCAGTCATTTACTTTTGTATTTCATGTTATATGCAACTAAACAAAAACTGTCTTTTATTCATTTGCGTTACTATAAGTATTTAGGATAAGACTAATACTCATAGTATCTAGCTCCTAGACACAGAGGCCACTGTATTTGAAACAGAATTATTTTGCAAATTTTCAAATTCTTTGAGATTTTGCTGAATACTATTTCAGCATATAATTTGTGTAGTTTTTCGTTTAATTTGTTCAGTTCTTCTGTATATTTAATGCATTGTCTTGCACAATCAACAAAAAATACTTTTCAAAATATTACTCTTTAATTGTTGTGCGATTTAAATATTTAATTTTATCACAGTAATTTTCAGTTTCTTTTAACCCATTAATGCCTAAACTAATTTAAAGCATAGATTTCAATAAATTTGTATTAAATTATGTGTAAAATGCCAAGATTAAGTTAATTGAGTAGTAAAATGAAATTAAGAGAAAAAAATTCTTTTTGGTTTTTTCTTTTTTTTAAGAAAAAATAAATAAATAAATTGAAAAAATTATTTTTTAAAATATAGTAAAATATCAAAAAATAAAAATCTCCTTATTCTTTGCATTACCTCAAAAATAAATCAAAGGAAAAATAAAAAAAATTCAAAATGACAACATTTTGACTTCAAAATCTGGCTATCTGATGGCATATGCCTGTTGAAAACTGTTTTGGATTTGGCAATACTAATTGACTTCACTGACAAAGTAAAAAGAAGCAATGGAATACATTCAGTTTAGCCATGGAAGTGAAATACAACTGTCCTATAAATAGGATGTTGGGTGTAAACAGGTTTATGCTTTTCAAAGATTTAAGAACTTTGATGTTTAAAGAATGCTGAATTTTTCTTTACAAAATTTAGAGAATTAAATAACTATTAGTGTTTTACTATATTTTGAAGAATAGCATAGAAAATCTAATTAAAGGATTACCCATCATTCTCACTCAAACTAGACAATATGTCACTTGTTCACATTGTATAGCATTATTACACAAAGATAACAAACTAATATTTTTTTTATAAAAACATTATAGACTCGATACAAGCATGTTAAAAAACAGATGATAAATTCATTGTTCTAACCATACTGCAATCAAATCAATTTCAGAATTTTAAATAGCATCATAATACCTTTTGTCTTGCTTAACCTTATTTACAAGGGGTTGTATTTCGCTTCATTAGAACATATCTTTATTTATTTTGGTTTCAGTCAGTTTATTTTTAATTTCACCCAAGTCTTCATGCCTCCTTTTTTGTTGTATTGAATGTAGCTATTATCCGCCTGTGGAAGAATGAAATAATCCTCTAAAAGACCATCAATTTTCGACCAATTATGAAAGGTTGTAAGTAATGTAAGTTTATTGATCTATGTATGTATATACAGGGCCTTTGTAACAAATTTCAGAACCCTGGGCCAGAAATATTTGGTGCCCCATCTGAACCCTAACTAGGAGTTTGAGCACCTATGGCCCAAATAAAATACTTAAAATAATTGAGGAGCAAAAGAATAAAAAGTCACCTGCTCTGATTAACACCTTACAATTTGGCAAATCTGTGTCTTTTCATATTTAAAATTATAATTAGTTTTTTTTTGGGTTCAAAGTTAAAATAAAATCCGTATAAATTTTTCGGCACCCCTGTATACATACAATACTGATTTGTGTTTCTCAAAGAAACATTTTGGCCAAGAAAACATATTTATTCAGGAGAAAGTTGCTGGTAACAATGAATGAAAAAATCTATATAGGCAGAAAAATAAGATCTTCAACTTAATTATTGCTAGGTGAGTTGTATAGAATCAGTGCTGTGGTATTAATTTAATTGGCATTCTTTATACCATAAAACAATTTGATATAATTATTTAACTTTTTATAAGCAATATTTTATACAGTTTATCCATTTTAAATTTATACAAATTCCAATGAAGTTTAAATTTCATTTCTATTTACTATTAAATTACCTTTACATGACTTTAAATTCATATTAATGGGCTAAATATGTGATTTTTTAACCTTTATAACATGTTGAAACACTGTTTAGCTTGGGGTAATGAATTATTTAGTTTTACTTGCAAGTAAACACAATATGCATTAAAACATAATCCATTTAAAGCTTAAGCAAGCATTGTAGCAAAAACAAAAATGTTTTCTTAACTTGAAAATAAAATTAACTTTTTGGTTGGAATGGCTAAAAGTAACTGTTAGATTGCAAAAATTGCATCTACGTCATTTTTCGGTTTTATCAGTATTTTTAATTATTTAATTCTTCGCCACCAAAGTTTATTTCATCTCTTTTGGCATCTTTGACAACTTTTGAAATTCAAACGATAATTTTTAGCCGTTTCATTAAATATCTAAATTTTTCTTAATCATTTACTTTGTATTTGACTTAATTATTATTTGTCTTAATTTTTGATGTTGTTTCCATTAAGGTTTCAACTTTATTAATTTTTAAATCAAAATTTTTCAACGGGACTATTTCCTCGCCATCTTGGTTCGCGTAGGAATTTTGGCGTTATTTGTCTTTGGTTTTTCATTGGTGGCATTTTCCTTTGTCTGAATTAGATTGCCTTTTTTACACGGGAAGTAACCGACGCACGTCTGGAGGTTCTCGAGACCGTTGGGATTTTTTTTCCTTCGGTTCTCGGCCTCTCAGACGTGCTGAAGAATTTTTTAGAAATGATCACGTAAGAGGAGATGAAGTAAAATAAAGAAAACTGTGATTCAAATAATATCTTTTAAAAAGTGGTGTTGTGCATTGTCCAACGAATTTTCAAGACCAGCGTTTGAATTTCTCGTCTGTGTTGAAGGATGATCCAATATCCAATGTTCTGGGTTACCGCAGAAAGAAAGTGTGTTGATTTAAAATGTGGAAACTGCATTTGATCACAGATTGTGAATGACAAGGCGGTAAAATCTGCACTTTCATCAGTGAAGTTATAAAAAGTAATCGCTAAACTGTTGGTGATATGTGTGGCAGTTTATTTCTGCATTTTTCAATTATGAGAGTAATGAAGGAGTGTCATCTGTAATATCGGTGATTGGTGTAATCTGTTTCTTCAACAAAGTGTTTCACGAGTATCCGATTTTTCAAAAAAGGCATTAGCCTGACAACCACAAAAAAATAACATAATGTGCGAGAGCTCTTGTTTACTCCAATTTTTCATTTTCAGTATATTGTGTACTTTTGAAAGTCGGCAAATGTTATTTTCATATGAATGTGTAGCTACATTTATTATTTATTTGTATTTTTATATTGATTTTGTGCATCCAAAATACTATTAATTCATATTATGGCAGTAATACTTAATCATTTATTAATAAAAAATATTTAAACTTAACTTGATTTTGTTTCAATTTCTCTAATTTGATTTCACAATTAGCAATGTACTACTGTTGTCGGATTTAATTTATTGGCTAGGTTTTTCAGGTCTGCAAAGGTAGGTGATTTTTATGAATATAGCTAGAATTGCTTATCATTGTGTTGTATTTTTCATTACCCAGTATTGATTTGATAATTGATATCTATATATATATATTAGACTAAATTTTAACATTAGGTACCTACCTTGCATTAACGTTTCATAACAATCCTAGCAACCCCATCTAATAGTAACACGACTTTTTTTCAACATAATTTACTTCAAAAATGATTAAGAAATTTTTTTAAAGGGAGGTATCAACTGTTTTTTTTAAATATATCCTGATCAAAAGTCACAATAAGCGAAGCTTTTCGATTAGTTTTGGAAGAGACATACTTGATGAAATCAAATACAGTAAACCCTTGATTTAATGGGTAGAATTTGATTAATGTTCTCGACATTTTTTCACCCTTTCAACTACCTTGAGGCTTTTTTTTTTACCTTTTCAATATTCACTTATCAGGAGCTTTTTGTTATTAAAAAAAAGATGGTTATGAACATTAAATATCTTACATTTATATCATACAGCAAAATCTCTAGTGTAATATCCTATTTCAAATACAGTGAAGAATTATTATAATGGGCAGTTAAAAATAAGCATCCTTATTATATTGCAATTTTTTATCTGACAAGTTTTATATTTTCAAGCAAGTAATTACACATCCATTGTTGTATTGTTTTGCAAAAATATGCTACATTGTATAACTCGTGCTTCTCACCTGCGAGACAAGTCAATGCATGAAATTCTACATACTGCTGCTCAATGGCAGCACTTGAAATTGGTTCTTATTTGTTTGTTATTGCTCACTTATCAGTTTTTATTAATTAACCTTTGAATCATGTCATTAAGTAAGCCTAGAGTAGGATAGCAATGTAAAACTGTTAGTCCTCACGATAAATTGTCAGAGATAGAAAAACTTGTGTAAGGAGTTTCAGCATCTGTGCCCAGTATGGAATAGTAAAACGGTAACCGATAGGAAGGAAAAAAAGTGACATTCATAACTTTGTTCTTAAGTTTAAAGTAGAAAAAAAAGAGTGACGTTTAATGCATACAGGTGTCTGCTCTTATTACTCTGGATGATGCAGTCAACAAGTGGTCAGTCATTTATATGGGCTACCTATTCAAGGAATAGAAAATCAAGCAGCTGCTGAAAAACTGTCTAAACACATGGAACTTGAATGATTTAAAGCAATTTTGATGTCGTATTTTAAACAAGAAAATTGAATTGTGGGAAAATCTTGAGAGCATATTTTGAAGATATTAAGCAAATTTTTTAGGAGAAAGAAAAAGTAATGATGTGATTAAAAATGCATCTAGCTACCAGTTGAGCCAAATTCAGAATTTTCAGGAGACTGGCTTAAGTTTTGTTATCAATACCTTGAACAATTGGCAAACAAAAATGTTTTTGCATATTATGAATACTTATGGGACATCATTGAATGTAAGCAATCAACATGACCTTGTTCTAAAGATTAATGCAGCATACACATCTTTTTTTAAATTCAACTTGTGTATATTTAAGACTAATTTTTATTCTATATGTAATAAATGGTTTTTATAGCTTAGTACTGCACTTTTATTGATGTACCCCATATAACATTTCATTGCTATACAAATTATTCGTTATTAAGCAATCTTTCATCAAAACAGACAATCTTCAGTCTCTATTAGCTATAATGAGGCTCTACTGTTTTGTTCAGAACACGATTATGCAGATATTCTTCCGACCCAATCAATCAAGGATTTACTGTACTAAAACTCGTCAACATCCCCCCCCCCCAGTTTAATCTGATGGGATAATATTGGATATTCTCTGCAAAATGTTTAAACTATTCATGCATAACAATTCAATTTATTTAAAAAAATTAAATGCATTTCCATTGGTTACAAAATAAAATGAGAAGGTACCTTTTATTAATTTATAATTATTTACCTACACATATCAAGAGACAATAAAAAAATTTCAGGCTATTAAATTGAAATGTGTAATTCAAATATTTGAAATTTTAGTTCTAAGTACCCAGAAACAAAGGAACTGATGTACCTTATGGTGAATAAAAGACAACAAACAAGAAATATGACAAATATTTATTTTTTAAAAAGTGTAAAGCAATTGTAATTTTGAAGAGTTTAGCATAATAGTTATGAAAATTTGTTAGCATGGCCAATTAGTATACCATCAAAAGTTACAACAGAAAATAGTACATTACACAGAATTTAGTTATTATATCCTATTTATTCAAATGAGCACTGATGACAAAGAATAATTAGCAGTTTTGAAATCCGACAGCACATTTTACACTGAAATAGATTAATGAAATAAAACAATCTATTGTGATGAACTTTTTGGTATGAAAAAAGTCATGGTTAGATGGAAAAATGAAGCCGCTTCGCGATTGCACACCCACATTCACACACTTTTATTATTTGAACAGGCACATTCGGAAGGGACTGATATATCGCCTTTCATTATCCAACTGCAGGCAAGTGAATGTGTCTCCATTGGACGAGGGTTTATTTCAGTCAATCACAGAGTGCTAGCATTGGTCTTGAGCAAAATCAGCTAAAGAACCAAGCATATTTAGTAAAGAACTATGCTCTTGCTATGCCATTTTATTAACAATAGTTTTATGTAGAGTTGATAGTTGACCAGTCCATTTATCTAATGCATTGTACCTAGCAGCACCCAAAGTTTTCTTGTCCAGTTTGAGAACTTGATTTTCTTGATCTATACGACCCTGAATAGTACTGAAAGAAAAATGAGACACATATATATATCTTGTCGAGGCTACATTTGGAAAAAAAATGGATGAAATTCTATTCATTATCACCTCAAGAAAGTAAAATGCAAAGTGATTCAATTGAGAGTTATTTAATAATTCAATATAAAACAGAAAGGGGAAAGAAAGAAAAAAAAAAATCTAAAGCACTGATGATCAGCTAAAGAACCAAGCATATTTAGTAAAGAACTATGCTCTTGCTATGCCATTTTATTAACAATAGTTTTATGTAGAGTTGATAGCTGACCAGTCCATTTATCTATCTATTTATTTTAACTTAATACAGTAAAAAATCTATGTTTAAGCGACTATTAGATATACCTGAAAAATCCATGCACAGTTTTGTGTAATATATTTCAGTAAATTTACAAATAAAATTTGAAGCAAAACTATTCATATTTGAAAAAAGTAGAAGGGAATTTTTAAAAAATTGACTTTTTCTTTTAAAAAAATTAAATTTCATCAAAACAATCAGATCAAAATAAATTTTTTTCTCTTCAAGATGTCTATATATGATTGTTAATTTCAATAATATAAGAACTTTTTCAATAATGCTTGAAATAAAAAAAAAAAAACATTTTTTGAAAGTAAAGTGTCCCCTTAAAATAATAATAAAGTAGGATAAATAGTCATTTCCTCTGTTACAAAGGAAAATATCCCTATTAATAAGTAACTAACATAATTTCTGAAGTTAATGGTAGTAAAGAAAGTAATTTTCTTTATTTAACAGCAGAGTACTCAAGTAAAATAAATTACAAAAAATTTAAGCTTTTGAAAGTCAGAAGCAGAAACACAAATGCATAACTTATCATACTATCTTTAAGTTCCTTTCTCCCATGACTACAAGTAGTTATAGTTCGAAAAAAAATTGCAAAAATGTTAAAAAAATTAACAAATAAAATTGAATAAAAAAGGTAACACAAACCATAAATACATATGTACAGCATGAGCTAATTTTTTTTAAAAAAAAGTTGCGTCTTAGTGAGCATGTATAATAATGTATTTTATTCCAAAAAAAGACTCAAAATAAATCAATTATTCGTACAGCAAATGCAAAAGATGCATCATACTGCACCTCAAACATTTCTAATATACAATACGAAAATTTAAGCTTGATAGATTTTTTATTAAAAAACAAGAGCAACTGTGCATATATTCAATTAAGCAATAAAAAAAACTAAAAAACTGCATAAATACTTACTTATCTAATATACACGAAACCAATAAATTTTCTACTTCAGTTACATCAATATTCAATTCCTGAAAATATAAAATCTGTTAGAAAAACAAACTGATCCAACAAACAGTTTTTTTTTTTTGCTTAAATAAAACACCTCTCCCCTAAAAATTGATAAATAAATACAAATCATAATTTCAGCCATGCATTTTTATTACAAGTATTTTTTACAAAACTACTATATCCACATACTTCTAAGAAAGTATACATAAAAGTATGAATGAGCTACTTTCGAAATTTACATTTTAGATTTAAAAAAAAATTTGGCTGCTTCAACAGTTAAAGCTATAATTGTGAAAAATGTAAGTAGAGGAATAATGGACATGATCAACACAAAAATTGGGATTAGCCAATATAATATATCAAACATGACACAGCTTGGAACAAAAAAAAGCTGAACTTCATATATAATTAATCGTACCAAACATAAATACCGAGAAGCAAAATATGTATTGATTAATCAAACAATAAAATAAATAAATTTATACAAAAATTACTTGAGATATTGAAAATATTGTAGAATTATTATATAAAAGAAAATTAAGAAATATAAAATCTGATGCCAAAAAGCTGAAAAACGAGTTTCCGCAGAAATGTGTCCTGTTTGAAAATATACATGAAATCAAAACAACTATTAAGTACATTCCTTTTGAAAGATAAATAAGATTTTTTTAATATTCGTAAAAATCAAAGTATTTTTCATTTGCTAATTTCAAATTCGATACCTAAACATTTCGCTTCAATTTTTATTTCAGAGTTTGGTGTTCAATTCAATGTTTTTAGGAATATCCAAGCACTGTGAAATTTTGTTAATCTATATATCGAATATTATTTATTGCTTTTAGATCCCTATACTGAGCAAAGTATTTGAATCAGAACAAATGAGATTTTTTGTGGTGAGAATAATGAAATATGTATCAGGAAAATTTATATCTTACATTTAAGAACAGCATAAGTTTTACTGCAAGATAGGTTAATTATTCTTAGAATTCAAAATATGTCCCGATTAAGGCTCTGATTACAGCATGCAAATTAAAATGATAATTTCGAAAAACATTGAATTTTTATATCCACAAAGAAGTTTTGATACCTTTTCAGAACTCAGCTTATGGTTGATTGTCCTAATAATTATAAATAAAGATCACCCACTTTCCTACAACTAAAAGTTATTGAATGAAATAATTTTCCAATATTACTCTAAATTTAGGTATAATATTCAGTATATTGATACATACCCATGCAATATGGTATTTATTAACACTTCTTTAATTGCAATGAAATATTACATAAATGAAAAGTTAAATAAACAAAAAATTAATTAGTACTAACCTTTGAAATAAAAGGTATATGAATCCTAGTGTAAGGCGTAATTAGCTTGATTAGTACTTGAGTTCTTATATTTCTTAGAAGATCTGAAACAATGGATAAATTTTAATTTTTTAGAATTAGAAAATACTTTCTACAAATCTTTTAATTCCATTAACACGGGAAAGGCTTACCTTCTATGTGTTCTCTGATGAAAGGATCATCCATTATATTCCTACGGTTGTTTTTCAAAATCTTCTCAAACTCATTTATGTCGTTATTTTGGTAGGCACTGTAAAATGAATATAAATAATAAATGTAAATATGATTATTAAAATAATTGACCACTTTCTATCTTATACATCATAGCTAAAAAAGTTATTAAAAATACAAACTAAATTCCTACCTCACTAAATTCGTCATAGCAAGAATTTCTGGATCATTTTTATAAGGTTTGGCTTCCTGAGAATCAAATGGGTTAATTCCCGATTTCATTAGCATATTTGCAAGAACTAAATATTTTAAACATGTTGTCCGCCTGGAAAAAGAAATGAAGCACATTTGACATTAAAATAAAACAGAGTTCAAAACTTTTCATATTAATGAAAACATTACAAGCTATTACTATTATTCTGAACTGCTTAAGGACATAACACAAATTAACTCATTCTAAATACAGTAGGTTTCAAAATAATTCGGTCCCTAAGCGGTTAAAAATAATATAAATTATTTTCAAAAGTTATGGTCAGATACACAAATTAAACAGATTATTATTATGGAAACAGAAAATTAATGAATCCTTATTAAGCATTCAATGCAAAGCAGTCATATTTAAAAATAATACCTTGGACTTCCAGATTCATCATAATTCTTAAAAGCTTCAAAAAAATCTGTATGAGCTTTTTCATATTCACCTTCACGTAGATGCATTTTGCCACCACATTCTGCAAAATAATTTTTTTAAAAACATGTAGCATAAAATTGAGCAAGTTTTTACACCATAATCCAACAAAAGTTTTAAAAAATTAACAATTAGGATGTACAAATAATTATCTGGATTAATTCCTCAACTAGATATTTGGTAAACATAAAGGTTATATTGAAATTAGTTTTTAAGCAGAAAGAATTTTTGTCAACAATGCATTCCTTCTTAATCAGAGGAAAAAGTTTATAAATTTTTTTCCAAGGGGTGGGGGGAAGGGAAGTAATTGGGGCATCTAATCGAAATTTCTAGATATGGGGATCAATTTTGAAAATTTGCACATTTGACCAGAAGAAATGTAACTGGATATGATCTGAAGGATAAGAAATAAAAAAAGAATAATATCCATAATCTGGTACCAAGTTACTTTTAAAATTATGAAAACATTTTCAGCCAAAGTTACTTCCAATTATTAAAAATAACTGTGCAATTACCATATATGGGAATTAACATAACAGTTCTGCTGAGAATTACAATGAAAAATACCCATTTAAAAATTATAAACTTTTAATGAGCACATGAATTCCCTATATAATATATATAACTAAGATATTAAATGAAAAAACCCAAAGTATAACTAGCATTGAAGATATAATTGAATAACATTTGATTTTCAGTTTTCATTATTATAAAACTATTTTAAAGAAAATATCACATAACTAAATCTAAAAATATATAAAAATGAAGAAAATTTTAGAAGTTTTTTTTTTTTTTTTTTTTCTCATACTGAAACTAGCATAATGGTTAAATTTTTGCTAACACATATTCTACACTGTATAATTTAGTAATTCAAATATTAATCTACTAAAAATTGCTTCACGAAAATCATAATCTGAAATTTTTTCAATTACTAATAGATGTAGGTGAATTTTAAATGTGATATGAAACTAATACACAAACTCTGAAAAATTTAATATGATCCGATTTCATTGATATCTTTTAAAAATATTGACAAACACTCAAAGTTTAAAATACACAAAAGTTTTATGCAATTAAATCAAATGCAAACCTGCTTAGAGATGTATAAAATATTTATTTACCTCTTATAACACCCATAATCAAAGGATGTGGAATTGCAGACTTTATGTGAAGTGACTGTTCATATAATTTCTAAATAATAATAAACAGAGAAATTTTTAAAAAAAGTTTTTATGAATAATTGACATTTTTTTTCAATGCAAAAGAAAAAACAGATATATGTAACAAAAACACTTTTCTACATGTAAAATTCACAAATTTTAAATACTAATTTGAAAAAAAAAAAGAATTATATGCAACAATCTGAAATGCAAAGCAAAGTTAATATTTAAGTCTTATAAATGAAATGAAAGAAACATAAATAAATAAGTTTACATGGACACGGTTCTTACTGATTTTTAAAATTAAAAATCAAGGAGTACTTAAGGAGTTTTCAAAGAGTATTTTCAAAATTTTCAAGGAGTCAATATTTACGCATGAAAAAGGGTTCCCTTTTTAAACAGAAAAATTATATTAGAGTATTTAAAACACTGCTAATAACTCAAATAAATGTGGTTATATTTATTTCTATTATAAGTTTTTACTAAGCTGATTTATCCAAGAATGCCACGTTAAATCTGTTTATATGAAAGCAGAAAGTACAACTGCCCAAAAGTTCAAATTATTCATTACACACCATGATTTACCATGTTTCAAATAAAAAACTATCCCCATTAATTTTTTTTTTTAGAATTTAAATTCTTAAATAATTTCCATGCCACACTGTGCACCTTATGTAGTGCACAGTGATCCAGTATTTAAAATATAGAGGTGCAAAGAGAGACATGAATTTAGATATTAGAAACTGTTTTTTGGCATTTTCATTGCTTGTAAAAGAGTATATGAAGAAAATAAAATTAACAAAATTTCTTTATTATTACAAATAATTTAGCTAAGTTGATTAATAGTATGTATTTTCCTTCAACTCCACCATCACAATATATGTCCTTTACAGCAAACAATACGTTACAATTTAAAGAAATACAGTTAATTTTGCAAAATAATCAAAGAGAAATAACATTCTAATTTGCATCATTCAATTATTTTGTTTATTACTGATTGGCACTTAAAAACAATTATTAAATTTTGGGTACTGCTAGGAGATGAACAGCAAATCGTGGAAAGAGCAGTGCAAAATACTGGGTAATTGATACTTTGACGATTTAGAATCCTTTTTATCGGTGAAACATAGTACACATTTAATAAAAGATATGTTAAAAATTGTAAATAAAGGAGTTTATAAGGAGTAAAACCCAAATTCAAGGAGTTTCCACAGTGCTTGAAAATGAAAATTGTTTTCAATTAGTTGTTAAGGGGTTTTCAAGGAGCGTACGAACCCTGATGGATTAACCAGAACATTATAAATAAATCTATTACACAAGCTAAAAAAAATTTGAAATATATACAACTACAGTATACAGGTGTCCGCACTTATAGTGGTCCAATAACTAATTTCTAAACCGTTAGAGATAGACATATAGTTTCAATTGGAGAAATGCTTTAAATGAAGGGAAGAATTATAATTTATGTTTTATGAGTCAATAAATATATTTCTGAAAAAGTTATGAATTCTAACTTTTTTTACGATCCTCCGGTCCTATCAAACATATTTAGTAAAATATTTTTGACACTCTTAACATTTTTTTTTTTTTAAAGTCCCACTCTGCTGCGATTAAAACTGACCTAGTTATGGAACTTTGAATATCACTGACTTTGATTACTTTGCACCATTTCAACAGCCGTCTTGAAGATGATCCACCAATCAATGCGCAACACTTGCTCGACGAGGCCACAGATTGGTTAATCTGCGGCCTCGCATCTGTTTAAAATGTTATATTATCTGTTTAAAATGTTAGAGTCTCAGAAATATTTTACTAAATATGATTGATAGGACAGGAGGACTGTATAAAAAGTTAGAATTCGTAAATTTTTCAGAAATATATTTAACAAGTTAAAAAACATAAAATATAATTCTCCACTTTATTTAAAGCTTTTTTCCAATTGGAACTATATGTCCATCTCGAAAGGTCTAAAAATTAACTATTGGATCACGATAAGTGTGGACACCCTGTATATACAATTTAACCTTTAGCTCACAGGCTAGAGGAAAATTAAAAAACTGGGGATTTTGACGAAGAAATAATAACGCACATTCCCTTCTTTTCAAGTGATAATAAGATAAGGTCTGTGGTTTCCCTTGACTGAGCATTGAGTTGCTATTCTTATTTTCCCTCATTAGCAATTAAATATCTATCAATAGGGCAGAGAAGTGAAACAACGAATTAGGACAGAGACAGATGAATTCAAAGTAGTGGAAACCTAAAAAAAAAACCTAATCCTTATTGGTATAGCAATCATACCAGCCTGCAAGCAAAGGTTGAAAATACTCTTAAAATGTAATCAACTTTTGAATTTCAAAGAACACATTAAATAGGCAAAAAGTTACTTTTAATTTTTTGTTGTTTTTCTGAGCTGTGTACATCTGAATTTCTAAAGCATAGATTTCTAATAACTGAGTTCCTTTCTTTAAATCATCAGATCCATCATCGGTCTACAAGTAATAAAAGACAAAGATTAGTGATACATTCATTTCTACAATGGATATCAATTGTAGAATAACACAATTTTTAAAAAAATTAGAAAATAACAAGATGCATATACAAATTATAGAGGAAAGTGCATAATCACTCTTTAGTGATTTAAATACATGCACCTTAGCATAGCTCATCCCCTCCTCCCAAACTAATCATATTTAAAAATATTTTTGAAAAAATACCATAAATTCAAGAAGAAAGTTAATAAATACTTTAGTTACCAAATTTTTAATATGGCGGTCTCTAAAATCCGGCCCCTCCAGAAGTTTAGCATTTTTAGAAGACAAAAGGGGAGCGTGAAAGGGTAAACAAGTCACTGCATAACCAATGCCAATGTAATAATAGGCAGCTGATCAGATTTTGTAAATTTTATCAAATATAGTATAATTTTGTGCAACAAACATAGTGTTGCCACTGCCATTATATTATCCACTTCCTGTTTTAGTTTATTTTATCGTGTCTTATCATTTGGTAAATTAGTTAAGATTAAGGCAACTAGTTTTTCTGTTTAATGTTTAAGAAAGTAATTCCCACTACGAACCATTTTGCTATGCCTTTGAATGTAAATATTCTGTTCCCTTGTAAACAATTGTGCTTTTGTTCGTATATACTCAATGTTATGCGACTGAATAAAAATGATTAAAATCTATGATTACAGCATATAGATTTTGTGATTAAAATGCACTTTTTAAATTACAGGGATGAGATTGCCAAAAAAGCAAAAAGACTGAAATCATACGTGAGCAAAACATTTGTACCATAATTTATACGCGAAAGATGTTTTAAGAAGTAAAACAACAGAACATGCAATATGATGAAAATATTACACTATAATAATTAATAACTTAATTATTTATAATTCAGTGTGTATAAATAAGAAAAAGAATATTAAATTATTATTAAATCATTCACATTAAAAGTTAAACAAGTTTAACACATCATCAGGTGCATCAGAAAATACAAAATTAGACATTAAAACATTTACCACCTGTACTCACTGCGATTCAACATACACCCAACAGAAGTCTGATAAGAATTATATCTAATAGCCTTTTGATAAAAGTTAGCACAAAAAATAAAAATGACAAATAATTTCTTTTGCTTCATGCAATTGTATAAAGTGTATTAGCTCTTTATAAATTATAATAATGTATCATATACTGAATTCTGTTTTATTTCTTTTATTTTTACATATTTTTGCAAAAGTAACAGCACCATGATTTTGTACCTTATAAAGCAAGAGGGGTCGAGATGTTGTGCAGTTACAATGACAGATTCATTTAGCATTATTGCTATTTGAAACCCTTTGAAACATTTCCTTAATTGTTAAAGAAGTGGTTTTCTTCCATTTTTTTAATTGTGTGCTTTTGTTGGCAACAGATCTCCATTAACACACTTCACCCCTTGTTTTGGAGGCCTCCTATCCTTGACAGATTTTTCTTCAATAAAGGATGTGTTTGTATCCTCTGCAAGTTTATTTTCAGTAGAGGCTCAAGTTTTTGCGCAGTCTTCATTAGTATCTCTCTGTTTAATTACTGGCATAGTTGTCGAGACTACACTATGTCTAGAATGCCTAGGTAAATCAAGTTTTATTATTTTTATTTATGTTTTATTCTCTGCTTTTTTGTTGCATTTCCACACAGCTTTTTAGCTACCTCTTTTGACAGGAGTTTCTTTTTTTTATGTAGTTTATTTATTTGTTTTTGTTCCATTTTTTTTATTTCTTCATCTTGGTACGCCCTACAAGATGGCCATAAGTTTCCAACTAATATTTTTTCTCAACATGTTCATGCAAAAAAACTTTTTTTTTACAAAATATGCCACAGAGGTTTTGTTTTCTGCAAAAAGATGGTATTTAATACTTTGAATGTTGGAATGTTCATCCTTGTAGAGCTTGCCGATATAATGTTGATTCGTCAGTAGATGAATCAGATAGTTTCCTAGCCGGAGGAGTTAAGCCGCACGGTTGAGCATATTTTCCCAGAATTTTCTTTCGGAAACGAAAGATAGGAAGGTTTCTTTTCTTTGTGTGAAAGCGGAATTTTCGGAAGAAAAAACAAATGTTTGCGGTTTAAAAAAAAAACGGAATTTTGAGAAGAAAAAAAAAAGGACAAAAAAGCGGAATTTCTTCAAAATAACAAAAAAAGCGGAGTTTCGCGAAAAAGCGGAAGAATCTCATCCCTGAAATTAACATCAACCAATCCAGAGCTTTCGTTAATCCAGCAGTTCTCTGGTCTAATATCTGCGGGTACTAAGAGACTACTGCCCAGGAGCAATATATCCAGTGTTCTGCAAAATGACCTCAAACAGTTGGAAATGTTCCGCAGACAGTTTGTTCAAATTTGGCAGACCACAGTAAAATGCAAAATAGATATAAAAATACTAATTAACCAGTAGAATCTTTGTTACTCATTTATGACAAAACATTATATTACAATAAATTATTTAAAACCAAGGCATACATTCAGAATTTGCAATTCTGACAATGATTTTTGAAGTCAGATATTGCGACATTAATGGGGAAGTACTGTTCACAATATGTTTATGAAAATTTGGCCCCCATACATTGTAAACAACTTTCTGACAAATTTATGGCCAGGTGATGCACCATTGGAATAAATAAACATTCTTTGATCAGTTGTTCCAACTGCTGCGTCATCCCCATCAATTGTGATGGGTCTTTTTTCAACAATTTTGTCAATTGTGGATACCCATGGTTCTCAAATTGCTTCCAACACGGGAATAATACATATTATAAATTTCATTAATTTGGGGATCTCTGACTCAAGCTCATTAATGGCCTAATAATGAAAAAGCAAGCAGAAAAAACATGTCCAAAGCTGGTTCCAGTTAGGTAAATGAGCCCTACTCGTATTCCAGGAACTCTGTAGTTCCAGTACATTCTTGTACATGCAGCTTTTAATGTGCCTGCTTCGGATCTTCATCCCCGATGATGGTGTGGCTTTCTCGTAAGCCATGCAATGAAGGAGTTATTTTTGCCATTGTTCCAATCTCTGGAGGCTGCATTGCGCGAAATGTGAAGAGAGAAGGCATAGCATAAAGAGCGCCTCACTTTGATTGTTCTGCAGAACATCTCGTGTTTTTTTTTTGTGTGTATGTGCATGGATGGCTTTTATTTAAGGATGAAATGTTCTGCAAACACTGTGTTTGTTCTGCAATGTACACACTTTTAAGCACTTTCTGCTTCCAGGGACTACCGTATAAAGAAACTCAAGTGAAAAATCCAAAAACTTTACCTCAAAGTGCAAACATTCAAATAAAACTAGAAGTAACACAAAATTAATAAATAAACAAAGAAACTGCTGCCTACTTGACAAGATTGATGAAGTTGTTTTAAAATCTTTGCTAGTTTATTGTATTCACCACGATCAAAATACAGTTTTCCAAGCTTTGTGTTAGTCTTAAACCAAAGTCTGTCATTTTTTGCATCTTTTAAGGCTTCCAGGGTAGTTTCATAGAATTCTTGCAAAAGTTCCATCTGTAAGAAAATAGCAACATATTAACCATGAATAGCAATAAAATTGAAATATAAAATGATATTTCATTCACATCAACAGATTTATTGCACAATATTAACATACGGTAGCAGATAACATACAGTAGAACTCAACACTGAACTTCAAACATGAATTCAATTTGAATTCCGATGAAATCTTATGCAATATCCCCAACTCAGTACCACCTAATCATATGAAGTACACCTTTATTACCTTACCCTAACCCACATCCCTATTCCAAGATATGGGCATGTCCTATGTGAAGGTCTGTTCAAGGTCATTTTATTGCATTCCAAAGTAGAGGGCTTAGGTATACAGCCAGCAATAAACTACAAAGGAAGTTATTTTTAAAAGTTTTTCGAGGATGTATATATACACCTGTGGCACAGCAAGTACACGGATGAGTTGCTGCTGGATAAGTAAGCAGGAATTCGCTTCCCCTGGGGGTATAGTAATGCAGGGCTCTAGCCCCTCCTTCAATGATAGTATGTACCTCCTTGGGGGGTCCTGGTGATAGGCTATTGGGACTCCGACCTCAGTACTTGAGCTTTGAGCTAGTTGCAGAAGCTGTCATTCAGATGACCCAGATGCTTCGGAAGGGTGGATGTAGTCCTAGGTTTCCTGGTTACGACTGTGGCAATTATGAGGTTAATTCAAATTTTCTCTATGGTCCCTCTCTCCATTGTTGGAAGTTAAGGCAATGGGAAGCTAAATTATTGGATTGTAATTTCTTTTTTATTTCATTTATTTTTCTGCGAAATCTGCAAACGAAGTACTCTAAAGCGAGGACTTTGAAATTACGAAATATATCCAGTAAATTGAATGATTATAGTTGCTATGCTTTAATACATCAGCATGTTTAATACGGCTCACATGTTTCTGGAAGTAAAATGTGCCATACAATTTTAATGTTGAAATCAAATAAATATTTTGCATGATAAATAAGAAAGTGAAGTTGAAGTCAACAACATGCAATTAGATGTTATATGATGACATGGACAGTTACTCAACTCCATTACAGATGTTCATGTAGACAAAGAATGAAGCATGTGCAAAGCTACTAAAAGAACATGGACTAAATGTCTATCACAATCTGAAGTTTATAATTACTTTGTTAAGGGAACCATGATTATCAGATTATGCATAAGAGATTTAAGGGTCATTCTACAGAAAACCTGCATTTTAAGTCACAAAGCAATAAAATGAAAAATACGTTTTTTTTATTTTAATTTAAAAATTTCTTGAAATTATAAAAAAATAAAGAATAAAAAAAATCTGCCCACAGAAGGTGATTATCACTTCTGTGGACTGTCACAAGCCAGAGTTGCACTATTTCAATAATTGTAGCTGTTTACTTCACCACGTATATATGCAGTAAGTATGTGTATTTTCATTAGAAAATATATGAATTTAACATCACATAAGGAATTTTTGCTTTATTTATTACCACTGTGAATATTTTTCAAAAAGAAAGACTGTCACAAGATTTTGTATCACTTCTGTGGAAACATTTATAAAATAACTCACTAGATGCAGGTACTTGTATTTTCTTAGTAGGAAATGAAAATAGAAGCAACCATGTTAGAAATGCAAACAAGTTGCTTGGAATAAGTTTAAAATCTCTTGGGTAAGTACCTTGCTATTTATATTCTTTTGTAATTTGTTCAGCTCATGCCATCACCTCTGTGACCTTTTTTAAAATAATAATTTAAAATTATATTTTTTATACAACATGCCATATTGAATGAAATATGATTGCCTAAATGTTGTAAATGGCACAAACCTATAATATTAACTATAATATAATTATTCAAGAAAATTGAAATTTTCATGACTTCCATAGACATCACTTCTGTGGACATGCGTGTTCCACAGAAGTGATGGCCAGTCCACAGAAGTGATTTATTCTCAAAAAATATTGTATTTGTGAGAGCTTTTTTAAAATCATAATTTTTCTGCCTTCACAGCTTTTTATTTATTTTGTGTGTATGTCTTTTTATAATTATCCACAAATATTACAAAAATGTTTATTATTATTACTACGTATATTCTAAAAAGAAGTCTAATAAGACAGACTAGTATGGCAAGGGAAAAGAAAAGGATATCTGAAGAAGAGAAATTAAAAAGAAGAAGAAAACAGAAGAAAGAAAGCATGAGAAGGGCTAGAGAAAAACTTAGGCAAGTTCCTGTAAAACATGAAGGGAAAAAAAAAAAAGACGCATAGAGAGCAATATAGAAAGAAAAAAGAAACAGGGAAGGTGAAGCCAATTTCAAAATGTTCTGACAGGGAGAACAGAAAAATTCGAAAAGATTGGAGAAAAGGGGCAAAGAAATACAGGGAATCTCAAAAACTTAAAAAGAAAACTGATGATTTTTTAAACAGGGATACATCTCCTATGACTTCAGAACCAATGCCAGGACCTAGTAATGTTCCTGATCCAGTTCCCTTATATGAAAGCCCCATGTATTTGCTAAGCAAAAGAGGAGTAACAGACAAGAAAGTGAAAAGAAAAAAGTGAAACAAGGAAAGGAAAAGATGAAAAAGCAAATTAAGAATTTAGAAAAAAAACTGAAGTTATCAGAAAAAATGAATACAAAACTTCATCAAAGACTCTGGTATTCCAGTAAACGGCAAAGTTCCCAGGAATCACCCCGTACAAAAGACAGCAAACTTTTAAAGGGTACTAAAAATGTTTCTAAAACAGTGAAGAAAAAAGTTCTCTTTAGTGAACTGTTACTGCCAAAGATAAAGTCAATTTACATCAGGTCAAATACTGCTGAGAAGAGAACACTAAAATCAGCTAGTAGTGGGATTCTCGAAAAATATCGATGTCAAGGATATTTTACATCCTTAACATCATGTTGGAAAACTAACTTGTCATATGGAAGGACTGAAATAAAAATTAAACTTGAAAAGCCTAGAGGAGATGTAAAAGCTTTTTTGGAAAATGATATGACAAGCAGATTAACAGCAGGAAAAAAAGAAACAATTACTAGAAATAAACAGAAATGTAAAATGAGGCTTTTAAACGATTCACTGAAGTCTCTCCATAAAAAATTCCTAGCAACTTATCCTTGTTACAAGGATGGAGACTTAACTGCAAGTTATCCATTATTTTGTAAATTGCGTCCATTCTGGATATTACAACCTAAAGCAATATACAGACAAACATGTTTGTGTAAGATAAATACCAACATGGCTCTCCTGGTAAAGAGCATGAAAATATCAAAAATGATAAAACAAAGCACACCCACAAGAAGTGATAAAAAGCATATGTTGCACCAACATGAAGGAAAAATACCTAGAAAGAACATGCCAAGAATGCAACAAAAAAATTGTGACGACTTTATATTATGATCCTCAGACCAAGATCAAGTTTGAACGTTGGGTAACAAAGAGGGTAAAGGTAATCATTCATGGAAATGAAAAGATTAATCAGAAGACTGTAGAAGAAACTGCTGAGTGCTCAAAACAGGAGCTATTCAAAGCATTTTTGAAATCAACGCCAACTTTCAAGCAACATGTGAATAATGTTAATCATCAACATCAAATCATTAATAACATAAAGGAAAATTTACAGAAAAAGGAAGCATTGTTTCACATTGACTTTTCTGTAAACTTCAATTGTAAATATGCAGAAGAAATTCAATCTACTCATTTTGGATCCTCAAACAGCTGACTTTGCATATATCAGTATTATATTGCAACCAGCAATTAGAAAACAATACTAAACCCTTTGTGTTTTTGCACAGTCTCAGAAAATTTACATCATGATGTAGCAGCTATATGTATTCATCTGAAACTCTCATCAAGAGCTTTTGGAACAAGTACTTCAACTAAGAAACACTGCACATATTAAGTGATGGACCAAGTACTCAGTACAAGAATAAAAAATTATTTTATATTTTGGGATCATTCTTCGCAAAAGAAACAGGAGCACCTAGATGTGTTTGGCACTTCTCTGAAACCGGCCAGGGCAAGGGGGCTCCTGATGGTGTAGGAGGAAATCTAAAACAAACTGCAGATATTATTGCACAAGGTCATGATATTACTGGACAAGATGAATTTGTTTCTTTGCTAAAATCAAGCTGCCCTGGCATCAAAGTGATTGGTATCGATAAAGATGCTGATGCAGAAAATTGATGACCTTTTAGGAAAAAAAAATAAATATTGCAACATTTAAAGGCATAATGAAAGCACATCAGATTGCTTAGTCAAGGAAAAACAAGCAGTTTCTGGATGTAAGACGTCCGAGTTGTATAACATGCAAATCTAAAGAAAAGTGTATTCATTTCTTTCTTGGACAGCTTCATCTTGCTTATAAGAAACGAAAGAGTGAAACTGATGATGATCACAACAACTCTAATTTAGATGAAGTTGAAGTGTTGGAAAATAAATATGTGATTGTCTGCTTTGAAGGAAAGAAAAATTTTAAGAAGCATTGTATAGGAGTTGTAACAGAAGATCATCAGAATAAATGCAAAGTTAACTTTTTAAGGAGATCTGGAAATAAATTCTTTTCATTTCCTCAGCAGGTTGACAAAGAAGTTATTGATAAAAAAAAAACATAATTAAAATTTCCAAACATGAACACAAGAGGTTGTTTCATATTTGAGGATAAGTTAACTTCATTCACAAACTTAGAATAAATTTCTGCAGTGTAACTAAATCGGTTGCAAAAATCTTTTGTCAATATTTTTTACTCTTATTTACATTTTCTTTTTGTCATACATCTACAGGGTTATTGCTATGTATCAATAATTATGGCCCAATTATTAAATAAAAAATGTTTTTGCATAAATTCATTGCTTTTTCTATTTGTTTTGCATCATAATATTTATATTTTCAGTGACATCACTTCTGTGGACTGTTAAAATTATTATTATTTTTTACAAAATCTAAATGGAGTTGATTTGTGTAACATACGCCATGAGTATATATACATCATAAGGTGTCCTTCAATTTTTTTTGAAGAATTTTTGAATTTTTTTAATTTGAAAATTTATGTAGTCGAATTGCAGGTTTTCTGTAGAATGACCCTCAAGTGAAATTATATTCCTGGAGAACAAACTGGTTGCTAAAGGCGACAAGTTGAAAAAAATAAAAACGCATATCTACTTTATTTAAAATGTAAAAGCATTCCTATTTTAACTTAATGTGTTGTGCCAGCCTTTGGTTTTTCGCATGCCGCTCAAAATCTGATTACAGCAACTCTTAACTGTTTCACAATGATTTCATGACATGAATAACATCAAAAGCCCCCAAAAGTTGCTGATCATAGCAGAAATAAGAGGAAGTTCATTTCAAGTAAAAAAAATATGTGGATATGTTTTCATGGTCTCCTTTTGTTCTCGGCTTGTTGACAGAAATAACAACACTTTGATTAATGATCACAGATATACCATCTAACTTAAATCATCTCTAGGACAAAAATTCCCACGTAACTGCTAACAGGAATTCCTTTTGTTCTTGGCTTGTTGACAGAGAGAACGTCACTTTGATTAATGATCATGGATATACCATCTAACTTAAATCATCTCTAGGATGAAAATTCCAGTGTAACTGCTAACAAGAACATTAAAGTTGTCATTCAACTGAAAATTTGATTCTTTCTTTCCTGGATTCTACATATAACACTATTACTCTACAACTCATTATATACTAATGGCTATTGAATATGAATAATAAAAGAAAAATAGTATACCTGTTTTGATGTAGAAATATAATCCAATATGGAATTAATAGACTTCTCAGAGTAGTTCCTAGTAACAGCACTTTTGATATAAGTTAGTAACTGCTTATATCTGGCCATCATTTCTCCATATTTACCCTGGAAAAAATATAAGAGTTTATTTTAGCAATGGCACCTTCTATATATATTGCAAAAAGAAGACACCTATACCTTATAATAATCTAACTAGGGAAAGGTAATATTATCAAAGGAATATCTTAAAACTTATATTAAGATAAATATTATCTCCATAATCATATTATATTGGTAGAGTTGTTTCTTTTCCTTTAAGGAATCATTAAAATACCAGATATCAGTATCTGTCACTGAAATACTTTGTTTTAATGCAAGGGGGGAAAAAAGCAGTCTTTATATTATGTATTGTAGAAGAGTGATTTCATATAAGTAAGTTTCTTTGATGGATACATTCTTAGATTACCTACAATGATCAGCATACTAACTTCTAAATGGAACATTTTCATTTTACTATAAAAATGACCTTCTACCATGTAATTTCAAGATTACTTTGGCTCGAAGACTAAATTTCAAAATTAAATATAAAAACAAGTACAAATAATTATTTTGAAATTAGCAAAAAGCACAACATTTTACTTAAAAGTTACAAGAAGCAATTACACTTTTAATTGTTGTAAAGCTTCTAATAAATGAAGCATCTGATATTTTAACTTACAAGAAAAAAATAAAAATCTGATGTCCACCCCCCAATCAAAATTAAATTTCCAAGGATAATAAAAGAGGAAAAATTTCAATTACCTTTATCAATTACGACTGCTAAAAATAATGCAGCAAATCACAAAATCATAAACCAAAATGACATTAAACATAAAATGACCACACACAAAATTTAGCAAAGTGCATAGAATACATATTATCAGTAATCAATTACTTAAAAAAGGACATACCATTTTGAAATTTATTTTTATCATCTGCTTGAGAGCTTTGAAACCCCACTCTCCTTTCTCACCTCCTTCCAAATCCAGAACCTAAGAAGACGGAAATCAATATGCTTTAAAGAAAGTGAGATATGTTTTCTCATAAGGGTTAATCAACTGAAAATAATAAATTTAAATATCACACATTGTTAATAAACTAAAGGGCCAAAATATTATGACCACCTGTCTAAAATGATGGAGTAGAAGTAATTGTGTTTTACCAAACTCAATAGTTTACAGCACCTACTGTTTCCAATGAGGTGGGAACGGACAATGCCTGGGTTTCATCATCAATTCACTTTCCATAGATACTAACTTCTGGAGCACGAGAACAACTGACCAGCTTTGCTATTTACAAAATGCTAATTCGAAGGTGCTGGGCTATGATGACCAGTCTTCTGTCCAACCCACTTAAATCTTGGTCTTCACCCAGAGCATTCTGATTGATAGCTGTGATTCCCTTGCACCTGTTATGTTTTTGAGGTTGGCATGTGCACTTCACACACACCAACAGCATGCTTCAAAGATGGGATGGTCATAATAATTTAGCAGCAAAGCCAGTGGGTATAATGTACTAATTATAAGATTCTGTATTTATATTAATAAGAGTTATGAAACTTTGATATAATAATATTAATTCTTCAAGTAACAGTTAATAAAAGTGTGTATAAACTTTTGGGAACGCCCTGTATAAGTATTTATAACTTCATTTATTTTTAGTAACTGGGTCATTCCATGTCAAATCAACACAGTTTTTGAACAAAATTTACCTCACCATCTCAGATTTTCATGAAATTTGGCAGAGATGTACTATTGATATAGACTTGGAAAAATACCAAATTTCATCAAGATATGTGGTCTCCTTTTTGAATTACAGCAATGCAAATTTTCAAAAATTTGCCCAAAAACCGCAAATGGAAATTTTTTGAATTGCTCTAGGAGCTCTCCTAATTGAGCTGGAGAACTGGGACAGGTGTCATTTTACAGCATTTTGCATGCTCTTTCCAATGGTATGCAACATACTGTAGGTTAGTATACAAAATGTTTTGTCAAAATTTAAATTAAAATTTTAATTTTAAATTTTTCAAAAAGTACATATTTTAAAATTCTCAAATTAATTCCATGAATAGTTTGTATTGTTGTAAATCACCTGGCAAAATATTAATTTGGGATGACAATGGGTTAATAGTTAAAAAAATTTTGAACTGAAGCTTGTTTTTCATTAATTCCCTGTATTGAGCTGAATAATACAAGAAGGCACAAGAATACAAATATTTACACTTCCGTGAAAATAAATATGAATGCTAACCTGAAGGAAGAACACAGTAATTAGTCTAAAATAATTAAATCGTACATATTTGTACTTGGCACAATACTTATTAGCTCGTAATTTAACAATAAACAGATAAAATAATGACATTAAAGGTAAAAACACAATTCAATACAAATAAAATTAAAATAAGATATAAACAAAGCATCTGGAGCGTGCTAATGCTGCAAGCAACCAAGATAACAATGAAAATGCAAAAAACACAACATAATGAATGAAATTCTTAAGAAATTAAG